>BCGS01000008.1:749321-923267 GCA_001599395.1 Scheffersomyces lignosus
ACAAACAATCCTGAGTTAGGAGACTCGAAATACTTGATTCTTGACAACGCCTCTATCCACAAGCGCCGTGATATTCAATTGCTAGTCGCTCTGAGTGGCCTTGAACTAGTGTTCTTACCTCCATATTCACCTAGTTTGAATGCAATCGAAGAATTTTGGGCAGTGTGCAAAAGTAAAGTTAAGAGATCATGTTTGAGTAATAAGGACCAATTGACACCGAGGGTCAGAGAAGCTACTCAGGCAATTACACAGGAGAGTTATGAAGGATTCTGTAGAAATGCTTCGAGATATTTCGATTTGTGTTTGTTAGAGGAGCTATTCTAAATGATAGGAGAAACATAAAAGATTGAAAAAAAAGTACTTAAGTAGTGCAAGGAAGATGGGGGTTCTTCAAAAAGGGGGGTTACACTATATGATTAGGTTGTTGTCTGTTAGCGACAAGTTCACACTCCTGATTGTCTCTTTCAAAGCACTACTTGGCTGTGGTACGAACCATTTTCGAAGGTGGTTTTAACAATTTCCAATGGTTGGTTTTAAACTTTTTTGRGGTTTAGTATGAATAAATTCCGACCTTTAGTATTAACATTTTTCACCGGATGGTTTGAACCAATTCCGGTCATTGGTTCGAATAAAAAATGAAAGCACTGTACAATTGCATACAAAGTGTAGTGTAAGTGTAGTGTAGCTCAATACCCATACGACATTTAGTGGAAAGTGCTCATGTGATCCAATTCTATCTTAGCTACAAGGTACAGCATACGACGCTATATATTTGTGATAGAATTGTTTCTTTAGGAAAAGACAGTTTAAACTTGGATTTAAGTTTACTGGAAAAGTAGCAAAATTGGTATAGATATAGTGGTTGCTCGTATACACCATCTCCATTGCAAATAAGAATAATATAGAATTGGGTTACTTTTAATTTCAAGGTCGTTGCAATGGTTGTTCCGAGATCGTTTTGTGATACAACTGAGCGGAAACCCAAGTCAGTAGTAGCTCAGAATCACCTGTTTGGCAACGAACTTTTGTTGCTCGGAAAAATTTTACGATGTAAAATTGGGGAAAAAATATGATGGTTTATCCAAGATCGCTACATGCATATAACCGTCACGAGTTGCGGAGGAAGTGACTAAAGCGAAAAATGGAGTGTTCTTCTAGTGTTCATCAGTGAGTGCAAGGTTCACACGACTGACCACCAAATAGCGGTCGTTGGAGTAAATGACAACTCTGAGGTCTCCAATAGAGTGTTATATCTCCATGAATTATAATGGGCGACGGGAACCCGTAGACAGGACTTTAAAGAAACCCGTGGCTTTAGAAATGAACACTTTGTCTCACAAAATGGAGATGAGTGCAACGATAAAATAATATTCTTCCTACTAAACCTATGACCAGGTGATACACACAAGCCGGTTCCGAAAAAGCCTACTCCAGTCCACTCTGAAATTGCAATACTCCATACAAATTGGGAAAGTGATGATGAGAAAACGCGGAGTTCGGTGTGCAGCAAAGGATATTTATGCCCCGAAATTTTTTTCTGTGTGGACGTTGGGAAGACATATATAAACCACCACAAATTCCAAATTTCGCCAGTTGCTTTATGTTATTACTTTTAATAAACTAAATAATTTACTTTTAGCTAAAAATGAATGCCACTTTAGAAACTGCTGTGAACCAAATAGTCGAGCAATTTGCCATTGACAAAGAGTTTCTTATTGAAGCAACCAAGCTTTTCCATGAGTCGATGACTACTGGTTTGGCCAGTAAAGTGCCAGCCAGAGATTACATGCCTATGATCCCTACTTACGTTACTGGAATCCCTAGTGGTAAGGAAAAGGGATTGTACTTGGCTGCAGACTTGGGTGGAACTAACTTCAGAGTTTGCTCTATTCATTTGGGTGGTGATCATACATTCGAGTTAAAGCAATCAAAATTCAAAATTCCAGTCGACTTAATGCAAGACTCCACCGCCGACGATTTGTTCGAATTTTTAGCTGAAAAGGTCAAAGCATTCTTAGACCAACACCACGCGGAGCATGATGCTCAAGATAAGTTGAGGTTGGGTTTCACGTTTTCCTTCCCTGTCAATCAAACCGCATTGAACAGAGGCACCTTAATTCGTTGGACCAAGGGATTTGACTTGCCAGACTTGGTTAACAAGGATGTTGTCGAATTATTGCAAAAGCACATGACATTGTTGGGTATCAAAGTACATGTTGCTGCTTTAGCCAATGATACTGTTGGTACTTTATTGTCTAGAGCTTATTCCAACGACATAAAGAAGACAAACGCTAACACTGTAGTCGGGGCTATCTTTGGTACTGGTACTAATGGTGCATACTATGAAACATTAGAAAACATTCCAAAGTTGGACAAGGAAGATGTTCCAAAGGGAGCTAAGGGTATGGTTATCAACACTGAATGGGGATCATTCGATAACACCTTGAAGGTTTTGCCCAACACCAAATACGACCAATTGGTTGACGAAGAAACCGCCAACATCGGATATCACTTGTTTGAGAAGAGAATTAGTGGCATGTTTTTGGGTGAATTGTTGAGAGTTGCTTTGATGGACTTGTTCAACCGCGGTTTGATTTTCCAAGACTTATACAAAACTAGAGGCGGTTCGTTGCCACACAGAATATTCGAGCCATGGCTCATTTCCGCTGAAGTGTTATCTTACTTGCAAATTGATGACTCTACTAATTTGAAGATGTCTGAATTGGTTTTGGAGAATCACTTGAGATTACCTACAAATCATGAAGAAAGATTGGTTATTCAAAAATTGACCCAAGCTATTTCTCACAGAGCTGCTTATCTTTCTGCCATTCCATTGGCAGCCATTGTTTCTCGTGTCAAAGATCAATACAAGGACGACGACAGAGACTTCGAATTTGGTTGTGATGGATCCGTTGTGGAGTTCTATCCTGGTTTCCAAATGAAGATTTTGGAAGCAGTAGCATTGATTGACCCATTGAAAGGATCTTCCAAGAAGATTCACTTAAGAATCGCTAAGGATGGTAGTGGAGTTGGTGCAGCATTGTGTGCCAGTGTCGCCTAATACATCTTCAAAAAATAATGAAATCTCACGACTTTCTTTACCCCTTTAAAACAAAAGCTTTTGCATCCATGAACATCGCAATGTTTTTAACTTTCGATTATCCAATGTCCTTTCCCCATTTATTAGTTATTATATATTCGTATTTTTGCATAAATATTACCTGAATATTAACGCTAGATAAAAGTATACATTTTTATTTATTAATCTGTAATCACCCCTTTCTCTTAATGAGTAGAATTTCCGCATGCGGTACGCTTTCGCGAAACGAGAAAATTATTTTTTGTCACCGACAGCGATTGATCTGTGGAAGAAAAAATGAATTAAGACGTGTGTTTTATCATCTTACCAATGAACAATAGGTGATCCCACAGAATATGAAAATGAAATTCATAGGGCAGATAGCCGCAATCATAGCATTCTTGGGCCTTTCCGTCAATGCGGTATTGCCCAATTTTGACGAGCAACAGCAGCCAGAAAATATCAATCAAAAGCAAGCAGATCATGAGGAACCCAGCATTTTATCATTACCAAACTTATTGCAAACCGAAGATCTCAAGGAGCTCGAAGAAAATTGGGAGATTTTTGGAGACCTTAAGTTGGATACTGGTCGTTTGCTAATAGGGAAGCCAGAAGGAGCTATTTGGGCTATTCCTTACTTGGAGAACACACAAACTGATTGGACCATAGAACTCACCTTTAGATCTACGGGAACAGCGTCCAAAGATTTACAATTCGACGAAACCAACGGTTTATCTTTCTGGTTGATCAATACAGACAACTCATTACCTCTAATTCCTCAAAATATGGGAAATTTTGGAGGTCCTTCTCAGTATGATGGTTTTCAATTCCTCGTCAACAATAAGGATATATATGGGTTGAAAATTTTCAATAATGACGGAACAAAGACTTTCACCAATGAAATTAATGAAGCAATAGGTAGTTGTGCTTTCAATTATTTGGATTCACAAATCCCGTTCAGCTTAAGGATCTCCTATTCTGACGCCCAGAATTGGTTCAAGATACAAGTGGACAACAATCTCTGCTTCAAAACGGATAAAATTAAATTCCCCAACGAATTGAATGACTTAGCCTTTGGTGTTAGTGCATCTGTAGACAAGTCGTCTAGTGAAGTTTTCGAAGTTTTGGGATTGAATGTTTGGCATAAGTTAACAAGCGATGCAATTGATGATCATGGATTGATGTCTGACGGTCAAGTGCAAGTAGTAGTTACTGAAACAGTAGAAGAGCCTTCTGATTTCGTCAAGCCTAGTACGATACGAGAATCCTTAATGGAAAGAAACAGGAAATATCATGAAGGAATAGAAAAGCAACGTGGAGAATTTGAAGAAACAAACAAGGAAGAGAAGGAGGAAAGTGTTTTAGAACGGACCGAAGAAAGAGATTCAAAGATTGTTTTATCACTCACCGAAATTTCTAAGAAATTGGATCAACTAGATTTCAAGCTTGAGTCTTTAGATAAGAGCGAAAGTTATGATTTCAAGAATTTGAATTTGCAATTAGAAAGAATTAAACATGTCCAGGATGAACAAAGACACATAGTAGCAAACTTGGAGAAGAATGTGGAAGATTTCAAAACGACAATCACGCAACATTACTCGCAGATGTTAAGCGCGGTCTCAAAATTAAATGAACGAGTTATAGGAGAAGTGAGAGAACAACAATTCGGCTTGGACGACTTGAGTAAAAAGGTTGATTTATTAATGAGTCACCACAGAGACATCGCAAACCAATACCAACAGTACAGCGAAACAACTAATAATGGGTTAGATTTTGCAAGTGTAGTAAACTCAATTGTAAGGTGGTTCTTGATCCCAGTGGTGATTGCGTTACTCGCACTTACAATTTTAGTGTACAGATTAAAACACGACATCAAGCATTCAAAATTACTTTGAAACTATAGAAGGTGGAGGATATCGAATATGTATAGAACTAATTATATAACAAATATTTCAGATTCTCCGTACTTTAGAGGACGATTAGTCCACCTCTATCACTTCTTGCTTGGCCTCTCTCCTTTTCTTGGCATCTTTACTTGGAGACGATGATCTTTCCTTCGAAAGCCCACCGCTCTCAGGTGGAGGAGAATCGAACTTTGAAGCTAAGTCCTTCACGGAGGTCTTTCTACCGAGGGAAGGAGCGAACCTTGGCTGTCCCAATTCACTGAGTGAGCCATTTGGTGAGTCACTGGACGTATCGTAAAATATATCCTTCTTAGCTGGTCTAGATGAGACTATATTTCTCTTCTCCTCTCCCAAAATAGCACTTAATTTCTTTTTGTTAGGTGAAGTTGATCTCTTCAAAGAATTAGGCGCAGACTTTTTGGGCGTAACTGGTGGAGGAGTGACAGCTTTCCGGTCACTTTCGCCTGATGAGCCACAACTCTCTTCAGATGCTAAACTACTTCCACTTCGATTATTCTTAGTCGTTAGAGTTGGCTCCTCATTAGGAACTCTTTTAGATTTCTTGACAGCGTTCTTCAATTTAGACTCCAATCTTGACTTCGAGCTAGCTGCTATTGAAGCTCTCGGAGTTAATGCTGAGGTAGAGGTTGTAGAAGCTTCGCGACTTGGCGTGTTGCTGTTCACTTGTCTAGCAGAATTTCTTCTTCTCAACTCCTTGAAAATAGTCTCCTTTCGTTCAAAGAGGTCATTAATGAAGTTAAATTGATGTTTATCGTTACTCAAGCTTCTGGAACTGTCCAAATTCATCGAGTCTACCTTTGGTCTTAGGATCAAATTACCAAATTCCTTGGACAAAGTCAGTTGGAAATTCTTCGCCAATTCTCCGTCCTTCGATCCTATAATTTGAATTAATCTGTTCAAATGGGTCAAGATGGCATCAAGCGTAGCAAGATTGGACTTTGGTAAATCAACCAAAACGTTTTGTAAACCATTAATTCTGTGGCTAGTCTTGGAAGGATCACTGACGGGATAATTCTGGTATAATGACTTAATTAGGTCATAATAGTTATGAGGAACAACGGAATCAGGTAACTCCATGAAGTAAAGTTTGAGAATGTTAGTTAGAATCATCGGATGTGTCTCCGATAAAATCTCATGTATAGTCTGTGGATCATTGACATTGTTTAACAGGAATCTTAGTTTATGAACGTTGGACAAATGAATTGGCTGCGTCCACAAGTTTATCCTTTCCTCATCGTTAGCAATGTCTGGGTAGACCTTATCCAAGTGAGATAATATGCATTGTATGATGACAGGGACGACCTTTCTGTCCAATCTCGATTTGACAGTTAAGTCAACACCAAATGTCTGATTAATATTCGAGTTGTAATAGTTATCGTAAAGTATAACATGTGGTTTGAATTTACCAGTGGAATAGTTTTCGATAAGAAATTTCAAGTCATTTGCAGGGTTGACAGTCTCCTCCAAGACTAATAACTCATCACAAGTTTGCTTCATCGAAGCAACTTTGCTGGCAAAACTGGAGAGGAAGTCAAACGTGACTTTCTTAACCGCTCTTAATCTGTCTAACTCACATTTTTGCATGAATGTCAAATGATCCATTATTAATTCTTCGAACTCGCACCTAAGCTTGTCCAATTCAACTGTTTTATTGTAGTACTGTGAGTCCAATTGGTTAACTTCAGCCATCAACTTGGCTATCTGGGAGCGATCCTTGTAATCAACTGTGCTGACACCAATGGCTTCTTTGACATCTTCGAAATAGTCCTGGAATTGGGACGTTTTATTTACAAGCGAAGTCTGTCTAGCCATGTCTTCGCTGGAGTTACTGGTTTCCAACTTCGTGAGCTTTGTCAATTCAAATACTACTGGCTTCCACTGATAATAAAACTGAGACGAGTTGATAAAGTTCTTTCCCCCCATTGTACCAATCAATCTGATGAAGCCATTATTGACAAGATCTTGGCCAAACTCCTCAGCCTTAACAATATTTCTACTGACTTCCTCTCTGTTGTCCAATAGCCATTGGGTGATGGCACTTCCTGTTGAGACGTTCTGATATGTACCAAGAATAGCCACCTTGTGAGAAGTCAATTGGATATCTGTCAAAATATCAGAAAGAAGTGTCTTTACTGATTTTTGGTCGTAGTCTACGCCACCAATGCTATAAATAGATATATCCTCTTCCCCATCCTCCTCACTATTGATACTATTTTCATGTTGAACCTTTTCGCTAAACTCTAAATCCTTCAACTCTTCATTCAATTCCTCCTCAGAGTAATGCGACCTGAATTCTTCAAGCATTCTACACTTGTTGAAATACTTCTTCTGCAACTTTTCTAAGGATGACTTCGACGCTTTGAAAGTCTTATTCTTCTCATTTACGATACTTTCGGAGTACTCTACACGCTGCTTGTGTTCCTTACACCACTTTGTAAATGGCTCCAACACCATCAACTTAATGTTCAGTGCGATCTGTAGATGTAACTCTCCTTGGCGGGAGAAATTTTCATTGATCTTCTGGTATGCATTTTTGATACTAGATACGTAGTCATCATTGTTTTGCCGATTACTACTGGATCTCACATTGCTCTTCTCGATTGCCTCCAATTGAGTGCCATATAAGAGCTCCAGCTCCATACGCTTGACGAAAAGCATGACGAAGTCTTCATTCTCACTAACTCCCTGGTAGAGCTGGTCAAACAAAACCCTGAATCCCAGCTCGTAATCCTGAGTCCAGAAATTGTTGGCAAACGACATGCTCAATTGACAATTGGTATCTGATGTTCTTTCTATCGACACCGTCTTCTAGGATACTTTAAATAGAACAACAGCCCCTTTCGATTCCTGAGAATGACGCGTTGTTGATTTTGAGATGTAACAAGTTGTTGTGCAGGTCAGTTACAACCTGCAATTAGACGACGGATTGAGAATTGAAAGTGCATGTTTTAATTACTTTACCAGAAAAGGCATAAACGATGTGACATCTTTAAGCAAAGAGAGAAGACAGAGGCATTCCATATAAATACCTACTCGAAAAATATCTAAACACAATATAAGCAGTCTAGCTAGCATGGAAGATCTGCCTACAACACCACCGGCTAATGATGCTGCCTATAATAACGACTCAGGTAGAAGACTGGAAAGAGAGTATTTGGGAACTCCAACCAGCATATCCAAAAAGCATACTATTGTGGCATCGCACAGGGTCCACAAGCACCAGTTATCATTGGAGAATAAGGCAATAGCGGCACTAGGTATTACTCCACCAAAATCTCCTAGAGGAACTAGAAAAGGGAGTGTTTTTGAGAAAGACTCTATAGAATCTTCGCCTTTAGGACAACTGATCCCTTTCAAAAGACTGACTGTTGGAACAGGAAGGCAACCAGAGAAGCTTTGGCAGTCATATCATTCACATTCAGTTCTTGAAAATCTTGAGCGCTCTTTGAACGAAGATAATGAGAGTGATACTACCTATGGACATAAATTCGACCGCTCTTATCAATCCATAAATAGAGAGATAGATTTAACATCCAACAGTTTGGCAGAGCCAGAAACTCCGCAGAGAAGTATAATAACTGATCAGAAAGTTCGCGAATGGTACGGTAAGTCTCACAATGGGCAGTTTGTGGGAGATGAGTTTGACAATATTGAAAGCGACCAAGTCTCTTCGACAACACCACTCGAGAATCCATTTATGGAATCAGGATCTATACATCAAGTTTTGACCAAGAGTTCCAATATACCAAATCCATTTGTAGTGGAGAGCCAAGCTCCTAGCATTGACTATTCCACGCATCTAGAGCTTTACAACAGTAAAACAGGTAAGAGAATTGTGCGACAGTTGAATCTGTCGGAACAAAGTATTAAACCTAGGCGATTATTCTTGGCAGAACAACAGAAGCAAACTTCAACCCCTGTATCAGTTCCCTCTTCTCGGCTGTCATATGTACCGTCACCTACATATGTGATAGAAAAACAGGATTCCGATACGGACATTAACAAGAAATATGTTCTGAAGAGTCTCAACAATGTCATTAACGTCAAACCTAAGAAAGGCTTGGATTTCGAAATTTATAAGGATGGACGGTGCTAGCTGATCAAAAGTCTTAGTCCTCGGGAGGACCGAATATGAGTGGGTTTATTGTTCAATGATTTTATTCTGGTAATAGATACAATTAATAATTAATAAATATATACTGTACAGCTTTTAATCTTCTCTGAACTTCTTCAAATTGTCCCATCCAACGGAATTCGAGTTGGGCAATTTGATGATTTCAATTCTGTTTAATAATTCTGGATTACTTTTATCGGGATAGGTAGTGAGATATCTAATTGGTTTCTTAATGTTAGGAACATCATTGTTCGCGGTTGGTTGTGCGTCCCTTAAGTCGGTGGGTAACTTCTTGACAATTTCAGGATACACTGAAGGTAAAGTGAACCTATTGACAATGTCTAGCTGTGGAGTCTCAATCGGGTTCGGTGGAGGGATAGGTTGCAAGAGTTCCTGTCTCTCCTGTTCGCACTTTTCTATAAGCTCCTGTTCTTTGACGTCTAAATCAGATGTTGACGCCTCATTGTTGTCAGAATTTGTATCGTTGCCAAACGGATCATTGAATGATGCCTCCAACTGCTTCTGTCTTCTCTTCTCTTCTACGTCCTTTTGCCTTTGAATTCTCTCTCTCTGTAAGTTCATTTTACCAAAGCGTTCCTCTTCGATGGTGTTGCGCAATTTCTCTTGTCTCTCTCTCTCCTTAACTTCCCATTCTTGTCTCTTTTCGATTGCTTCTTTACGAAGCTTTATCTCCGCATTTTCACGTTGCAAAGCTCTCAACTGCTCAAAATCAGTGTTCTTGAATTTGTAATAATACTGCCATGTTTCCTCGGATATATCTCTGTATGTGTTAAGAAGCAAGTTAAATTGGAGATTGTTGTGTAATATTTCCAAGTTCATATAGTCTTCAGTGTATTTTCTTTGCTTTGCTAAAACTGAGTCCACCCAACTCTTACTGTACTTATCATACACCAAACCCTTCAACCCCTGATTATACCTCTTGGGTATTAATTTTGAGACATGTTTCGTATGGGTGACTTTAAGTGGATCTGCAGTCAAATGTATCTTGTTAATACGGTTCATCAAGGCTGCGTCCTTGTAATTTCCACTTCCAGGGCCCCTATAACTCTTTGTATAGTAGTACTTGGAGTGGTTATAGTTGTCAGAGTCATTGCTGAAGACTAGCTGTTGGATATTCTTAGACATCTTGATGTTGTCATTAAACAAGAACGACGAATTAGACGCAGAATTGATCTTCTTTAAATTGAAGAGGGGCAGAGTTGACGACGAAGAAGAAACACTCTGTTGTTGGTTACTGGTAATATAGTAATTTGGTACCTTACATAAATGGTTCACGTTAAATTCCTGTATGTACCCTTGTCCAGGAATAACAGATTCAGACAAGTCAATGGCATTTGGATCAACATTAATATTGTGCTTCTTGGACTTGCCAATAGGTTTGCGGAATCTCTTCTTCTCTGGTTGTTGCTGTTCTTCGTTCTTGTGGTCATTCACTTGAATTTCCGAGTAATCATGGTCACGGATAATCAATTCTCTTTCAAAGAAATTCAATTTAGAGTTCTGTAAGAACTTGTAAGAGGAACCAGGAATGTTTTTGTAGTAGTTCAACTTAGTAAGAGAGTTCAAAGCATTGAACGCCGAATGGTTAAGCTGAATGGAGGAATCAATAAGCCCATATTGCGGGAATGCTTGACTGATGGTGATTTTCTCGTTAGGGTTTGCTGCCTTATAGTCGGTACGCTTTTTAACAACAATCTTCTGGTCCTCTTCTTCATCATCGTTATCCTCATCATTTTCAGCATCTTCATCATCATTGTCATCATTATCATCATTGTTTTCCTCTTCGTCCACTTCCATTTCGTCAAAGGTTTCCTCTTCTTGCGTCTTGTTTGAAGACGACTCTAAAATCTCACCAGCAAAGAAAACCTGCTTATTGCTAACTAGAGAGTAAATAGTAGCTAAATCTGTGTAGAAAAGAGTTGTTTTAGCTTCTTGCTTTGAGATTGAACCTGTTTTCAAGAGCAATGCGTTCAACTGTGAAGTTGTCGATTCCATGAAGGATTCCTTGGATAGCCCAGTCTTCTTTACGAACTTGGCGATAAGCTGATACGAAGATGGGTAGCTCCAGGCTTCAGCCAAGTGCTGAAATAACACCTTGTACTTGCCTCCATCGATTCTAAACACGGCAAACCCGAACTTGTGTAGAACGGGATAGATTTCTTCTTCGGTTGAAGGTACATTAGAGCCAGCAACAACGTCGAGAGACACCTTCGTGTAACTGTCCTCTGGCGTCAGCAACGGAAATTTTGGTAAAATGACTTCAACAGATGTCATTGCAGAACAACTCTGGTTAAAATTTCCCCCTCTATTAACTGATAGCTAGCGCTAGATAACTGTAACACCAAACTGTGTGTACATATACGCTAAGCATATTGTATTTTTTCCATTAGGGGTTGGAGGTTCAGACTTCCTGCACTTTGCGCAACTTCACTGATTGTGAACGAACAGCAGAAAATTTGATATAAATGATTTACATCTATATGGAGCTGAGAAGAAAGGAGAAGGTTAGACATATACACATACACAGCACAGATTCATCAATTGTAGATATGGGTTTGTCATTTTCCAAGTTGTTTTCCGGGCTTTTTGGCCGCAAGGAAATGAGAATCTTGATGGTTGGTTTGGATGCCGCTGGTAAGACCACCATTTTGTACAAGTTGAAATTAGGAGAAATCGTCACCACGATTCCTACCATCGGATTCAACGTCGAGACCGTAGAGTACAAGAACATCTCTTTCACTGTATGGGATGTCGGTGGACAGGATAAGATCAGACCTTTGTGGAGATACTACTTCCAGAACACCCAGGGAATCATCTTTGTAGTCGATTCCAACGACAGAGACAGAATTGGCGAAGCCAGAGAAGAATTGCAACAGATGTTGAACGAGGACGAGTTGAGAGATGCATTATTGTTGGTCTTTGCCAACAAGCAGGATTTGCCAAACGCCATGAACGCTGCCGAGATCACCGAGAAGTTAGGCTTGCATTCCATCCGCCAGAGACCATGGTACATCCAGGCTACTTGTGCTACTACCGGAGACGGTTTGTATGAGGGTTTGGAGTGGTTGTCCACCAACTTGAAGAATGCCTAGATGGTTCCAGCAACGAGAAGTGGACATACAGCGGTTGTGGCACAACTATTATCACGAAACGGCAGAAGAGAGTGATGTCATACATATATATAAATGCAGTACAAAATTCGGTCCATGCTTTTCTGTTCTATATAATTTATTTCTATAGCTTTTTTTCTCTGATATAAAATTCTTTTGATAAGCATATTTTAATACTCTGCTCTATTTTGTATTACTTCGATTGAAATATAATTTAATCTTACTTTATCTCAATGGCTTTAGTTGGGCTACCAATGTAGCCGCCAATGTAGACAGGCAATCCGATCTGGCGCAGTTTTTCGCTGGAGAGCGAGGCAGGGATGTTTTGGATGTCGATTGCGTAGCCTACGAGAACAACAGAGGAGTTACATCGCGACACTAGTTAATCGGAATCCAAAGGCCATTGCATTACTCCGAAGTGCATTAACTAGCATGAAATCCAGTGACTTGTTGAATTCTGCTACATATTTCCGAATGTATAAAAGCCGACAACTTATCGGCAGTCGGCGTTTATGCCCTTAGTTACATTAGGCTAGATTTTATATCATTTATAATCTCCAATAGAAGTAATTCAGCTATCTTACAAGACTGCTTCCTGTGACTTTTAGAATCGAATATGACGTTGATGGTTGGCTGCTGTGTACTGGAAGGTTGTTTGATATTTAGATATTTTGATAATTTGGGGGCAACTTTAGAAAATATTACTATTGAAGTGGTTTTTGCTTGTCTAGACCACAAGAAACAACGGATATATCTTTCAATAAGCAAATATAGTAGACCGAGGTGATCCCATGTGAGCCTTTATTTTATATACATACCTCTCTGAATCAAAACTATAAGCTAGAAGTTATGGTTTTCTTCGCTGAGTACTTGCAACCTCTCTTCACGGAACTAACTCCTTTGCAACTAAACCCCTCCATCGAACTGGTTGAACATTTCCTACACATTGACGGCAGGCCGCGCACCATAAATTCTGATTGCAAACCTAAAACCGCATTTCAACTACCCTCACCGAGCTTCATGTGCTATTTCCTTTGAATCCCTTTACTTTGAAGGAGTCGTTGTAGACTGGTTTATCATAAAAGATACCCCCCTCTCAGGGCATCTCACTGTCTCAGATATGGCTGTTCCCCTGAAATGGAAATACAAACTTCATGCAAGCACGACATAATGTCACTACGCCGCAATCTCCAGGTTTTGTAAAATTCCATAGAATTTTAACCGAGGAGTTTCGGACTGTCGTCCCCACAAAAAGATCTTTGCGGTTAGAGGAATAAAATGCAGCAGAAATCCACTGAAATAAATGCTAAAAACAATCTTTTGAACATTAGTATATCACATACAAACAAATTAAGATCAAAATGGAAGGCAAAGACATTTTATACGAAGTCAAGGGCAAGGTGACTGTTATCACCTTTAACATGCCAAAGGTGTTGAACGCCTTTGATGGTGAACAATACTTATTGTTGGCCAAATTGGTTGACAGAGCTGATAAGGAAGAAGACACTGTCATGACCTTGTTGCAGTCCTCTGGTCGTTACTTTTCTGCTGGTGCCAACTTTGTAGACAAGACTGTCGGTTCATTGAGAACAGAGGATCTCTTCTCCCATGAGTACTGGTTGGGCCGGTTCGTTGGTAGAAATGCTTACATAACAGACTTGTTTCACAACCACACCAAGATTTTGGCTGCTGCTGTGAACGGACCTGTTATTGGGTTAAGTTCTGCTCTCTTAGCTTTATGTGACTTGGTCTACGTAAAAGAGGAGAAGGATTTCTTTTTGTTAGCTCCATTTGCCAACTTGGGTTTAGTCTGCGAGGGTGCTTCTTCATCTACTCTCTTTTTGAGATTGGGCTGGTCCAAGGCTGCAGAGGCCATTTTATTGGCCAAGCCAATCACCGGTAAGGACTTAAATAATTTAGGTTTTATCAACAAGACTTACGACGGCCAATTCTCCAACACCGAGGATTTCAACAAGGCTGTCTATGACGAATTGTCTGATTACATTGAAGACTTGCACGAACAATCTATTTTCGAAAACAAGCAGTTGTTAAAGGCTGGTAGAGACCAGTTGATCTCTAGTGCAAACTCTAGAGAAGTTATCAAGGGTTTCAACAAGTGGATTGAGGGTGTCCCACAATCGAGATTTGCTCAATTGGCACAAAAGCAAATCAAACATAAGTTCTAGGTGTTCGAGCACGAAAGGCTCAATCGGATATCTATTTACTAGCTACATACTTTTCTAGAGAGTTCACGATATTTATTAGATCGAGATGTAGAATTATAAATTCAGCAGATGGCGGGATATTCGACACTTGATAACAACAGAGCTATTTATGTTATTATATAGCGACTGTAGTGAGTTTCCCATTGTAGTTTCCATATCTGATAGGGTCTGCAAGCGACCATTTATCTAATTGCACCCTGTGTCATGGAAATACATAGCCACGGTATGTTATCGCATCCCATCGGATATTCAGATACCGCGGATGTGTAGTTTTATTTTTGTGTGGAGTCTTTTTTGAGGTCTTCATATTTTCTAGGACTTATCAAAGGAGAACTACAGCGACAGATGAAAGACTTTCGCCGAGTACAGAGACTTACCAAATGGAAACTTATGTGCGAGATTGAGGGCTCTAAACATGTTTAAAGATGAAGGGTGATCTCACAACCAGCAGATAGAAAGAAGTCCTAACACCAAGTCATATATATGTAGGCGCCCCTGGAACTTATTATCATAAAAGAGATGCAAAATGGGAACCATTTTTTTCTCTATTTCAGTACGAACTACAGTGAGTAGACTCAGGAAATTAAATCCATACCGCAGCACAGAACTTTCTCCGTCTTTAAGTCTCTCTAACCTTCTAGTCCTGTCTCCTTCTAGTCATAGAGTACATATTTAGTACACTATTCGCGACTGTTAGTGGATTTTGCAGTTGTGCAGCCTTTTCGATGTGAACCAGTTTTCAGGCCCGCTTATTTTAAAGTTTCCATCATATCAATTGCATTCAGTGGATGATACAGTCCCATTTACTTCGACAAAAGCCTTTTTCTTGCTTATGGTGATTTACAATCGCTGAAAACCCCAATTATATACTTTACCACAACATGAGCTTCAACCTTCCCAATCCGAGTCTTCTCGGTATCATGCTCATCATATCCACCCATACGGGCCCTCAATTGGTCTATAAATACCCTGGCGACCTCCTGACCGATGCCGTTGAAAGGCCATCTTTCATGAAAACCAATGAGTTTGGGGAAGAAGACGTAGCAGATTACGATCAGGACAGTGACAACGATGTCGCCTCCGACGAGTATCTGAACTCATACGATACCAAACATAACCATAACATGTACGGAACAGAGCTCTACAAACAATGGGATGCGCATCATTTGAATTACTACATGGGAACCAAAAAGGACTTGATATCGTTCCTAGATGAACAAGACTTCAAGCGAAAGTTAGGGTCAACAGGTACGTCGACCAACAAAACCACCACGGCGACAGGAAAGGCGTTATCCAAGAAGAAAAGTCAATTGTCCAAAACAGCATCGAATCCAAGTAGCATCTCTGGAACTGGACCTAACACTAATGATACGATTTTTGGCATCGAGCCAGGATATATCTGCGAGATGCTCGCGCCGCCGAAGAAGATGTGCAATTCTCGTTTTGAGATAATGGTTGACGATAAGATCTTCTTGGGATTACCGATTCACCGTTATGACAATGGAACATGGCGACTCCGGGGTTCGAAAAAGAAGGAAAGAACCAAGAATACAGACAAGGACAATGCTAGCTTACACGACAATGCTGAGAGTACTTTGACCAATGCCAACAACAACGACAGCATAAATGATAGCAAAGCCAAGTTGAACCTTAGCATGTTTCATTTAGTCTTTATCATGAACCCACCGGTTATCGAATGTAACTATCGTATTGATGAAATGTTTCATTATGTCATATCCCGTCTTTCGCTTGTATTGCGCTACGAGCAGCTGAAAAATGATTTCATTTCCAACCAAGTCAAGGTGATATTCAATGTTAGAGAGCAGTACAAGGATAAAGATGATTTAGAGTCCGAACTTCTTCGCAAATCCTCCCTTTGTAAGATGATCCAGGAATGTTTCACGTCTATTTCTCAATCAAAAATTGCCAACCTCTCCATAAACAGCAAACTTCGCTCATTCCAGATTCCAATAAAAACAGAGTTTCACTCTCTACCAGAACAGTCAGTACCCTTTATCCCAGGGTCGCATCTATCTTCTACTGTGAACTTATTGGGTCACTCGGGTCTAATAAATGTTGGTGAAACAACTCGCTACAGTCAAGCCAACAATCCCATGAATTCTAATTACTTTCAAGAAATGGATCAGGATGATGGATCAAACGATGCTGCAGAAGACGTAGTGTACTTTGCGTTATTGTTGCTAGACGACCCTGAATCGATAATCAGAGATATAAAGACAGAAATGGAGAGTACGTTAGCTAACTTCATAAGAATGATCAACCCAACGGAGTCACTAATAAAACTATCAATGAGAAATAACAGCTTAGATATTCTTCAGATCAAGTCCTTTGCTTTCCACCTTATATACTGGAGACGGGCTAGAGTGATCCAGCCATTGAGCACCAGATCAGCGTACATAGTGTCTCCGATGGCTCCCATAACTGTCAGCTTGTTCGAAGATATCCGGGATTTTAAAAAGACCTTCCCGACGTTACCATCACTATCTCACTTCCTTAAACAATTATCATCGCAGAACAAGAAGCCACCCCAATTTGCAACAATTATACCTTCCAAAGACCATCGTGACATTTACCTTGAGGCATTGAGCTGGTTGATACGCCGCGGATATGTCACACAATTACAGACTTTTATCTGGCTTAAGATCTCTCGCAAGATCAAAATCGGAGTAGAAGAGGATCTAGAAAATGAAACATCGTCAAAGAAACGATCTAGTTCAACGAAGAAGGTCATAGTGGGTGGAACTGACAATACTTCTAAGGCACCTGTCGAGATCATACAAGAAAAGACTACAACTGGGAAAGAGGAAATACTGGAAGCTACTGTCAAGCACATAACTGACAGTGTCAATGACGAAGACAGAGAGATTGACATTATTAAGGAGAGATTGAAGTCTTCTTCCCTTGGGCCTTTTGTAAGCTTGGAAGATGATGACGATACAATTTTGCTTGATCCAGGAAGGGCCACAACATTGGAGAGAAGGTGGATAAATAAAATCATCTATGATGAGTGTAAATTGACTCCAGAGTTAACAAAGATGTTTTACAAACTTTTGAAGTACATGGATGGGAAGAGCCCGCTTGAGTTACTTTTGCTAAAGGAGAATATACCAAGGAATGAATTAAGAAAGCTACTAGTTGCAATAGAGGATCACATAATTTCGGTGCGGCACTGGTGAGTCGAGAAGACTTTAGCTCAATCGCATTTATAGAAAAGACAGTAGGCGAGAAGAATCTTCCTTCACAGTTATACAAATACTAATACTTTGATTGTTGTCCTATCATACAATTACTATTATATAAAGTACGTAATAATTGAGTAAAACAGAATTAACTGCCATACTATGCAAATGCGCTCTGTTGATCAGCTTCGAGCTCGTTGCTTTCAATTTCATTAAACGCCGAGAAATGGATTGGGCGGTGCATCTCATCGTAAAAAGTCAACGGAACATCAAGCTTCAAATCATACAAGTTATTGGCATTCCAGATGGATCCAATGAAAAAGTAATTCCATAAATTATCGTCGGGCACAACAAAAGCTCCTGCGATTCTATCCGAAAGGAGTAGCTGTCCCTTCTTGCTGAAGGTGGTGGAGAACCCCTTAGGAGTTGGAGACATGTAGTCTGTATTAGTCCTACCCCAATTGAATCCTTCTTCATTCAATTCAAAAGCTGTCAAAGAAACAGAACCCGGCGTGAAGCAGACTGTCAATGTTATGAAGTTCGGATTAAATCCTTCATAGAAATGCGACTGGGTGCTAATGTCAACGGGGGACATGTAGCCAAGATCCAGACTTTGAGAGTGTATCCATCCGAGCAACTCCAAGTTTTCTAATGGTCCAGCTTGCTCAGGAAGTTTCTTGGGAAATTGAATGGACGAAGCATTTCCTAGCTGTGGCACTAAAGCAATATATTTCACTTCCTTGACTTCATTGTTATCCTCTGGAGAACTTCCATAAAGAAAAGCTCCCACCTGAATTCTTAAATCAGAAATCTGTATAAATTTCTTGAGCAAGTTCTTCGGAAGAATGTATGTGTATGAGTCGTCACTAACAAAATCCTCAGATGAAACGTATACATTTTTGCTCCTCAAATGCAAGTTGCTCGATGCAATGGCCCTATTTCTCCATTCATTCTTAGATGAAAATGTCAGTTGCTCATAATTGGTAGTTGTTACTATCACGATTTCCTCGCCATGAACATTGGTGGTAGTAGTCTTTAATGCTGTCAATTCCTTGTTTGTTTGCTCTTGAGGTGCGGTTTCAATTTCGGCCATCTCTTGTCTCGTGACAGAAGGAGCACGGACATCTTGACCCAAAATCAAATCCCTAATCTCTGACTGTGTCAACGATTGGATGTTCACGTTGTGCTTCTTGGAGTAATCTGCAAGAATTAAATCTCTCAACTGAGATTCCACTTCTATCCATTGTTCATCACTCAACGTTGGCCAAATATGATATTCTTGTGTCACGACACTTGAATCAGGTCGTAAAATCAAGTTGGTACGTTCCTGATTAATACCTAATGCTCGTAAGAGCAAAATAACTCTGGAAAAAGCGGTATAAGGAGAAATATCCTTCAACCAGTCGTCATACAAATTGAACAAAACCATCTGGGGCTCATTGGCCTTCAAAACTATATCTGCCAACTTGTCTATCTTCATAGCAGACGCAAATGGCAAATGCAATTCTGAAGGACGAATAGAAATATTTGGAAAGTCTAACATGTGAACTTCAAGGGGGTCCAACATACCCTTTCTGGTGACAATTAACTGCTTAGGCTGTTCTTCTCTTGGCAAGGAACGAACCAAAGCGGCTACTTCCTCGGCCGTTTTCCACTTGGCCAACTGCCCTAAACGTTTCTGACCTGACCAAACTGACGTGTGGATGATCTTTAAGAATAATTGTCCGGATTTAGGATTTAATATGAAGATTGAGCCATTGATAGGCTTTGTAGTCAAGTTTCCTTCGAAAGTCTTGTGCACAGTGACTCTATAGACATTCGTATCATCTACAAACAATTGGGTATCGTTGTTGAATAGCTCAGCATAATTGTTTGAGTTCAAATAGGCTTCTTGAACTTGTGTCTGATACAACTGCAAGCCCTTCCTCATTCTCTCCCTCAAGACGTACAAAGCTGGATTTGCCTTCATCACTTCTTTCATGGCATTTTGAACCAACTGTTTTAATCCTGGGAACCAATTACCATAAACGTCGTACATGTTATAGGCCAAATCAATAGCAATTATAATACCTGTTGGGGACGGGTACGATGACGCGCTGTCGGTAGTGTAATCTAAGTACTTCGATCTAGCATATCTGGAAATATCATGAGAGTCGTAGTCTCCATATCTCAACTGTACATCGACCCAAAATTTGTTGGCCTTGATATCCATGACATCATTCTTGTCATGCAACAGCGATGGTCTGGAAACGTTCCATTTATAGGTGCTAGTGAGGACAATGTCAGCCGTGGAAGAGTTCATCTTATACGATTTACGTGGGTGAATGGCTTGTTTTTCCACACTGTCAATTTGCAAAACTTCCAACTCCTTATCCAATACTTGGCACAAATCTTGAACAATGCTTTCATGGATCTTCTGCCATAAATGCGCTCTAAATATCTGAATTAATGATATTTTTAACGTGGGAATCTTACCATGCAAGAAAATTCCTGTCAAGTCTAACTGAACCAAGAAACCAACGTACACGTTAGCTCGGTTAATAGTTGGCGACCACCATAAGGTGAAACGACGATTAGGGATTTGCGAGAGGCCGGAACGTTGGGCGTTTGTCAACTTCTTAAACTTCAAAGAATCTTCAAAACCTGATGCCTTTTCCCAGAATAACCCCTCCCAAGAGTCAAATCCAGTACCTTTGAATAACGTATGCTCAAGGATAGTCTCAATACCACCTAATGCTTGGATTACGTCGGTTCTGTAAGCGTTGAGATTCCACAACTTACCATCGTGGTGATTATTAGTCCACCAGAAGGGATTGAAACGTGGTAAACTGAACTGTTTAAATAGGCGTCTCACTCTATGACCTTTGTCATAGGCTAAAGTGTGCCTGTCCTTTTGGAAAAGGGTACTTATACGAGGTAAGCCTCGGTCCCAGTTATTCTCCATATCCTCAAATGTAAGCCTACGGTTCTGCTCCTGCGCTTCTTGACGTTTGATAGCATATTCTGCCCATACTCTTTGCGAATCCAAGAACTCATTTTCCCACGTAGTGATATATCTAAATATTGTAGGAATCATTTTTTCTTCATGATGATTCATTCCAGCTCTGAAGTGGGTGATTCCAGTGTCTGTTTGTTGAGACCACCTAAGGTCTGATGAAGGAATCAATATATGAGAAGCACTCAACATACCAAGACCCCCAAGCTCCTTAGGAGTGTAAAATACGGCTGGCGGGAAACGTGACGGCATCTTGGAATTTAAACCCATCTTAATCCTGTTCTGTATTTTCGTCTCGCACTTGACAAGCGAATCCAATAGCTCCTCAGTGGATACAGCAGCCTCTCTGAAATATGTGAAGAGTGAGATAAGAGCAGTGTTCCATTTTGCAGCCACTTTAGTAAACGTTGTAGACCCCGAAGACATAAGAATCTGCCGAATTCTGTTATTGAACCGATCAATTTCATCTTGAGATACCTTTAAGTACGCCTTTGCTGTCCGTTCCTTGGTGGTTTGATCTATAAGATCCCAAACACCTTCCTGTGATGAAGTTTCATCCTTAGCACGGATTTTAGGCAATATACGCACCTCAAAACCACACATGGAGAATAGTAAGTTTGGATTATCTCTTGAATAGACAGAGGCGAAAGAGTCTTCCCATTCGATGGAAGTCAATGATCGAGGAATGCGACCAGCTATTTCCCAGAAAACAGCTCGTCCAAGATTTACGTCATGCCTCATGAGCCTCATTCTGGAATCCCTAGGCCAGCAACGCTTATTGTTGTAGCCCACAACATTTTCAAAGTTAGGATCTGGGTTTTCTGAGAGATAGTCCTGGATTAACCCATTCGCTTCATCGTTGTTGAGTCTAAAGAAGATGTGAATCTTATCCAAATAACGCGAATAGAGTCTGATAGGACTAGAAGTTTCTGTTGCGACATCTTGGAATTGCAAAAATGAATTGGGCTGTTGAACTGGTCCGGCTAGCTCACTAGCTCTGTCCAAGCCTAAAATGAGCAAATCAATAACCAAGCCATAATACTGGTAGATGAACGAAGAAAACTGCAAACCTCTGAGGAGACCATATTGGTTCACATGGTTCATGTCCTTATATGTCAAGTTGACATTGTTCTTTGATGTGATATAGTCAGCTATATTTGGATCAACGATCAACCTCAATAAACGGTTTAGGAGAGTAAAATCGATCTTTTCCGTGACCTTCTCTAGAGATGTCTCAAGCATAACATTGCACTCACCATTGGAGCTATCCCACACATTATCTAAGTTGTTTATACCCTGACACCACTTGTACACAAGCAATGGTGGAATCTCATCATCACTAGGCTTAACCCAATTAGGGAAGAGTTTTCGTTTGTCAGATTCGTACCAGAGATACTGGTCGAGATATGCATCTGTGATCTTCTCGAGAGGATCTATAGCATACGTAGGAACCAAATGACTATAATAATCCATCATTTCTAAACCCACTTCTTTAAAGATGCGCTGCGTTAACAAGAACTTCTTCACTCGGGCCAAACATTCATGCGGGTTATCGTATGCTTGTTCAATCAAAGCCAATTCTTCTCTCTGGGCCGAGTTTAAACGGGCATCGGGATTATAACTTTCTTTCAAGTTTTCCAATGCAAGTACAAGCAATTTCGTGTCATGCTTGTAAGACAATGGAGGAAATGGAATAGGACTAAACTTTCTACTTTCTAACCAATTGACCACGGTTTGGAATATAGTAACCGCTTCGTTAGGAGAAACATAAGGACCATCTTTAGCAAAGTTAGTTTGGCGTTCCTGCTCATTTTTAACCCACAATCTAGTCAAACGACCCAAGTTTTTCTTCGCCACTGTCTTCTCTACGGTAGTCCCTTTCTTAATACGGTCTCTGTTATAATGAGCTACAGAGACCCATCCGTCTGCCTTAGCTTGGATATATCGTTCTATTATCTTCTCCACGGGTTCTGGCAAACCTGGAACTTTCCAAGGTATATTTGCTTTCCAGCATCTCCAAGCTTCACTTAGATGCTGAAGAATTGTCTTAGCTTTATTTTGTTTGAGCCCTTCTGGGATCATATCCAAGATATCATGCATTACTTGAGCTCTCAATTCAAGGTCGTAATAGGAGTCCACTCTTTGTTTGGTGATTGTCTTAGCGACATCATTTGCTCTACGTCCCTCAAACTGTCTAGCCAAGAGGTTTCCCAACCAGCGCTCCAATAATGGTACAATACCTCTTAAAAAGAAAATCCAGACCCTCCAGGCTGGTTGCCAGAAACCAACACCTGGTCCCTTTCCAATTGACTTATTAAACTGAGAATATACGATATGCTTTAGGTCCTTAGCAGCTCTAATTTGATGCATTACTTTATATTTGTATCGATAGATACCAGTGAGTTGACCCAAGTGATTCAAAATGTAGTTTATACCGTCAGCGAGTTGGAATGCATCAACATTTCCTAACCGAAATTGGACATGAGAGTCTACGATGATCTTGATCATTCTTAAGATCTCACGAATAAGATGGAAAGCATTTCCAAAACGGGACTTCTTCCTCTCCTTCGTGGTTAAGGTTTTCGTCGGCTTCAAATTGAAGTTATAATCAAGGTGTAGGTAAGTTAATCCCTTTCGATGGATGAGTAGATTCAACATATTGAAACCCTGGCGACATACCTGTAAACCAGCTTCCACCCAATCAATTGTGGTTTGCTGGAAGTACTTCGTGGACTTGAGGGAATTCAAAAGTCGCACTTTTTGCCTATTGCTTGCACGCGAACCGGTCTTGCTTCCAGGTGGATTGTGCAACTCATTGAGTACGTAATTCTTAAGAAGCTTCTGGTAAGATACTCTTACTTTGACGGGAATATCCTTTGGAGCCCGCTGTTTGTACCACGATTTTGTTAGGGCAATATCTTCAGCTCTGGCCATTCTACCTGAACGGCGATTGAAGGGATATGGGGCCCACCAGAGCTCAATAGCGTCAGAAATTCCTTTAGGTTCAAGAGGCAATTTGGGGTAAGTGAACTCTTCTGAATCTAAATCCAAAGTGCTATTAGCATTTTCTGTGTCATTGTGAGTCAAAAATGGCTCTAGGGTCCCCAATTCGAAGTCATCACAATCCTCGTCCGTTATTTCATCAATTATCTTTCCCTTTCTCTTTTCATTTTGTGGAATTATTGGATTGTAGTCTTGATGGAATACAAAAGATGTTGAACTTTTGTCGCGAACGTTTCTTAGACGGCATCTTATTGGCTCGTGGTACCATCCGACTTTCACCAGCTTGACAAAGGAGTTGTAGAGGTAAGGAAAAGCTACTTTGTACTCCGTTCGGATGGGAATTCTGAAAATGATACGATCTATGCTGTTGAATTCTGTAAAATCCTCATTTGTTCGTACATTTATCTTATCCTTATAGAGAGGCTCGAACTTGGGCCCACCTGGAAGTGCTATGTTCAAACTCTTTGCAGTGAAGAGTGACTCTTTATCAAATAAATGTACATTTGAAGTTTGAACTTCAGGCAAAAGTGGCTGGGAAAGCTTATATAGATCGGCCATTTTAGAAAGATCTAATGTCCACCTGCGGTAAGAATCGCCATTGACGACATTAGGGTCGTCCAATAATGGTTTGCCTTCGTATAGCCAGTCCATGGTGGCCACTTGTCTTGTTTTCTCCAACTCAAGTCGTATCGCGTCTTGTGGTTCTACATCTTGTAAGTTTTCAAGCCAGTCAAGTGGAGGTTCCTCGTCATCAAATGGTGGAAACCGCATTCTTTTGAAGTGTCTTCTGTCCCTCTTTTCTTTTCTCATGGCAGTCCACACTGAAGCCCATTGAGCAGTATACACAGGCTCTATTACTCTTGGCACTTCATTAACAAAGGTGATCGCTCCACTAACATGGTACAACACCTTCACTTCTTTGGTTTCCTCCCATGGTTGTGGCATGTTCTCTAAAAGTTTCAAGATGGCGTGTGGAATATATTTCAATGAGCCCAAATGCGATCTCTTGTCGGATGCAACCTTTTTAGAAGAGAGATCGCCATGATCGATCATAATCTTCCTTAAATGCTCAGGAGGCATCTCTGGCTTCTGTGGTTGAACCGTACTCCCAGAAATATGCTTTGTGGAGAACTTCTTGTATCGGTTCTTCTGAAGCTGAAGCCATCGCCTTTTACTTGCTTGAAGGTCTTCAGCAGTGAGTAAGACAGCAGAAGAGCTTCGTTTCAAATCGGATTTTCCCGAGAGTGGTAATGCAGACGAAGGAGGAGGTCGAGGTGGAGCTTGATTTGTCTCTCGGTTAGGTCTCAATTGTGTTGCTCCTGGAGGAGGAGGTGGAGGAGGGCCTGGAGTTCTCAGATGCGATGAACCGTTCCTAGGTGGAGGCGGTGGTGGAGGAACCTGTCGCCTGGTCCCACCATTGTGCATACCTGGAGGTGGCGGAGGTGGAGGTAGTTTACGTCCCATGTAATTATATGTCGAACTTTCGTATATTGAAGAAGAAATAGATACACTAACTACTATTGAAAGCAGCTCTGCAAGATCTTAAAGCTCATCATAGAAACATTGGTATTTGTATATTGGGGCGTGCACGACCAGTTTAGGTCGGTTTGGATGCAAATAGAGGTAGTATAGAGGAATGGATGTGGAGGCCAGCAGAAAAGATTTATGTAGAATAGTATACGTGGTATGTTGGAGAGAAAGAGTAGGTTCCAGGATATAAAACGACTTATAAAATGACTTGGGTCAGAAAAAATGACAGTTAAATACATTTACTTGCACATATGCTATCACCAGACCGATTCGCAGACGCTAGCATTGAGAGACAACTCAGCAAAGAACCAGAATTGAGGTCAACTGGAAAGCAATATGTATCACCATAAAGTGAAAAAATGACTCACGATGATCCAACACATTGTAGAAACACTACAAAAGTACAAAAATACAACAATACAACAATACAACAATACAACAATACAATACCAGGTTACTATATGTCATCAGCTTGTCACAACAATTTGCAACTGTTCTCTATCGTCTTTTCCTACTGTCGCATACACTCCACTGCTTCCGTATCGCACACCGATCGGATTTAAATTGGAGAGCCGGATTTAAAATGGCAAGCTCCAGATTTCACGGTTGATACGACCGTTTCCTTGTGGTCATATATCCACATCGTATCAAACCCGCCATATGAACAACACGCTCCAGACGAACGACTCAACCGTCGCAGGGCCATTGGCAGGGGACTCTCCTCCCGAGGGGGACTGGTTCCTTGTCCGGCTCGTGAGCGCTTTCGTAGAAGCCATAGTCGAACAGAGCGATAGCAAGTCGACACACGATAGCACTTGGGAAAGATTCGGCGGTATATCCACGTATTGCTGCTCAATCTACGGCCTCTCGTGCTTGGTAATGGCCCTCATTCTAAACAGAACTCTTGTGATGGCTTCTACTAACACTTCAAGGAACCAACAGAACATCATAAACCGGAACCGTGGGGTCATGACCAACCCCAAGTCCGCAGACTTATTGAAACATCTCAGTATTATCAGCTTACGGATAGGAGTGATCATGCTCTTAGTTTACAACTGCTATAACGCGTTAGTTGCTCTCAATCTATTGGGTCATGTCGGAATTGCGGGAGATCATGTACCGTGGTTCTATTCCCTTATTCCAGATCGGTACTTCAGGTACGATCCAGAGTACTTCCACAACAACAAGT
Source organism: Scheffersomyces lignosus (assembly GCA_001599395.1). Classification (NCBI taxonomy): domain Eukaryota; kingdom Fungi; phylum Ascomycota; class Pichiomycetes; order Serinales; family Debaryomycetaceae; genus Scheffersomyces; species Scheffersomyces lignosus. Next base: position 775,713 of record BCGS01000008.1, read on the forward strand.
ATATGCGTACCCCAAAAACCCAGGTACTCATAGGACCGACCAGCGATATGTACTGGCCCATTTTCTTAAATTTTTGTCTCCTGCTGTTCACCGAGACGTTCATAGCACTGATCCAAGGCAAGAAACCATATACTGAGAGTGGAATTACGATCTTCGAACATTCCTTAGCCTTTCAAGAATTCAGCAGCGGTGGTGCGTTCTTCTTTGGGAGCAGAAAACATGAAAGAAGACCAACTGAGTCCCTTCTTCTTGCCACATTATTTCTGATCTTAAACCACCTTAACATACATGTAGGTGGATTAGTGAACAACAATAAGTACAGACTCATTCCTCTGACAATATTAGGAATTTCCTTCCTTGGCTACTTTGTGCTGTCCTTTTTTGGCTGGAAAATTCTCCAGTTTCCTACCATTCTTATCATGACTTTCACTCCTCAAGTACTCGTGTTAAGTATCATTTTCATTAGTGCAGCAATTTTCCTGGCAGCTATCATTGCCAATGGATTTAGACTCGAAGACTTGAACTACGCTTCTTTCTTTTTGTATGAAGGTCATGGAGAAGATTCCGACTTTTCCTCTCGCAATTTCAATGTAAGTTTAAGTGATGATTTCTACACAGCATTGCTTAATATTGGAGTTCTTGCGATTACGCTGGCCGGGAAGTCATCATATATCACAGAACTTAGTCTTGTTACACTTGATAATGAAACTTGGCTCGAGCGTAGCTTCTGGGAGAAAATTAAATTGGCTGCAAAAAGCTTGGGCAAAAGCAGCCAAACTATGGATCCTCAGGATTTAATCTCGTACTTCAAAGATAATGGGCTTACAGGATATGATAATATAATCGACAAACCTTCCCAGCGCTTGATTGCAGGTGCAACAATTGAAGAGGATGCCCATGATTCAAGTGACCTGCGCAGAATGAGTGTGTTCAAAAGAAGATTCGTTTTCACAAAGGAGATTATTGTTGACTTCTCTGATCTTATTTACGGACTTTTGACAGATAAGTTGATGTTGAGCGTCATTCCTAAGCTATTCAGGAAACATATTTTGCGCCAGGAGATCAAAAGCATTCCTCGAAGACGTGGACCTGAGACTGCCATAGAGTTTGGCCAGAGAAAGAGAAATGTGCCCCCATATTTAAGAAAATATGCTAAGAGAAGAAGTGGACCGGATTTAAATGAAGAGAACAAAATAGTAACAACTGGTACCATTGAAAATATTGATGAGGATGTCGAAGAAAGGTATCTCGATTTGTTAAATGGAGAACTCTTACCGGACATTGACACTTCAGCAGACTTTAATGAGATATATTACAGTGATCTGGATTACGAGTCAGATGTTGACTTGATTCAAGCAATTCCTTCGACACCCAGCAAACGTGGTAGGACACCGCTTGCAACTGAGGAGCCACAGAGTTTGGCTCCTCTTAACGAGCTTATAACAGCGGAGGAATTCAGTGAAATGATGTCATCATCGAACTTTAATATCTTACATCATCATTTGAATCGAGAAAGTAGTGGAATTTTAACACGTTCCAAATTCAATCAATTGGTACGTCAGAGCGAGGGACTTGCAACCGGTGTAACAGCAGGACTACTGGCCGCTAATAAAGATGATAGCATAAAGCTTTTAGAAATAATAGTAGCTAAAAGAGCAGAGAGAACAAAAAAGAAGGATGAAGACGATACCTTTGCAGACAGATTTGATTGCGTTATTTGCCAAACCAACCCACGTGAAATCATTACGTGGCCATGTAAATGTTTTGCTATTTGCGAGTCTTGTCGTTTGAGTTTGGTTTCAAAGGGCATAGAGGGATGTGTTTGTTGTCGTCGTGATGTAGAGGGTGTTTCCAAGGTATTCATCCCTTAGGCCCTTAATCGGTTGTATATATTGTGAGTAGCATTGAAATCAAAGTTTTTTGTAAAATCGCATTTCAGGATTATTAAATTGCTTGTAGAATTAAATTTATTAATTGTAGAATGGTACGTATAGGCCCAATCTTACCGATCACATCGACCATATAAAAATTTGCACCCAAACAATTCTGCGACAGATGCTTTAAGCATCTTCGCATGGATGGTTCGGAGCAGAATAACATGTATTTATAGTTCAGCCATCTGTCATGCTCGTCTCTGCGACGTCAGTGCTATTTATTTCTAATGCCATTAGCTGTGTGGCTGGCTTTCCAATGGCAGACTTTCTACATATCTATTAGATCTCATCCTTGGTCCCTAGCTTGCGAGTAGGGCATACAATTTGCGATTGTATATCTACAAACAGTCGTAATACGATTCACTGTAAAAACACCCTCAGTTTACTATTTTCCCTATTTCTCCTATTTCTCCTTTCTCGCCTAGTATCATCCTACCACAGTCAACCAGCTCTCGTATATTAGCAGACATCGCTATGATGACCTTCACTCAAAGCAGAAACGAAACTTCCCAAACAGGAAATGCCACGAACATCCGGTAAATGCGCAAATGACGTAGCCGATCCAACGAATAATCTTGACGTGAGGCGTAGAAGAAAGTTGGAAAGATGGGAAACCGACAACTAAACCCTATGTAACAGCAATGGGCCATTTTGGGCTCGATCGGAACCTTTCCAGCTCCGTATAGCGCCATCTTCGTAAGCAGTTATCTTTTGTAGAATAGTAGTAAATTTCTTTCGATATCCTGCCCAGTAGTTCAGATAATTATCCGGAAACCCTGCGAAACCCTATAAAATCAACAAAGACAAACTACCTCGGTAAAAGATTACCTCCAAGCCAGGATAACAGCTTCTTCCATACAGTTATTCCTCGACAATCCGAGCAGAAATCCAACCTGCCATACATAAGCTCCCTCTACCTACATCTAGCATCCACCACTCGTACTCCTATCCATGTACACTCTTCTTCTACTCCATCATAGAATACAACACTCGAGACATCCTACTGCACACAACCACGACTATAGGGGCACACGCGACATCCATGAAAACACAGCATGAAAAAAAACGAAGTAGCTGGCGGGTAAAGCAACAGTTTTCTTTGGCACAGTGTCTGTTACGTAGACTAAGGAACAGCGAGAGGTTCCAGTTGGTAGGTATACAACGAGAGTACTACCAGAAAAGACTACTTGACAGCTACAGGAAACAGAGAGCCTTTTTTGTTGGAAACGTCCATTGACCAAGAAATCAACAGTTCAAGAGGAATTTGACTTGAACATATATTCGTAGAGACTGACAACTGTATTTATTGCGTTCGTTCTTAGCCTTTTCATACTCAGATTCGAGACAAGGTAGACTACACGGAAATTATCATTGACGTATAGCATTGCTACTACTTTTCCTTTTTGAAATTAACTAAATACGAATTTATCACTCCCCGTTCGTCGCACACATAACAAAACATTGAATTGATCTAGACAACTAAGATCTGATACTGTCCATAGTTTTGCATATTCTCAGTAATATTTATCTTCATTTACAAACTACACCTAATATTGTTACCCAGGATGTCGTCTGTCGTTTTTACTACAACTACTACCACCACCACCACTACTACTACCACCACCCTTCCTCCCACTTGGGACTTGGTCGGTGCAACCCTTTCAGACAACTTCGCTCACTATCTTGACTTACTTGGCCGTGTTCCAGGTGGTCAGATTGCCTTGCGTTACATCCGTCTGTCATACAAGAATGATCCAATCCGTTCTCTTTTCGAATTGGCACTCTTCATCTTTGCATTGCACTACTTTCTATCCTCCAAGAAGAAGGAGAATAAGTCGGACCTCATCAAATTCTCAGATAGAGAGATTGATGATCTTGTTGATGAGTGGGTCCCTGAGCCACTTGTAGAAGACCTTACGCCATTGGAAAGATGGCAGTTAAATTCCATTCCTACTATCAAGGGCCACAACGGTTCCCATGTCATCATCAACGACAAGCCAGTAGTCAACTTGGCTACTTCTGATTTCCTCAACTTGAATGAAAATGAAAACGTCAAGGAAGCTGCCAAATCATCCATTTCAAATGCTGGTGTCGGTGCTTGTGGTCCTCCTAACTTCTATGGAACTCAAGATGTTCACGTGCGGTTGGAAGAGGATATCGCCAAGTACTTGGATGGTGAACAATCTATTCTCTACGGTCAAGACTTTGTAACAGCCGGCTCAGTAATTGCAGCATTCTTGAAGAGAGGTGATTTGTGTGTTGTGGATAGCGGTGTAAACTTAGCTATTCAGAAGGCCTTGATTGTCAGTCGTTGTGACATTGAATGGTACAATCACAATGATGTGGACCACTTGGAAAAAATCCTTGCGGAACTCAAACCTGGCTTGGACAAGCAAAAGCCTATAAGAAGACGTTTCGTTGTGACTGAGGCATTGTTCGCCTCGACTGGTGACATTTGTTCCTTGCCAAAAATCGTTGAATTGAAGAACAAGTATAAGTATCGTTTGTTCTTGGATGAATCGTTGTCTATTGGAGTTCTCGGAGGTGCGGGAAAGGGTGTTGTAGAACATTATGGCATTCCTAGATCGGAAATTGCTATAACTATCGGATCAATGGCTCTTTCTTTTGCCTCTTCTGGTGGGTTCTGTGTTGGTGTGGAACCAATGGTTCATCATCAACGTATTCAGTCCAACGCCTACGTTTTCAGTGCTTCGTTGCCACCATACTCTGCTAAGGTTGCCTCCCAATCCATCAGGGAGATCACTACCAACTTGAACTCAATTGGAAGATCGCAGCTTGTAGAGACTTTACATGAAAGGACCCTATATGTGTACGAGTCTTTGACTGCCGCTTCTAAGAAGTCTCCATACTTCGAGGTGATCCTGAGTCCTCATTCTCCTATTGTTCATCTTGCCTTGAAGACTGAGTACAGAAATCAATTGAATCTCCCTGCCTTGTACGGAAACACAACCTTCTTATTAAAGGGTAAACCAGCAAAGTCCCTCAATGAGTTTGATGATTACTATAATATAGAATCATTTGTTCTTCAAAAAGTGATTGACTTCGTTCTTTTGCAGAGTAACATCTTGGTTCTGCGTTCAAAAAATATTCTTGAACACGAGAACTTGCCTCTTTTGGGTCCTCATTTGTTGGTCTATGTTAATATTGGAGTTTCGAAGGACGAATTGACAAGAGCAACCCAAATTTTGCCAGTTGCATTCGCTGAGGTCTTGAAGAGCGTAAAGAACGAGGATTCGCTTTTCGACTTGACTGATGAACTAGTCATGTACGACGAGCATTACAAGCAATATTAAGCTCTCATTCGTGAGAACCTACTTACTGAGTTCTTACACTAATGACATATAGAATTTATGAGTGGAATCAGTTGTTCTTGTATTCATCTTATTGATTCATTCTAGAAGTCTTTGCAGCCTTCGCTAATATAACCCTATAGGCTGCATCGTCATATTAATTATTCATTTTACATTCATACTAATATTATACACTAACTTATTATTGATAATGCCACATATTAAGTATAATAATAAACGCAGTAGTAGTAGACGTTTAACACAGATTGAAAATCCAAACATAACGTCTATAGCACATAATTTTCAATTTTCCGATACATCTAAGAACCGATACTTACTTACATGGAGGCAACACGTATTCTTCATTTCAGCGTTCGGTTCCTTGCTTCTCTGGCAATTGACCGCGCCTCTTCTATATCATGTGCATTGCTGTGGGTCAAATCCTTCGCCAACTCATACGCCTCTTCAAATCGCCTGTTTTCAAGCGAATTACGAGCCAACCAAAGTCGAGCCTTCGAAGTTTCATCGGTTACTCCCCACTCTAACTCTTGCTCAAAGCAAAGTTTCATGTACTTGTACGTGTCCTTAGAATTACCCAACTTTTCCGATACAGTAGCCAAACGGTAGCAGATATGTGGTTCTACGCCGCCGACCCCCTCCCCGTCGTCATTAGCGTAGTTATCAATAGTTAGTGCCTTTTCAAAAGATTTCATAGCCTCTTCTAATTTGTCTATCTTTTCATAACAATTTCCAATTGCTTGCCACATTCTCTTATCCAAAGGCTGCAAATTAGTAGCGCGTTGATAGTAATACAACGCGTACAAATGCATGTCCAAAACTTCGTACGCCTGACCAAGGCCATACCATGCTCTGAAATCTTTGGGATTGGTATCGACCGCTCTACGGTATGACTCAATAGCTGCATGCGAGTTCTTGAGCTCTACGAATTCATGACCCATCAAAGTCCAAGCACTGAGACAATTTTTGTTGAGCATGAGTGCTCTCTTATAATACATAATTGCCTTCTCGTGCTCACATTTCATGGAGTGATAGTTAGCAATGATACAACAAGTCTCGGGTCTAAATTTGTCTATCATAGATGCAAATTGAGCAAGAAATGAAAGTTTGGGCCGCTTTTCCATCACATACAACATGTTAGAGTATGTATCGAGGTCGTCAAGGCGTAGTGGATCGTCTACAAGTATTTGGTCGAATGTAGCTTCGGCTTGAAAATAATCGAGACTATGGTATGCAATGAGGAATTGTTGCACCTTTAAGAAGGTGAAAGTAGGAAATATACTTATGAGTGTATTGAGGGAATCAAAAAGCGAGGCCAGCTGCTGGTAAAACTCTTGGAGGACGACCACTTCGAAGAACTGGAACATGATATTACTTGAAAGCGAGCTTTTTGCTGCTTTTATCTTAGATATGAAGGTGATAGCCTCTTCAAAAGTGTTGAGGGAGGCGATGAGCTCTTGCCATGCTGACCAGTTGTATGGGAACAACTTTAATGAATTATAGAGACTGCTTTGGGCAAGTGGATACTTCTTCTTTTTATTGTAGACAACACCATTTAAATAGTAGAGAAAGGCATTTCCTTTGTCATTTTTGGATAGGTAATTTTCCGATTCCTGGATGATCTTGGAGAGCCGCGAGTTCAAGTCATTGACCACTTCTTTGGAGTTGTTCAGGGACAGATCCTGTTGGTCTGTAAGTTCATTTACGGATCCTATGTTAATGGATCCGTCAGTTTGTTCTGTAGCTCTCTTGTCCACCGAAATCAATATAGAATAGAGTCTGAGAAAGAGCGCGTTTCCGCTTTTGCAGTTCTTCAATACGTTGGCTGCACGATCAAACTCTTTACAATTGAAGTATGTTTTGGCCAAAAGGAATTTGTTCTGGTCGAATCTTGATTCATCATCAATACTTGGTCTGTGGGGAAAATCATGAGTGTCTTCCAGTGACTCTTTTTGCTCTGGAAGGCCATTAAGAGCCTCTGCACACCACTTGGCTGCTTGAAAAAGATTGATATCTGAGAGGACGTAGTAGGCATGAAGCAAGTCTGACCGGAGATGGTCTACCTGAGCCTTTTCTGTCATGGTTGTAAAATTGACTGGTGTACGTGAAAGAAGGGTTTGAAAGAGAGGAATTCTGTACTGCTCGTGGCGCCCAACTAGGAATCACTACACGGACTTATAAGTGCTATGTTTCACAATAATGTAACTTTGCTACTCAATTGATAATTCGGAAACTCAAGCCTGGTCTCTACGTATACAATGATCTACTTTCTGTTACTACTATCAAACAACCAATTTACTGCTAAAATCACTAATAGCAAACACACAGCAGACGTCCTTTTTTCCAGCGCGACTTCCTCCTCCTACACAGAACAGTAGCACTGGTACTTGTGAACTGCTGAGCAGCGAGTACTGCCTGTGGAGTGTGCTACCAAATTTCTGAGGTTTCGAAAGAGACATGAATAAGTGAAGTCACTAGATATAATATATATAAGCTAAATACACAAAGTATAATATAATGTCAACTGAAGCAGAGGAAGTAATAGAGACGCTACAGGCGTCTTTACAGGAAACGCTTTCGTCGTACGAATCGGCACGCGCGTTGCTCCAATTGAATGGTGAAATCATTAACGAAACTGGACCCTTGAACCATGAACGAATTCAAACGGGCCAGGCCTTGAAAAAGAAGTTCATACTAGACTCGTTTAAGGTCAACAAGGTCCAGAAGGAGTATAAGGAGTGGGAACACCGCCAGACAGACTATTTCATCAAAAATGAAATAACTGCCTACAACAAAACAGTATCAGAACTGGCCCGTTTGAATATAAAAGTCGACACGTTGACAGATCAATTTGAAGAATTGAATAGTGCAGTACACCTTCCAAAATTCACCTTCTCAATACAAACATTGCACAAGTTTGGGGATGAAAATCTTATATTACACCTTGAAAAGGATGAAGAAGGAGAGTATCCGTCTAAAGTGCAAGTGGATCAATTGTTCTCAGTGGATTCCAAACTGAACTTGCCATTTCCAGACTACAAGACTTTTTACGACTTGGTTAACCTCGAATACCGCTTGCGCGCCGAGAAGCGTATCAAATACGAGATTCTTGTGTTGATAAGGAATCAAATTGCATTAAATAACACCAAATGGAATACGAGAGATAACTATTTGAGTGACTTCCTCAAGAAGCAAATTCCTACAGTTATAAATGAGATAGAGAACATAAAGAAGAGTGAGGCAGAAAATAAAGAGGAATCTGAAGAAAGTGAAGATGAACAGGAAGAGTTATTGGAACAAGAAATCGAAGAAGAAGAAGAAGAAGAGGAGGAAGAAAATGAACCACAAGAAGATGGTCATCCAATAGAAGAAGAAGAAGAAGAGACCGAGCTAGATAGCAAATCTGAACGTAGTAATAGAAGTCAGAGAAGAGAAACTCAATCTGATTCGAAACAAACAGAGACAGAGGCCGAATCTGAAGACGACATGTTAATCGATCCATAGATATAATTTTGTACAGTAGTTTTAGAAGTAACATTAATCAATATAGATAGTCTCTATCGATACATTGTCCGATCTACAGAGCTAATTAGGTAACAACAACTACTTTTCTACAATTGCAAATTTAATTTCTGAATATGTATTCGTGTTTAAAGATGTATCAAGCTATCTCAGCATACATAAATAAGTTAGCCGTACAATGCTGTTCCTACAGCTGTATCGTATTGTATTCTTTAGTCTAATTCTTCTCAGCAGCAACTGCAGCTACTGGGGTTGCCTCATCGGCATTTCCATTAAGAAGGTAGTGGAATACTTGAGCAGTGGAGTCACCTTGGGCCTTTCTCCAATCTACTATTCTGTACAATTGGTAACCGGCAACACCACCCAAAAAGAAGTTGACACTTGCCAATAACATGTTACGAGGCTTTATGACAAAACCAGCCCATCTGGTCCAGATGGCACCTGTGGCGAACAAAGCAACTTGTTGCGTACCACTGAGCTTTTCTACTGGTCTCTGCGTATCGTTCAAACCGGCTACAACTAAACACCATTTGAGCACAGGGGCCCAGAAATGCACAGTCTTTGGCCCGGTTTCTGAGTTCAAGTAACGGGCAAACTTGGATGTGTGTGGAGCAGCAGTGGCCATGATGATTAATTTTGTCAGACTGTTGATGTTTGCTTTTTATGAACACTAGTGCTCTTTATCAATTGAACTTGCTCTTATTCCACATCTTTGACATTAACTCCATTTTCCTGCTTGTACAGGAATTTTTTCCGGTCGGTTCGGGCACCAGTATTCCCGTGATTTTGGAGTTTGTTGGAATTTTGTTGGGGACCCGTACCGCAGCTATTGATAAGGATCGACACTGCAGGTGACAGTACAAGGATTTTGCAGCTGCGACTTTACGGCTTATGAAGCTGTCGTGTAGTTGTGTTTGGTTAGTTCAGGTATGACTGGGGAAGAAGGAGCATTGTCTCTCGAAGAATGGATACAGAAGACTCGCAAATTATTTAGAAGTTAGCAGTTCATGCTTTTATACCATCCGCCTCGCCCTGGTTACAAAAGATTGGAACAATTACCGATTCTAATATCATCGCGTGACTCATGGAAACTATAACATTCATTTCAGTTGGAATTGAATAAATCCATAATATATTAAACTTTCCTCTTTCTCTCAAACATTCGAAATGTCATCTGTAAAACGAAGCTTCCGAATGTTTGGATCGCTAGTGACTATGCGTTGGTCCAAATAATCGAAGAAATACCTACAACTGTAGTAACAAATTTAAAGTTCACCAATTCAGATTCATTTAAATTAAGCTATATCCTTTCCCTTTTCCTCGACTCATCTTCACTATATATTTCTATTATTCCAGTATCCTCATTATCATCAGTGATAACTATGACCTCGTTAGTTTTCTCAATTGTGCCGTAAATTTCCACTACGTCGTCATTGTCATCGTCGCTGTATAGTTCAATCACGTCATCATCGTCATCGGATTCATATATCTCGCTGTCTGTTACCACAACTGCAAAAGTTTGGGCCATACCTCCTAGTAGATTCTCCTTATTTAAACCGGTCAATGCAAAATATTGGTGCAATTCGGTATCTTTCTGCATGGCGCTGTAGTCTGAGAGAATTGCCTCAATTTCAGCAATGTGAGAGCTAAAATTCCTTATTTGTTGTCTTAGTTTGTCGGCTCTCGACAGGTTTTGCAAAGGTTCTCTGAGAACATAACTATCTATATCCAATGAACGTAATCTATTATTCTGGTAGATGGAATCAAGAATTTCATATTCATCTTCAAAATGATTCCGAAAGACGTCACATTTTTCATAAAGCCATTGCCTTGATCTTCGAGCGTAGAGTGCTTTTACTTCATCTCCATCGTAGACCGTACCAACGCCGTGTGCGTTGTCATCATTCATATACGAAATGAAACCAATAATGAAATTCTCTATGGCCCAGCTGGCATTCCAGGCTTCTGCGTGATATGAAGATATTGACAAACATAGGGTATTTCTGGTCCTGAAGCGCCCAGTGGGTGATATCATTTGAATCTCTGGTGGGCGGTAAGGGAAGTTCAAGGGAAAGATTAGCACGCCAAGGTATAAACCGCTACATTTCGTTCCCTTGTAGCCATGAATAAGAAAGTACCAGATGCAGATATTGGATTCGTCAGGTTTGACAGTAATACCCTCCAAAGGGTTTGAAAGGAACCTGAGGTATTCCCTTTGAAGAAGATTAAGAGTCAGTTTTGTAGGCACTTTTGACAATGACTGAGTGTTATGGACAACTTTTGGGATCTTTACTCGATCATGAGTTTTCAACACCTCTTCGGCATACCTCAAGCGTGACATGGTTTTCAGTACTGTAGAAGAACAATTCATTTGAGAATAGTAGTCTTCAATTCTTAAAATAGAGATAAACGCCACTATTTATAAACTGTGATCTCTATACACTTTATAGTTTCCCTATTATATAGAATAGCTAAGAGAGAAAAAACCTGACGCATTTTGCAACTAAAAAATTATTTAACTTCCTATCGGCGGTGTCAGATAACGATATGCATTTCTAATATGACGATTTAGCGTATGGCCGATCCTGTGGAGCACATGTCCTAAGCCATGCCATGACATGACTGTATGTATATGTATGTATATATCATATATACTAAATGTAGCCTCCCTGTTTACAGAGGCTGTAGAAAATGCTATCCTCACGCAGTAAGAGATTCTGTGGGGTATCAAATTCTTTGAGAAGGCCCTTATCCAAGCTGACTATTCTGTCACTGTCCATAACTGTCTCAAGTCTATGAGCAATTGTTATAATTGTCTTGTCTTTGAACTCAGATCTGATTGTTTCCTGGATAATCTTATCTGTCTGTACATCCACCGCTGCTGTAGCCTCATCTAGAACCAATACCTTCGATTCATTCATCTTCAATAAAACTCTAGCTAGGGACATCAATTGCCTTTGGCCCAGAGAAAAATTGGATCCACCTTCAAAAACTTTGCATTCCAACTTGGATTCTGGTGTTTCCCCTTCGTTTTCTTCCAATGCCAGAACATGGTCTTTAAGATGAGCCAATTCTAACGCCTTCCACACCTCGTCATCAGTGTAATAGTTAAAAGGGTCCAAGTTTTGTCTAATGGTTCCCTCCAACAACTGTGAATCCTGTGGGATGATACTTAATCTGTGTCTCAAGTCGTACAAGGACAAGCCACTAGTATTTAAGCCGTCGATATTGATATTTCCTGTTACTGGTTCTATTATTCTGAAGATGGACAAAGCAAGAGAGCTCTTACCTGCGCCAGTTCTTCCGACTATACCCACCTTCTCACCTGACTTGATTTGCATGGTGATATTTCTTAATATGAGATCAAGGTTGGCTCTATATCTAGTGGAATAGTTATCAAATTCGATAATACCTTCACATGGCCAGTCAAGTGGTGGTACAATTAAGTTGCTCGTATCTCCGTCTTCTTCAACAGGCAAGGTGCTGTATTCCAAACATCTCTCTACGGATACAATACTTGTTTCCACTTCTGCTGACAGCCTGACCATCAGTTTCAAGGAGCCTGTAACATCCAATGCATACGTCATGATGAATCCCGCCATGGAAGAACTCAAAGGTGACTTTGTCATCATAGTAGAGATGGCCAAAAACGCTGCTGATAAGACACCGAGAGCTCCAATAATTTGCAACCTAAACATGAGCCATCTGTTTATTGAACGCAACATGTACACCGATTGAAGATTACAATCGACATTGGCATTATTGATGAAATCAAATCTACCTGTTTGCTTATAAGCCCTTATAGTATCAATTCCGTTTAAACTTTCACCAAGATGTCCATAAATGGGGGATCGCGAAATAGAGACCAATCTTTTTAACTCACGGGATAATGCAATGTAGAAAATATCATAATAAATATAGGCCAGCGAAAGGACAATAATGACAGCAATGTAGAATGGCATAACATACCCAATGACTACAAATGTAATTGTTGCACTTATTGATTGCGCAATGAATCCCTGAAAAACACCAGGAATCGAGTCGTCCACACGATTAATGTCATTGGTAAAACGGTTCATTATTCTCCCCACCGGTGTTCTCTCAAAGAAATCCATTGGAGCCCTAAGGATCCTAGTTGCCATCTGGTCATGGATTGATTTCGAAGCGTTAATTGCCAACCACAACATCATAACTGAGCCACGGATTACAGACATCGTACTTGCACTGAATCCGAATATCGCATATATAGTGATGAACTTCCAAACATCTACATTTTTGCCTGATTTGGAGTTCTTTTCAGTCCAATACTTAAGCCAATATGTACCACCGACAGATACCACAGAAGCCAAGATCAAAAGGAAAAACCAAGTGAAGACTCCTGAGATTGAACAAGCTCTTGCATAAGCTAGGTAGACTGACCACTTAACCTTACCTTTCTGTGATTCCTCGCTGATTTGCCCACTACGCAAATTTGGTAGCAACTTCTTGAGTGGGTCCCAATTGAAAGTTTCGATACTAGCTCTTCTCAATGTTTCTTCGGAGTTGGATAGTGTTGTGTTAATCTCATTTTCCGTCTTCAACTCTTCAACATCTATTATGGCCGAATCTGTAGTGCTACTGACTGCAATATTGGGTAAATTGCTGCTACTTTCAGCCACCGAGGGCGTCTCTGAAGCGCTTTTACCGAACTCATTAATTAACTCAAACAATTTGGGGTGCTCCACATTGATTTCACCAGGACTAGATTTTTCAATGATGGTTCCATTCTCTATGAGGGTAACTGTGTTGGCGTAGTTCAATACTGTAATAGAATTAGTGCAAAGAATGATAGTCTTGTTAGATAACAAACCTTCTGGTTTGCTCAATACCTTTTGAATGATCTTCTTACCAACATGCGAATCTACAGCACTTAGTACATCATCCAACAAATAGATATCAGCTCGTGCGTATACAGCACGGGCAAGTGCTAATCTTGCTTTCTGACCTCCTGATAACGAGACACCCTTTTCACCAACTTGAGTGTCATCTCCATCAGGTAACACTTCCAAATCCGGTAGCAACTGGCAAGACTCAATAGTCTTTTCGTAGAAATCTTTTTCGTATCTGCAACCGAATAGGATATTCTCCTTCACGGAGGCATTCATAATCCAAGGCTGCTGGGCACAATATGCCACAGTACCAAAAAGGTCGATGATTGGTTCTTCATCCCCATCGCCTTTAACAGTGATCAATTGACCTAGCAAAGAGTAGAGAAGAGATGATTTACCACTTCCCACTTTTCCAACTACACAAGACATCTCTCCTTTCTTAACTGAGAAATTGACATTCCGCAAAGCATACTTGCTTGAATCGGTTTCTCTATCATTGTAGTTCCCTCTTGACCATAAGAAGGATGTATTCTTTATACTGACAGACTCTTCGCCTACATTTCTTGAGGAAAGCAAATGGTTTCTGAACGATTCATCTATCTCGGTACAGGTCAAGAAGTCTTTTATTCTTCCAATGGCCACAGAAGCCTCTATAATGTTAGTTATCACAGCAGGCAATTGCAAAAGGGGTCCAGATAATAAGTTCAAAATGGCCAATGCTGGAAAAACAATTTCAGAGGTCAATGGAATATCCTGAGTCAACGCGAAAGTAGCAAACGATGTGAATGAAACAAGGAACGGAATGAGATTCCAAACCAACATTGCACACTGATTGACTATTCTGATTTTCCGCAAATTCTTCAACTCCTTATTGTTTCTGGAGTCTCTCAATTTCGTCAACATAGGTTTTTCCCAGGCATAAAGCTTGATACTCTTGATCGAGACAAGAATTTCGTTAATAATCCTACTTCTGTTATCCTTCAACTTCATTTGTGTCTTGTTCAACTTTCTCAGGTATTTTATAATGATACTATTAAGTGGGATTAATAGCAACATGGTACAAATACCAGAAAGAGTTGCTTTTCCCAACAATGGCCATAATGATATGATGCACATTATAATGTCTGAAGGTGCCAATACAACCGTACTGATATTCTGGCACACATTTTGCATTCTGTTAACATCGACAGACATCAAGTTGATGATGTCACCTGATGAAACCTTAAGACGTGACTCCGATGATAACTTTAATGACTTCTGGTATATGAGTGAAGTGAGTGATGCACGTACACCCAATCCAAGCTCCAAGTTTTTAATCAAGTACTCGTTAAAGAAAATTGTCTGGATAAATCCTACAGCAAACATACCAAACGCAATCAGAAATCCCTCTAATATAGGAGGACTATCTATGTCAAAAAACTTAATAAAAAGTCTTAAAAACTGAGGCATTGCAAAATTGAGTAATCTGGATCCGAGTTCATACCCAAAAGATAGCAAGAAGAGAGATCCAAATGCCTTTGCTATTGCCACGGTTAATGAATGTTCAGAACCAGTGTTGCCATGGTTATCCCAGAATTTGGATAACCTTGAGGCATTCAAAACTGTAGATACCTGGTCTGGTGGATGCGGTAGTTCAGTTTCCGTCACCGTCTGGTTCTTGTATGAGGTCATGATCAACTCGTTCATCCAACTGAAAGTAATTACTTCTATTGCATTAGGTTCGCTCAACTTGTCGACACGGCCATCTTTTGTATACTGTAGAACTAACTCCTTATTTGGACGCCAATAAGTCGAATATTCCATGACAAAGATTGATATTGAGTTGAAGATGAGAAAGATTTCCACAATCTGAATTTGTCCCGAATAATCTATCAGTTTAATTACTGGCCAATTAGTATAATTATCCTGGAAGAAGAGTACCAATTGTATCAATATAAAAGATGGCCAAAATAAGAGCAAGCAATCCGTTGGAATTGGCTTATACAGAGTTTCAACAAAATGAAGTGGTAGTATGACAAATAAAAGAGTTGAAGTGATAGCAGCGAAGGCTAGTATTTTGTGGTCAGCAAACCTATCATGAATACTGTTAAATGACGACAAATACACGAATAGTATACCTTGGAGAAATACCGAGTTGGTCCTTATATAATGGTTCAAGCCTGTATCTTTTGGAGAATAGCTACCGTATTTGGAATGC
Source organism: Scheffersomyces lignosus (assembly GCA_001599395.1). Lineage (NCBI taxonomy): Eukaryota > Fungi > Ascomycota > Pichiomycetes > Serinales > Debaryomycetaceae > Scheffersomyces > Scheffersomyces lignosus. Next base: position 791,563 of record BCGS01000008.1, read on the forward strand.
TTTTTGAAGATATTGTACAAGGTTAAGACACCGAATATTGCAAAGATAGCAGCATATACTCCGATTATCCAAGTTATGAAGCATGGATTGAATGCGTTTTCTTTGTGTGGTCCCATTGGATGAAATATTGCAGATGGGCCACATACTAGTGCTGGGTAATGTGGAGCCATCTTACAGTAAGCTCCTTTAAGATAGGAGATTCAGTATGAGTTACTGACTGTATGCACTGAAGATGTGAAGATGAATACGGCTAGTTCAGGTTATGGGATATAAACGGTAGTTTTCAATCGGAGTAAACTAAGTAAACTGCTTTTATCATTTCCTTAACAATCGTAGTCCAACTATTGGAGGATTTGCCTTCTTTGTAGATGGAATATATGAAATTTGCAGCGTTTGAATGATGATTATGTTTACTTCGTCACGAGTGCATACACATTGGAATGAGGCTATCGGTAAAACTTAGAGCCGCACCGGTGAATGAGAGAAAGATAGTGAGCCCAGAGGGACTTAAGCGGTGATGTTATTGTTTACTGAGTTATCAAAAGTTTGGGTGAAAATGCAGATTATGTCAATGTTATGGTGGTTCAGTAGGTGTGTAAGGTCAGTGGGATAAAAAGCTCTTGTATCAGCTCTTCATGTAGTAGTTTGATGAGTATATGTAATTAGCCTAGCTTTCGATACATTACGTAAGTGGGGATTGCAAAAAATCAGATTTTGCAATCGCGGAATATACTGAGAGTAGAAAGGTGAAGAGAAGTGGATGAGTTAGTTAATTCAATTATGAAGTACAATTTACATCCACCTCCTTAGAATACCAATTTTTGAAGTCCAGGAGAATCCAAAGGTTAAATAATTTGAAATTTCAGAAAAGTTTGCCAAAAATGTATTGTTTGTTTCCAGTTGATAAAACTATTCTAACAAGATAGCCCGGGATTTGCGATAATCGATAATCCGGATCTTTACCATTGGGACCCTCTTCTACTGACAACGCAGCAATCTATGGCATACCGCTTGGCCGTGTCCACACTCAACAGCATGTGTAGACACGAAATCTAAAATACTAATATTTCTGGTTTGGAGCACGTGAACATTATTTTTTTACGTCTTCAAAGTTCGCTATTTGGATGCAAATTATACCAAGAGGATAAACAAAGTGAAAATCATCTAGTAACATTGAATTGAAGTATTACACTGAAAGAGCTCACTGCAAGTCCTCTTTTACACCATATCCTTATGTACGATATAGTAATATAAGCTATAATCTCTGATAGTCTTATAACGCAAGTGATAAAGTTCTATTATTATTACATTCAGCATAATAAAGTTAATTCACGCTTTTACTAAAGTACACTCTAAAACTTCTTGGTCGCCGACGCCGATTCACTCTCAAAAATACGGCTGAGACGGCCTCTTCAAAATGTTTAAAGAATGTCAGACGTTTTGGCAATCGGCTGACTCCTCCACCAGCGAATTCTAAGTAACGATTTCCAACTGAAGACACGGGTGTCCTGGTCCCATTGTCGTCTTGAACCAAGAGTTCTGCTTCCCTGACGAAATGCCAATGTTGTGTCATGTACAAAGCCTCGAGGGCTCGATCTGGAAACAATACTTAGCCGTGGTTGTCGAGGAAAGTTACCCGATTTCTTCATCAAACAATTGAATTTGTACCAGGACCCGCATCGGAACCGAATTTTTCCACCCAATCACGCACCTCTCAATTGGTGGATCACAGGAGAAACTTCGGAGTTCATGCCAGAAACCCAAAAATCTGGAGAAGCAAACATGCAGGAATTACAATTCCGAGGGTATCATCATAGTGATATTCGAGGTGTTCTCCGCTGAATCCAGAGGGACCATCATCAACACAACACCAATCATTCCCACAACCCAGACCAATTGAGAGCCCCAAACCACTCAATTAGCCTCCCATGGCACTCCCCAGAATGCCCCAGTACTCATTTCAACGACAGTCCATTTCTGTGCCCTCCATCTCTTGACCCTCTCGAACTCCACCTGCCAACACCTCCATGCACCAAGTGCCAACCCACCGCATCTCCCCCGGTTCTCTGTATTAGAAATTTCCCAGTGCTCATTGGTCCCTCCTCCCTCGTCCATATCTCTATACACACCGGAGCCGACACCTGCTCACTATCTAATTTTCTCTCACCCGCATCGAATTGGCAGTGATCCTATATAAAACCAGGAGTGTCCCATTGGCGGTAAAAACAGCATTGAGCAGTGTTTTTCTCTTTGTATTTCGATTTCGTTGTGTATCTCTCCGTAACACAGGAAATGTTGTCTAGAACCGCTGCCAGAGCTCCTCGCTCCATCCGTGGCTTGGCCACCGCTGGCTTGACCAGAGACTCTCAGGTCAACCAGAACTTGTTGGAATCCCACTCCTTCATTCAATACAAGAAGCAACTTGAGAACCTCGACATCGTCAAGTCTAGATTGAACAGACCTCTCACCTACGCTGAAAAGCTCCTTTACGGTCACTTGGATGACCCTCACGGACAAGACATCCAAAGAGGTGTCTCCTACTTGAAGCTCAGACCAGACAGAGTCGCTTGTCAAGATGCCACCGCTCAGATGGCCATTCTTCAATTTATGTCTGCCGGTCTTCCTCAAGTCGCTACACCATCCACTGTCCACTGTGATCATTTGATTCAAGCTCAAGTCGGTGGTCCAAAGGATTTGGCCAGAGCCATTGACCTTAACAAGGAAGTCTACGACTTCTTGTCTTCGGCCTGTGCTAAATACAACCTTGGTTTCTGGAAGCCAGGTTCCGGTATCATCCATCAAATTGTCTTGGAAAACTACGCTTTCCCAGGTGCTTTGCTTATTGGTACTGACTCCCACACTCCAAACGCTGGTGGTTTGGGTCAATTGGCTATCGGTGTCGGTGGTGCTGATGCCGTCGATGTCATGGCTGATCTCGCTTGGGAACTTAAGGCTCCAAAGATCATTGGTGTTAAGTTGACCGGTCGTATGTCTGGTTGGACTTCTCCAAAGGATATCATCCTTAAGCTTGCTGGTATTACTACCGTCAAGGGTGGTACTGGTGCTATCGTCGAGTACTTCGGTGATGGTATTGAGACCTTCTCTTGTACCGGTATGGGTACTATCTGTAACATGGGTGCCGAAATCGGTGCTACCACCTCTGTTTTCCCATTCAACAACTCTATGGTTGAGTACTTAAATGCTACCGGCCGTTCCAAGATCGCCGAGTTCGCTTCTCTCTACAAGAAGGACTACCTTTCTGCTGATGAGGGTTGTGAGTACGACCAAATCATCGAGATTGACTTGAACACCTTGGAGCCACACATCAACGGTCCATTCACCCCAGATTTGGCTACCCCAGTTTCTAAGATGAAGGAGACTGCCATTGCTAACGGATGGCCATTAGAAGTTAAGGTTGGTTTGATTGGTTCTTGTACCAACTCTTCTTACGAAGACATGACCAGAGCTGCCTCTATCATTAAGGACGCTGGCGCTCACGGCTTGAAGTCCAAGTCTATTTACACCGTCTCCCCAGGTTCCGAACAAGTCAGAGCTACCATTGCTCGTGACGGTCAATTGAAGACCTTCGAAGACTTTGGTGGTATTGTCATGGCCAACGCTTGTGGTCCATGTATCGGTCAATGGGACAGACAAGACATCAAGAAGGGTGACAAGAACACTATTGTCTCTTCTTTCAACAGAAACTTCACCTCCAGAAACGATGGTAACCCAGCTACCCACGCTTTCGTCGCTTCTCCAGAAATGACCACCGCCTACGCCATTTCCGGTGACTTAGGATTCAACCCAATCACTGACACCTTAAAGGACTCCGAGGGTAACGAGTTCAAGTTGAGCGAGCCAGTTGGTGTTGGTTTACCACCAGACGGATACGACCCAGGTGAGAACACTTACCAAGCCCCACCAGAGGACAGATCTACCGTTTCGGTTCAAATTGCCCCAACCTCTGACAGATTGCAGAAGTTGACTCCATTCAAGCCATGGGATGGTAAGGATGCTGAAGGTCTCCCAATCTTGATCAAGGCTGTCGGTAAGACCACTACTGATCACATCTCTATGGCCGGCCCTTGGTTGAAGTACCGTGGTCACTTGGAGAACATCTCCAACAACTACATGATTGGTGCCACCAACGCTGAAAACGGTGAAGTTAACAACGTTAAGAACCTTTACACTGGTAAGTACGATGGTGTTCCAGCCACTGGTGCTGCCTACAGAGACGCCGGTCACAGATGGGTTGTCATTGGTGACGAGAACTTCGGTGAAGGTTCCTCCAGAGAACACGCTGCCCTTGAGCCAAGATTCTTGGGTGCTTTCGCTATCATTACTAAGTCCTTCGCTAGAATTCACGAGACCAACTTGAAGAAGCAAGGTTTGTTGCCATTGAACTTCGTCAATGTTGCTGACTACGACAAGATCCAACCAGAAGACACCGTTGACTTGCTCGGATTGACTGAATTGGCCCCAGCTAAGAATGTAATCCTTAGAATTCACCCTCATGACGGTTCCCCAACTTGGGAAACTGAATTATCTCACACTTACAACATCGAGCAAATCGAGTGGTTCAAGTACGGTTCCGCTTTGAACAAGATGGCTGCCGTTGCTGCCGAGAAGAGTAAAGCTTAAGTGTTTAATTGAAGTCAGAAGGGCATTCTAATTGCACGGACATTTTTCATTCATACTATTTATTTATTCCTACGCTACGATTAGTATAGTTTACTTTGTTTAAGTTACGATTACGGTGATCCCAAAATGTAGAATGTAGAGTGCTGTTGCTGGCGTTATCATGCTCACAACGAAGGTGAGGTTTCACAAATATTCTATCCATTTTTAGTTTTGCCAATTTCAGCACCTTCACTTAGAATCCGTCTCCAATTCGCCATTCTGCTACTGAACTTCAGTTGACTTCGTCGCAAATGTCTTTGGTGCCTTTTGAGTAGCAAACTAGGTAGAGAGTTGTTGAGACCATAGCTGAAGTAGGGCCAGCGCTTGCAAGACAACGAAACCTTTGTGTCTATACCCCAGCAATAGATGATGACTATTAGGCAAATATTCTTTTTCTTGGATATCCTTTATTAGTAGTACTAGCAACAAACGAAGAACCACTATGAATCGATCAACTATTCGGAAGTAACTCTCATTGCCTTACGTGTCTTCATTTTTATGTATGTTGTACTGTCTTCTAGTCATACTAATCTCTTTTAATCTCCTCTTAATGGTATATTCTTATTAAATGATTGGTAGCTTCAATTAACGTTGCCGGTAATGTGTGAATGATAGTAGATCTACATCATTGAATGATGTTAGCAGAGAGCGACAGAGCAACTCAATTCTAGTGTGGTGGAAGGGGGGGTTCAACGTAGCCCAAAAATAGCTTGACGGTTTATTGCCTCATTAGTTTTAAGGAGAACTTGGTTAAACATATGGCGAAGGGAGTTTGATGAGTTTTTTAGAAATACCCAGTAAATTACTAAGCACCAACACGACATACTCCAATAAAATGTACAACTTTGCAAAAATGTATACGTGTTATCATTCTTATAACTCTAGAAAACCTTCTCCTCACGTCTCTATCTTGCTGCAAAACATATGCTCAGAGTCCGACTTGGGCTAGTGGCGAGTAGTCCTGCCTTCGAGATGAAAGGTTAAATTATCCGCCACCAGTCATCTGTAGCAACAACCCCAACCAAGTGGGTTGATGACAAATTATAGATTTTGTCAAAATCCATAGTAAGAATGGTTGCCAAATATGTAAACTATGCGATCGGCAGTAAGAGATATATTTTGTTGCCTTTGTGTCACGGATTCCCTTTTTGGAGATAGACTGTTTAGAGAAAAGCCATGCTTCTCTCATTTTGATGCAAAAAGATGGAACCACCTTATTTGGCAGTACCTGAACGTATGTTTCAGATGAGATTATTACCTCTTCAGAATATGCTGCACCTGACGGACTTTGACTAATCATTGTCCGCTTCAAACCAGTTCAGTAGCGATTTTGCTGACATAGACTAGAATAGCTGCAAAACAAGAAAAGGACAAAATGGCATTGGCCATGGCTGATGGCAATTCAACCAGATAATTGAATGTTTCATCTTAAAAAGGCTGTGGAATTTGTGAATATAAAACGAGGGTACTTGGACCTTAAAAGTAGGTTTTGTATTCATTTCAATCATCAACTTAATCTTCTAAGTTAAATCTAGCAGTCTCAAATCGCAAACCGCAAACATGTCAACCTCAGTTTTTGTATCCGGTGCCACTGGTTTCATTGCTCAATATATTGTTTCCGACCTTATTTACAAGGGTTACAAGGTCGTCGGATCAGTTAGATCTACTGCCAAGGGTGAAAACTTGAAGAAGAGATTTGGCTCAAGCTTCCAATACGAAGTTGTTCCAGTTTTAGAGAAGCAAAGCGCTTTTCATGAAGCCTTGAAGAGCCACCCAGAAGTCACTGTCTTCTTACATACTGCTTCACCTGTTACCTTCTCGGCTGCTGACAATGAGAAGGATGTCTTAATTCCAGCTATCAATGGTACAAAGTTTGTATTGGAATCCATCCAACAAGTCGCTCCACAGATCAAGCGTGTCGTTTACACTAGTTCTATTGTGGCTATCGCCTCCTTCCCACAGTTCTTTGACCCAAATTTTGTGTGTAGTGAAGAAGTCTTCAACTCAGTTACCTATGAGGAGGGTAAGGCACACCCAGTGTCTGCTTACTTTGCTTCCAAGACTTTAGCTGAAAAGGCTGCATGGGAGTTTGTCAAAAGTAACAGGCCCGGATTTACTCTCACCACTGTCAATCCTGTATTTGTTGTTGGTCCACAGATCAAGGACGAAGATGTCAAGGATGATTTGAACGCCTCTGCCGTATTTGTTAATGAAGTTTACAAGTTGAAGAAGGATGACAAGATTCCAGAATCTGCTGGACACTTTGTTGACGTCAGAGATGTTTCTAGAGCTCATATTACTGCTTTCGAGAAGGATGAAGCTAAGGGTAAGAGAATTATCAGTTACACTGAAAACTTCAACTCGCAATTGATCTTGAACCTTGTAAGGAAGAACTTCCCAGAACTTCGTGAGAGGTTACCAGTTGGAAACCCAGAGAAGGGTGATACCTCCAGCTTCGCCAAGATCGAAGATTCCAAATCCAAGATAATTATTGGGGAGGGACAATTCTCTTTGGAAGACTCTGTAAAGGCCTCCGTTGAACAACTCCTCAGAGAAAAGGTTTAGACTTTTTATTAGCTGGATTATATATATTCCGTAATATATATAAAAACATAAAAACATAAAAACACTAAAAATATACAGTTGTCAGAGTTTTAGACTTTAATATGGAATAATTCCAGCCAATTTCAAGATAACATCACTATGGACTGGCTTTCGCAAGGGCTCACTTCTATTCCTGGGGTCGATCATACCATCTTTTAGCAAAGGAATATTCCTAGTTGCGACAATATTGTCATGCGGCCAATGGGTAGTGGGTAAATACTCTTCAAATGCCACCTTTTTGATATTTATAGAGTCTTCTGTTGCGAAAATACTGGGAGTATAGCAAATGTAAGTCAAGCTTCTAATCTCCTCACTTGAAGGTTCTGGCTCTCTGCCCCAGTGAGCTGTTCTAGAATCCCAAAGAATAATGTCACCTTCCTCTGCATTTACCTTGATTTCTTCACAACCATTGTCCAAAAACCACTGGATTTCAGTCTCGGATATATTGAAAAAGTCAAAATCATTCCATCTTTCTCTAGGAACTACTTCGTCAAAGAATCTATCAAAAAGTAAGTGAGAGTTCTTATAGACTACAAGGCCGCCATCATTTTCACCACTGTGTGAAAGATTGGCGATACCCTGTACACATTGCAAACCTCTTTTGTGAGGTGATTGGTCAACATGTGGCCAACCCCTTTGTCTTGATGTGTCTTCTCTATTGGGAAATGTTACATTGAACCCATCAAATGACACCAACAATTCGTGGGTTCCCCAGAGTTTTGCGAATGTATCAATAATTTGTTTCTCACTTCTAATGTCCCAGACAAACTTTTCATGATTACAACTATAATAATGATACAAATTCATAGAATGATGAACAGGCAAGATCTCCTGAGTCCAAGTCTCCTTGTTGTTAATATCGAATTCATTGTTACTAAACTCGGCCAAGTACCTGAACATCTCATTTTTGTATTCTTTGGCTTTTGATTTTCCCAATACCCCTTTTACAACGACAAACCCGTCTTGAAAGAGATCATCTCTCCAGTCACTGTAAGTCTTACTGCTGATACTAGATGTGGTCTCCTCAATTAGTTTGTTTTTACTTGGAAGCAGACTGCTGCAATTTAAGCTCTCCCAAAAATTATCTTTGGAAGGCATTCTACAAGTTTATGTCTTAGCCGGATCTACATCTTTGCCCTAATTCTTGTCGAATAGCCAAGGATTCGGCATTAAATATATAATAGCAGTTCAACTACCTACGATCTCTATTCAGTATCTGGAATTCTACTATGTGACTTGGTTGGACCTTCTTGGATACTCGAGCGAGCCCGTTTCGCACGAGTTCGCACGAGTAATCAGCAGTTCGTTTGCAACCATTTCAGAAGCTGTTCCCACTCATTATCTTGTAAGATCTCTCGTAAATTGAATTCAGAATCCTGCAAGGGCTGGAACAATGCCTGAATTTTCTGAGAGTGTGACATATCGTACACTCTCGGTTCTTGTTTCAATTCTTTAAAAAGCTCTCTCATTCCCATGGTATCCGCTATATTTACATCGAACTCATTTTTCTGAATAACAAGGATTAGTGCTTCAATGATTCTAAGACCTCCACGAACTGCCATATGCGTATTTTTTAACCTGTGGAGTAATGGCAGGTATTGTTGAATAAGTAAAATTCTGTTATCGTTCGGATTCGTCACTCGCTCAGTTATGATCATATCTACTAATAGGAAAATGGATGCGCTGATGGTATGCTCACTTGCAAGCCAGAATTTCTTGTAAAAAAAAGGCAAATTCCTATCACTGAATAGTTCAATGACGTTACAGGCATACTGTAAACATCTGTTCCTATAATTTTGGACCCACTCTTCGTTGCTGACATAATTGACCACGCTTCTGTTGATTTCCAATCTTTCATGCCAGATTTTCATATCCATCAAGAATCGACAGAATCTACTACTTTCCTGGTTTCTATCGAAACTGTAATCCATTGAATTGAAATTTAGGTCGGGTTTCATTAGCTCAATATATTTCTTCTGTAATTCATCTAGTTTCAAGTCGGCAAGAAGCAAATGCGAAAGAGTCAGCTTGCTGATCTTTAATTCATTTTCGAAATATAGATCTCTCTTGATACTCGACATTTCAATCATAAACTTATTGAATGAAATGCTGGTATAAGATGATGATTCCGTTGCTATATTCAAGATGAGATCCTTGTCGGAGATGTTTCGTGGTATAGCAGTTCGAAAGTCTCTTATTGGTATAATGCTATCTCGGTTAAAGCATTCAAGCCAATCAATTATCACTAAAATCCACCACAATCTACAACTGATTTCAAAATCCAATAAACTCATCTGTTGCTGTGATACTTGAAGGTCGTCTAAATTTAATGCTCGAGCGATATAAATCATGCAGCTCAATAATGAATTCTGCAAATGGACTCCAGCAAATCCGTGAAAACAAGCTGCCAATACACAGAAGGTTTGAATAGATCTAATATTAGGGAATCTTAGAAATTGACCCCTATGCAAACATTCTAGAGATGCCGACGTTGCCACTTGAGCCATTTCGAAGTAGTCTTCACTCCGCAAGCCCAATCCAATTTCGAGTTCATCGCTCAAAGTGAATAGGGAGCCTGCCAACAAAGCATACCAAATTGCCATCCAAAGGTAATCTTCTGTAGACCTGTCAATCTGATTAGTTAAATGCTTTTTTGTTGGTCTCTTCCAGTAAAGTTGGTGTTCCTCCCAGAATTTATATGGGTGCAAAGCCGAATGTATTTGGTACAAATTTTCAAGATTAAAGCTAATCAATTCACATGATATCTTTTCAGTTACAAAATCAGCAAGCTTCTCCATGGACTCATAAGAGAAGGACTTGCTAAATTCATCTTCTCCAGTTAAATTGCGGACCGCTAAGTGAACACCAGTTCCGTAGATGTCGATTTCCTTCTTTTGAATGGGGTTTGATGTATGGTTGGACTTGATGAGTCTATGTGGTGTCTCTTTATCAATTAGAGCTCTTTCCAAAATCCTTATCTTCTCTTGTAGCATGGCGTTTGTCGTTTTTAACTTTAGATTATCCTGCTCTAGTTCCACAGTATCCCGCACTGCTGGGTCGTTTAGTACAACACCCTTTACAACTACATTCTCGCGACGGCATAGATGTCCTAGCCCTCTATTGATACAAACATCACAAGGAATCTGTTTGTTACACTTAACTCGCCGCTTCCAGCACTGATAACACGATTTTGGGGCTCTCTGTGTTATTCGGGGACCCTTCAGTTGCATTGTTGATTTATTTTCCATTGCGCTGTAATCTTCTACGTTAAAAATATTCTCCTCGAAAGCGTCTTGTCAACAGGGTCTCGGAAAAATACTATGCAACGTAGTAGGCTATCTAAAGACTGGACATGCGCTGTGGAGATTAGTAACCTTCCATTCAAGGGGACCTATAAAGTATGCTACCAAGACCACAGTATTAGATTATACAGAGTTCTTTATTTATGACTATGATTCGGAAACGGTTTAGATGAAGTATAAAACTCTCGAGCGAGCTCGACCGAGAACCCAAAAATGCGCTCGTGATGTATGGAAAGAAGGAAATCTTCTCTCGGGTAATCAAAGATAAGGTGGAGACCCTTTGTTTCTCTTGGATTGTTCTATCGGTTGAGTAATCTGAAGGGCATATATTAGCGGTTTGCATTAAAATGTTGCATGGGCTCGACCCATCCTATTAAGATATTCACATTTACACATTTATATATTGACAAGACTTAATAGGCATAGCAATCAAAATGAAGAGCATCATGCCGACGTTCATTCCGGACAGTAGGCCTTTATTCTTTGCTTCTGTGCTTGTGATGACAATAGTGCACCCCATGATTTTAGGTACGTATTGGTTAAACTATTTCAAACGTTCTTGGCTTCTAACAATGAATAAGGATTCGATTCTATGATGGTAGGGCTGATTTTAAACTTGCCACTGTATAGGTCCTTTTTTAAATTAACAAGTTTGACGATCGGGCTAAATACAGCCTCAATTTGGATTGGAGCTATCCTAGCTTGCATTACCACCACTCAAGTAGTGTCAGATAGATTCGGTCGCAAGAATGCCATATTTCTAAGCGTCTTTATAATAATAGTTGGAGTGACTCTACAAAGTGCCGCTCAGAACGTTGGAATGTTTGTGGTGGGGCGGATTCTACTAGGGTTCGGAACTTCTGTTGGAAATGTAGCTTCTGTCATTTTGGTTTCTGAACTAGTGCCTGTTAGAAGACGAGGCTTTCTAATGGGACTAAGCTTTAGTTGCTTTTTGATTGGGTCGTTGTTTGCCAGCGGCGTCACCTATGGAACGAGACATCTAACTGGAAATTGGTCATGGAGAGTTCCATCAATTATCCAAGGAGCACCAGAGATTATTTCCTTTATTAATTTGGCATTTGTTCCGGAATCTCCAAGGTGGTTAATACAAAGAGGAAGACTTACTGAAGCTACTGAATTAATAGCTCTAATTGGAGGTATCAATCATGAGGATGCCCTTCTTGAGTGCAATGAGTTGGTTATTAAGTTGGATTATGAAGCCGCTTTACTTGCTGGATCTAATCCCTGGAGAGAGCTACTAACTAAGAAGAAGAATACGAGGCGGGTCTGGATATTGATGACTCAAGCATTTCTTACAGAGATGGCTGGTTCATCTGTAGGAACCTATTATTTATCTATACTACTAGAGCAGGCAGGTTTCAAAAACTATTCAGATAGATTAAGAGTTAACATTGTGATGAGTTCATGGGCATTGGTAAGTGCTATTTTTGGATGCCTCTGTTTCGATAAGTTGGGAAGAAAAAGACAGGCCGTAATTTCCTTGATAGGAATGGTAATATCATTCATAATCTTAGGTAATTTGATTAGAAAGTTTGGTGACGGACATAGTACTAGTGGAACTTATAGTACAGTTGCTCTTATGTTTATTTTTACAGGTTTTTATGCTTTCACATATACCCCACTTACATCGCTATACCCAGCAGAGTTATGTCCGTTTCTTTTGAGAAGTACCGGCGTTGTCGCTTTCAACTTGATGAACAGTTGTTGGGGTTTGGTCGCTGGATTCGTCTTGCCAATTTCAATGAATACCATCGGTTGGAAGTTTTATATCATCAATGCGTGCTATGATGCAATATTCATTCCTATCATTATACTCCTATGGGTGGAGACCAAGGGAATTACCCTAGATGATGTTGATAAGCTATTCTCTGAGTCGCTATTAAGGGGTCAAGACATCGATGTCAGAAGTGATAGAAGCATCAAAGACATATTATAGAATATCAAGCACCAAACAAGTTCAAATTCAACATATATATAGATTAATACACCCCTTGGACAGTAATCATACCACTTATGTAGATATTACACATTCAAGTCAATTGGTTGTTTATATACAATGCTCAGATGTAAAAAGATTTCGTTCGCGCATTTTGCAACATCGCTAATGCATAATGGAGGTGCGTTAGGAGAGATCTTGCAGAACTGGAGGTGCCTTGCAGTCGTACGATTTCTACATTGCGATGTGGATCGAACCAACTCAAAATTGTATCCTTCGGGTCAGAAAGTGAACGCAAGCTTTATTGGGTAAGATCGCAGTTTATATCAATGGCAGGAGGTTTTGTTCCAATCCGGGCGTCTCAGCACGGGTGACATAGGGTGGAATTTTTGCATTCGTGCTTGCGTTATACGAGACGCATATCTACCTAAATATTAAACTTTTATCGTTAGGGAACAAGATTTCACAGACAGTATTGGTATCCTTTTGTTACAAGAGCTAATGACTGAGAATACCGGGGGTTTGTCTACGGCCCCCTACTAAGATTTTATTCATTTGGATGTCGGAAGCGACAACTTTCACATGACAATTGTGCTTGTTCCTTACGGGAAATTCCAATGGCTGCATGTGAATGGTATCGTGAGCGTGTTTTTAATGACAATAATATGATACGAGTTGAGCAGCAATTTCAACCGCTAAGCTATAGGAATTATCACGAAACAAAATTTGGAGCCTGCCTGTTGGACTTCGGGCCAATTATAAGAAGGATAATGAGGACTTCTTTTCTAGTACTACTCGCATAGTGTAACTTTTCATTAAAGATTTGTTCGCGGATCCTGATTATATAACACTCAATTGTTACATTGAAGCCCCGAAGTATTCCAATTCTTTGCCGGTTATAGGCGTCTTCTGGGTAAATGGCTACAAGAAGAAACGTAAAAACTGAAGTCATAGATGAATAAAACAAACTAACAGTGATTACCGCGTACAACCACCAAGCCGTGCTTAGATCGTTTTCCTACAAGGTGTCAAGCTAAAGAACAATGTAAGAGGCCATGTCCATTTTCTTGGAACAATTCATATATGGCGCTACCATATATTATGCAACCCATATTTACATATTTCCTAATTCGGATCCAATATGATGGAAGTACTTTAGACGAAATAAAGATTCATCTTTCACTACTTAAAGCTGAGAAGTGTTAGGACTGTCAAGGGGATAGTAATAAGACTTCAAATAATGCTGGCGTTCAGACCATATGCTTCACACGAAACGAGGATAGTAAGCGATTTGTCCCGTTTTGACTATGAGAGTATATCTGCGAGAAACCGTTCAAGAAATCCAACCCCAACCTCAGATGATCATTCAAGTATAGTAACCTTAGACACTATTATACCACTTTATTCATCACGACTAGATAAAAATCAATATAGTTCGGGTAAGACTTTACTTGAAATAGCAGAGGCGCTGCAAACTCTTCCCAAGGCCCGTCCTCCTCCAGTTCCAGAAAAAGATGCAAAACCCTTGCAAGTGATTGACAACGAGTTCACACCCTATCCCAAATCCATTAATGAAGAATTCAATAACAATTTACCTCCAGTAATGGATACCAATACCTTTGTGAAAGGCCGAAACAGTTCTCAACAATCGATCTCTGAGTTGCAAAGTCTTAATTCCAAGCAAAAGCAACTCGAAGAAGATTTGGTTAGGCGGGTAATGAATAGACCATTGATTACCTTGCCTGGAAAAATTCTTGGACCTCAATATGAAGATAAGGAGTATACTATATCAACAAACTTCTTTGTGTATCTAATAGAAGTTATCTTTGCAATTACTGTGATAACTCTTTCATCAATTTTGTTAGGAAGTGATAAGAATGTGGGAAAGGGAATCTACCGATACTTCATTGCTGATAGTATTGTCTCCCTCGTGGTGTCGCTATTATTTATTTCAACCGCCATCAACTTCGAGAAAAGAAACGGAAGTTTTTACTGCCTTGCATCAACGATAATGCAGATAGTCTCATTCATCATTGTAGTATCATATATTCTACCCAGGCACAACTGTGAGAGCAAAACTGTTTGTGATACTCGCAAAGCAGTCAGCTCATTTATAATAATATCTGCCTTCATTTGGTTTAGTAATTTGGTGATGTTTTTGACTACTCTTTACATTTCAAGATTGAATTTGTTGAATGATATAAATTTCGACTTCAGCAACCGTGGATTGAACCAAGACTTCAACAAATCTTCGGAAACACTCCATGAATCAAAACCACTCAACCCAGAAACAGGGGAACCTTTAAAGGAGTATTACCTCAATGAAACAGGAGAAATGTATGAACTCACTGACCAATGGCAACGAGATAAACATCGGGGTAAGAATAAGATAATTGTCTACACATTCTAGATTGTTGAGAAGACCTTGGCGGCAATAAGTGGGTATGGCGTTTTCGCAACTTCCACAATTACATAGTTAATATATAATCATGGACTAATAGGTTGCAACAGAATTCAAATAATAAATAGTCCAATAAATAGTCCAATCAACAGCGGTAACCATGAGAGCTTTGATTTTGTTCTGGTCACTCTGGGCGTTGGTTCAATGTCTACGTTTAAAGATTCCTGACGAGCTTGGACTGGAGCTTACTTTGCAAAAGCTACGTCAATCAAAGTTGAGGATAGAGGCCGAATTGCACTCCTTGATGGCACCATTTCGTTCGTCTCCGCCTAGTTCTATCACTGATATCGACACAGATTTCTCTCAAGGTGATCCAGATGATGAAGACAATTTGGTGGTTGTACCTAGGCATCTATTGACATCTAAAGTGCTCAATAAAATGGGCTTGAATACATTGGTAGAAACAGGATATCTTTATAATTTAACCATCAACCGTGAATTCATTCATGAAAATTTGGTCATTCCAGAAGGTACCAAGAACCTCTTTATTTTCAATACCAGCAAGCCATTGAGTATACCGAAGAGATTACATCATAATTTTGCCAAGTTTATTGACAATTCTCCTCCATTCAACCTCCCTGAGCTCTTAAATTTAGTCGATTATTACTTGGTCATTCCATCCAGCTATATCAAGAACGCAACTTGGGCAGATGACTCTATTTACTTAAACACTTTACTCAGAGCCAGCTCGCTGCAACTCCCCATCTTCAGAAAGTGTATCAGTCAGAGCAAACCATTATTGGTTTTTATGTTTAATCAGGGAAACTCCATACTCCAAGAAGGGTCATTAGGGACTATCAAATCCTTTAAAAACTATTTACCCACAAGCGGCGGCAGTGGCGTATCCATTTCATCGTTCTTTGATTCTTTTGCATCAAAGTGGATCAATAAGGTGGATTATGATACCTTGATCTACTCTGTATTTTGTACTACTAATAATGAGTTATTGGATGATAGCTACTGTTTGCGAATAGGTGATAGAGGCAAGAAATCGTTGTTCATGTTTCCAGCATTCTTTGACATAGGGAAGTTCTTGAAAAATAATGAAGCACCAGAGGTTGAGCGTAAGGTAGAAGTAGAACCGCAAGCGTTGAAGCAAGTTCATGACAAAGCAGCCTCTATCGCAGAGAGGTTCAATGATGTAACGTACGAGCTAGCTACCGATCCAAAGCCCATAATAGAGAGTTATGACGAGAGATTTGATTCAAAAGTCGAAGAGATACTAGAGAAGAAAGATGAAGTGATTGAGAGTCTAGATAGTCGTAGAACCAACTGGTGGCAGGAAACAAAGCAAAGGCTACTCAACAAGATTGCGAAACTCAAACAAAGCCCACAACAGCCTAATGAGGTAACAGAGGAGCATTTCGGTGAGGACGATGGAGAATCTGAAGCAAACTCTGAGAAGTCAAGCGACTCATATCGTTTCATGGATCCAGAGGAGATTCTCAGCAATTCCAATGTCAAGCGGTCAACTTTCTTCGAAATAGAAGAGGCAAATTTGGAGAGTCAACAAGTCATTGGTGGCTTGGTGTTACCTCTTTCGCTATTAAGGCTTGATGAATCTATTCCTAATTCTCCTCGAAACGAGCACTACAGTCAAGTTGTTTTCGACGCATTAAGCGCTTCGAAAACTTCCCCAATAGTTAAGCGTGAAGATGTAGAGAATGACGAAGAGTGTACCCCAATTACTTGGTATAATATATTCCACTTCAGCATCTTCGGCAAGACCAATTTCTGCGAGGCAAGTATGAACATATAGAACATATAGAATAAGCTAATAAAACGCATTAAATGTGAGTACTAGAGTCTCTCAATAGTTCAAAAACAAATATAATCTATTCGACATATGGAGAGAATATAACTAAAGTACATAAAAATGGTTGCAAAAGAAGTAAAATCTGTTCTCTTATATGGTGCAAACAGAATGACTCTAACGAGACTAAGCATTGATACTTGGTCTCTTTGATAATAACTATGTAACCTTTTAATAGAAGCCACTACCTTGATTGCTGTACGAAGTTGATTGTGTGTATGGGTTGACTGCCGGCCCTCTGCTTGAGGATCCACCTTGGTAAGCACTGTGGCCGTATCCAGAAATAGCTCCTGGATTACCGACAATAGTAGAACCAGGCTCTGTTGGCTCCATTGTTTCCAAATATGAGTCACGCTTTGAATCCAAGTTTGAGTTGGACTGACTCTTGTTATTGTTGTGTTGGGGATAAACAGAATCCTCATCATACATGGAATCATCCTCGTCGAATAAGTTTGCTGGTTTTCCACCATGCTCGTGTCCCTTCATGGCTGTGGCACCGAGAGCCATAAGCTCCATGTCATCTTCTCCGTTACTTGGGCCCTGCTTAGGATTGTCGAAACGAGGCAAGAACGACACTCTGTCATCCTTCATAGGTTGGTATCTAGTGTCAGGGTTCTTGTAAAGCAAAGCAAGAATACAAGTCACAATCGTGAAAATAAGCAAGAACAAGGCAAATGCAGCATTCAACACGAAATATACAACTCCCATAACCGATGCAACCACATGTGGTTGTCTGAAGATGAAGGAGAAGAACATGAAGAAGAGCGCATTGATGGTGTTGACCACGGCAATAGTGATATTGAACGCATTAGTTCTCTTATCCATAAATGGACGAATCCAACAAACAGCGACACAATAGATCAATTCAATTGCAAAGACAATAACGGATTGGATCTTTCCATGTGTTTGGAGAACTGCAACAAATAAGGACTTTGCCAAGATATAAACAAGCGAGAAGAAGATGAAGTAATAGCAGTCAGCACGGAATTGAACATAAAGGAAACCGAATTTGTTGAGGAAAGCACCGTCTCCGAATAATAAGTAGGCTGGGTTTTTGAACTGCTTTACAGAACGACGACCGAATAAGACAACTCTTACCGCAGCTTGGAAAAGCAAAACGAAGGCAAAAATAAATAAGAAAGCAGCGACTGTTGTAGTTCCTCCGGAATCACGGGCAGTCAATTGCCAGAGACACAATACAGCAATTTGTGGGAAGGCCAAAATCAAAAGCCTGTAAAGAGCTCCCTTTACGATTAGGGACCATTGCTGTCTGTACTCATTGAATTTACCTTCATTCATGAGTTTGGATCTAATCAAGATTTCAATGATAGCTTTAAACAACATAAGACAAACTACCATTACAAATGCGAAGAAGAGAAGGAAAATGATACCAGTCATAAACAAGTCGGTAATTTCGATTTTTGCTAAGAAAGCCACTCTTTGAATACCTCTAAGAATCAAAATTTTCAGCGAAAGATCTGGATCCTTTTCGTTCACGGAGTAAAGGGTTGAATTAAGAGAGTCCGAGTAACCGAAGTCATCGGAATCAAGGGTAATTGAGGCTCTCTTGCTGAGATTGCTGACGGTTTCCTCGTTGGCAGCAGTCCATTTCAACCAGCTAAGAGCAGACTCGGCTGATCTCTTGAACAACTTTCTTTTCTGTACCGAAATCGAGAGGTAGGCTGAACG
The DNA here is from genome assembly GCA_001599395.1 of Scheffersomyces lignosus. Taxonomy (NCBI): domain Eukaryota; kingdom Fungi; phylum Ascomycota; class Pichiomycetes; order Serinales; family Debaryomycetaceae; genus Scheffersomyces; species Scheffersomyces lignosus. The sequence goes on from BCGS01000008.1 coordinate 810,069, forward strand.
CAAAACATCAGTGGGTTTACCACCGGTAGCCTGGACGTACCAATTGGCAATGTTTTGGACAAATCCCACACGAACGATACCCAAGGACCACTGGAAGTTCTGGGCCCAAGCTGCAGCAATAGGAGGTACCTTAGCGACAGCCATCATGGCAGTGATGGCTAAAGATTGGAAGTAGATGAAAAGAGACATAGAGTTCGAGGCAATGTGGGCAGCGGTGTTCGAATGGCCAATAACGGAGATGACACCGGAAGTGACAACACCTAGACCAGCGATGGCAGCAATAGGCCAAGAAGCATACTTAGTTTGCACGGTCTTACCATTGGTGATAACAGCTTCTACACATGCGTACTGCGTGAAATTTTCAAGATCATAGATTGTCACTCTGACTCTGGCATCCAAATCTGGGATGGTGAAGGCCACACCAGGAATTTGTCCGGTAATGGACTTGGAAAGGGTAGTTTTGGTCTTATCAAGACCGTCTGAGGTGAGATCCAAATGTCCCAGTGTAAGAGGACAGATCTCGGGGTAGCCTACGTCACACAACGAAACGTTTCTGTTAAGGATGTTGAGGCCGTAGGCGATTAACAGCACTTGCACACCGACTTTTTTGGAGTCGATTGCGGAAAGAGCCGTGACCTGGAAGTAGATGGACGAGTTATGGGGATAGTACCTCACATCGAAGAACGAAGCTGTAAACTGGGAGTTGTCCATACATGTGAGAAGAGACGATGTTCTGAGAACAGACGTCGCTGACACCGAGTATAATAGCGATAGAATGGCTAGAAGCGGGAAATAGACGTTCAAACGCATCTTGCTGGCGGTGTTATATGTGATTTATGACTAGAAGCGGATTCTTGGTGACTGTAAATGTGGAAGTGTGGTTTTTGCAAATGTGTTGAACTAGCGATCGATGAGTTAGTGCAGGGTTAATGTTGGGGCGAAGTAGTGATGTGGAACAAGGTGGTAATGACGAAGATAGAACTCGGGTGAGAACCACTGGGGCAGATTTGATCCAGATGTACTAAGATATAAATAGACAGTACAGATCTACCAAATATACAAATGTCCGTGACAACAGTATAGAAGTGGAACTATATTTATTTCAGCGGCAGTAGTAGCGACAAAGCGAGAAATGAGAAACGATAATCTCAGCGCTGGCTTTTCGTGATCTATCAGAGAGAAACAGTGACGGAAGAGCACAGTATTTATTGTGCACCACGACGGAAGAAAGGTCAACAGGCAACAATAAATATAGATGGAGTCGGAAAATCACCGATGGTTGGCTATGCGGCTTATAAGGTCGGACCTGGTAATATGACGTAACGGTAGTGTTCTTCTTCACTGGTGTGTCGTCGTAACTCAGCGAGAGTAAGATGCTAGTTGTTCTGTACTCCCTAAAAATAGCAGCGGATCAAAACAACAGTCGTGCACACACCGGGGGAGCGGATTCTGGTTGGCAGCCGGGGCTTTTTGGGCGATTTGTGTAGGAAAGAGGATCTACGAGCGGTGATTCTGGAAGTTCGAGAGTTGAGGCGAGATGAGGGTGGGGCTGGGTTAGGATTAGGCTATGGGTACGCGTACGGGAAGAAGGTTGTGACAATGGAGAACTGAGAAATGAGAGAGTTTTGGTATAATGGGTAGTAGCTATTCACATTCTACAATTTTTACATGCCGTTCTGGTTTTCCTTAGCCTCCTCCCTGTTTTCAAACCGTGTGAACATGGCTTGGAAATGGTTTTCCTTGTCCTTTTCGTCGTTGTGCGCTCTTGGGGAGCGAAAAGAAACCGCAGCAGCACAGAAAATAAAAAGCGAAAAGGCAAGAAAACTACACATCCAAGAAACCACTAACTAACAACTGCATGCCAAAACGTGAGAAGCAAGGTGACATAGAGGTGGACACGACATTAGCACCACCAAGAAATGACATGAATAAGAATCTGAAACTGATTTTCTTGTGTCGATTGGACTAGTAAGGAAAAACAACGTGTGAGCGAACACGCTCTGCTGATGACGTAATAGGAAAGTCTTTGGATAGTGTCGAGGAAAATGACACTGTTGGTGACGTAGGTGCAGCACAAGCAGAGAAATACAATTATGGGGTGCTTCTCCCAATTTTGGGCAGGTATTCTGATACGATTCAAGAATTAGTCCTCAAAGGCGTGAACACCCCGTAGCGAAAGTGGGTCATGATCTCGTAAAATGTGATAAATCAAGTGGAGATCCCAGAATTTTTGCGCTACCGTGATAAGATAGGGTAATCTGCGGTGTAGGTGCAAAATATTTGTGTTTGTTTAAGTTCGGAATGTCTATTGTTTTGACTTACTATGTTTATTCCTCTAAAATTGCAGCAATATAATTAGTAGGTGATGTATAGGGTGGCAGACCGGAAAATGAACCGTCCCTGCTTATCATTCTGAGAAACAATAGGCGAATTCACAATTTTCCGTTTACCTTTTGGGATTAACTTTCTCTGCAAACTATGAAATTAGAATAACTAAATGATAAAACATCTCTAAAATACTAATATGGAATACCGTTCGTAAGTCTTTGGAACTCGTCGTAACCCTTGGTGTAGAAACTCTCCATCGACTTCTTGATCAAACCTCTGAAGAATAAACTAGCTTCCTTCTCTGATTTACCAGGAACGAATCTACCACGCAACTTCTTGATGGTGGCCTCCTTGAAACAAGGTAAACCACTCTCTAACATTGGGTTAACACATCTTACAATAGTCTCCATGTATGGACGACAAGCCAAGTAACCCTTGACACACAACTCTTCGAACCATTTGAATGCCTGAGTATCAATTCCACCACCCAACACCATTATCATTTCGTGAGTCAACTTGAATGGGGCAACTTCAAACTTGACTCCACCTGGAACAATATCAAAGCAGAAACCAAAATCAATATGCAAAATATGACCTTGGTCGTCGTACATAATGTTACCATTGTGTCTGTCCTTAAATTGTAGAAGGAATGAAATAATCGAGTAAGCAGCTAACGATTTAATCAAGTTGTTACGAGCAGTTTGGAATTCTGGAGACGTTTCTGGCCCAAATTTGGTAGTAAAGTATTCGTACAATCCATTGACCGCTTCCCTTCCTAGCATATCACGGGATGTAGAATTAGGTAAGACATCAATAACACCACATCCAGGCGCTGTAGCCGTAACTCTGTATGGGAAAACGTATAAGTCCAATCCAGCGTCACTCCAAATTGTCCTGAAGACGGAAATCAATTGCAATGCGAGAACATCTTGACGACAGTCATCACCGACCTTGAAAATAGCACCTTGCCACTTTTCAATAGTCGTTTTAGTGACTTCTCCAAGATCGTCGACTTCAACAAGATCCTTCTTGATTTTGAAAGAAGCCATGAATGGTGCTTTTGCATGGGATTGTAATGGTCTACCCGACTTACGATTGATATCAACAACTACACCATCTGGGTTACTTGGTAAGTAAACACCTGGTTTGACCTCAATCTTGTACATCTCTTCGTCAATCTTTTCCTTCTTCTCCGCCTTTGTCTTCTTGATGTATGGTTTCAACTTACCTGAAATGCTAGTAACTTCGTTAAAGAATCCGAACTCTTTCTCGTAGAATGACAAATCTTCCTTACTGAAAGCACTTAACATCAGCTTTTGAATTCTGTCAAGTGCGGGCTTGATAGCATCTGGCTCGGTAGAATCCTCATCCTTGAAACTATTAGCTTTCATGTTCCAAATAATCTGATGGGCAAATAACTGTGATACCTTGGCTGTTTCTACAATGAATCTCTCAACATATCCAGTTTGATCGTAACGGACACTTTGGACAATTTGAGGAACATAGAAGAAAGTCAAGTTAACATCGTGGTGCTCCAAAGATCTCATGGTATACTGCAAGATGAATGGGTTGTTTCCAAATGGTGGCAAAAACAAAGTAATAGCATCAATTGGAGAGAGCGGTTCCCAGAATAACAAATGGTGGGAAGGCATATTGGTACCAGCATTAAGACCAATAAAGAATTGAACTGCATCTGCATGTCCAATGGCCGGTAATGGACTCTTGATGATTAAACTCTGTAAAGTTTCATCCAAAGTCTTGACCTTGTATCTCAAAGCTAAGTTAACTGCTAAAATTGGATCAAACTTGTATGCCTTCGTAATATGGTTCGAACCAAGAGTTTGGGTAATGTAGGATCCTCTAGTCTCGTGTGGATTCAAAGGATCTAACCAAATAGATATCTTGGATATCTCATCATCCAAAAAGAACAATGAAAGTGTTTTCTTTGACTCTAATTCCTCCAGTCGGTACGTGGATGTGTTGTTAACTAAACGAGCAATTTCTTTTAATAAACCATAATCAGCCTTGAATTTAAGAATATTTCCACCAAAGGGGTAGATAGATCTTTGTTCAAACCACGATAAGGTACCATTCAAAATCAATCTTGTCAAATTAACCAGACTTCTAGAACTCAATTTTTGGTGATAGTTCAAAACTTCGAAAGCAAATCTAATCAATTCACTTCTAACCATACGAGCAAAAGGATGTAAACTGGCAGTCGAAAGATTCTTCAATCCAACTTCAACAAATTGAGTGAACAATTTCAACAAGTGGTCACTTTGATTTAAAGTTGCCTCGAAGTTAGAAGAAAACAAAGCAATGATTTGTAAATGAGGTTCAAAACTTCTGCTTGTTTTGAAAGCAGTACGGTTCACCGTCTTTCTATCACTTGGACTGTATTCCATTCTATCGAATTCGGGAGCAGTAATGTCAAACTCACGTGAAAAGACACCCTTCTTCAATTCAATTGTGGTCTCCCATTTCTTTGCAATTTCACTCAATAACAACATTGATAAGTTAGGTCTGTCTTTCATCACAGCAAACCAAATACCGATAGCTGCATCCATGATGCTTGGCTCAAAGAATTCGAATGGAACTTCCACCAAATATCTCACTAATTCAGCCAGGTTATCTTCAGTAATCAATGCAAATCCTGCGATTTCACTGACAAGATCGATAACCTCATCATTCTCGATGTGATTCGTTTTATCAGAGGCCCTGAGACGAAGATCGACCACCTTCACTCTAATACTGACGAGTGTTTCATCAGAATCCAAGATGGACCCATTGTTTGGGAGCTTGTCAACTAGCTCAGAGACAAATTTACTTCTCCAGCTCAATTGCGATACCAAAGTAGGCAAAGTGTTCAAATTGCCAACAGGATAGCGAGAGATGTTGGATAGCTCTCGGTCGTTGCCCAAAATGCTTCCAGCCATTTCAAGTGCAAAAGATACACCGAAGTCAATTCTCTTGTTGCTTTGGAAGCGGTCAACTTCAGACACGTATGATTGGATCAAACTCTTGACATCCACCGTACTCTTAAGCAAAATCAACTTGACCCAATGTTTCGATTTTTCATGGAAGCGATGGAAAGTCTCATTTCTCCACTTATAGGAGTCCGACAACAGCAAGTGAATTCCTGTTCTTCTGGCACGATACGAAGTAGTAGGCTCGTATTGGTGAGTTTCAGCATCGATAATACTGTTAAAGAGCAAAGTCAAGATATCAAATAAGGCAAACAAACTCTTGTGGTGGCACAATGATGATGGCACTTTGTTGATCAACAAATCGCAACATTGCAAAGCGGCATCCTGCAATTCTTCCAATCTATGACTACACAATACCAACATATTAGTCAATTGCTGGGCAATGTGGACCGATGTAAACTGCTTGTTTGCTCCACAGCTTACTAAGTAGACATAATCTTTTACGATCTTGAACGAAATGAAGCCGATGTACTTGTCTACTCCGCTGGTCTTCACTGAGGGATCAGAGTAGTAGAGCAAAATGGTAGAACAATCACCTGTCTTCACTCTAAGCGACTCAACAAATACTGTTGCTGATAAGAACATCAACTTTGGATAGGATAAGGTTCTGTGGACCTCGAAAATGTCCCCAACAATAGTTCTGTGGTCCTTGACATTGTGGTTGGAAGAGCCTCTTCTTAAAACAGTGTTCAATTCCAAAGAAGTCTCAGTTCTGTCCCAAGATAACTCCGACGCTAACGGAGGGGTGTTGTAGGCAATTCTTAATAAGTCTTCATAGTGTTCCTTGCCATTCTTTGAGTTGATAGAGTAGCCATGTACGACCATATTGAACCAAATGTTGCGGAATAGGTTGATGGTTTCCGGATCCTTGATTTCAAGCGGATTCTCACCCTTATTAACGTCTGGAAGTAATTCGGCCAAAGGTTTTAAGTAAATAGCAATTTGTTCACCAATTTCACTAATTTCGTTGTGGGATCTGTGATGTTCTAAGACATGGACATCTCCCTTACTGACGATTGCTTGAAGCATCTCTTTCAAATAGACACCGAACAAAGGATTTTCCTTAGTTAACTTGTGGGAAAGGTCAACTCTAGTAGTAATTAAGTTATTTAATAAATAATTGTTTTTGGACTCAAAGGCATCGAGTGATAATCTGTTTAATAATTTCAGCAAGATAGTGAACTCACGCTCTGGCAAGAAAGGAGCACAAGCGGAAAGACCCCTGAGTAAAAGTCCACCAATTGGAGTGTCCAATTTGGCGATCTTCTGAGACAAGATGGTGACGGCCAAAGTTGGAACAGTCTCATCGTTACAAGCTTGAGAAATTTCAATGATTGATGTGACAGCGTTCTCGCATACTTTAAGGTAATCATTTTCGTCGTATTCTCCAGCAATACTACGATTTGAGAGGTTCGTTCTGCTTCCATTAGTAGGCACTGAGGTCATTGAAGCTCTTCTTGATAAGTTGTTGGTGTCTCTAGGAGCAAATGCCTCAAGTCCACGACCGAATGGGCCATTGGTTCTTCTGACGGAGTTTCTACTTTGCAATTGCAAGCCATCATTACCAACGAAAAGTAGGTTTGTCAAGGCGTAGATGGTAGTAATCAAGGCATCTTGGGATAAGATCTTGGATGCCAAACCTACACATTTAGAAGCTTCAACACAATATTCCGCATTGAACTTGGGGTTGGCCACGAGTGAAGTGAATGCCCTTGTCAAGGTTGTTCCAACACTTTCATCTTTAAACACCAAAAGAGAGCCTAATTGGAGAGCAGCTAAACCCAAGTCAGGGTCCAACATAACTTCCTTAATTTGCAAACATGTCTTAAAAAACCTCTTGGCACTCTTGAGATCGACATTGTCAGTGAACATTCCGCAACTGATGACCTCAATGTTATGGGCCTTCGCCAAGTATCCAAGTTTCAAACGTTTATAGGTAGAGTAGACAATATAAGTTTCACCTCTGTCTAAAAACTCCATTTTATGAGTAGCAATTGATGATAATGTTTTTATGAAGTCCATATGGGCCTCAGAAATGTCTAAATTCTCAATTGTCAACTCACGGTCTGTAGGAAGACGCTCTGAGCCAGTATTAGCATACCTGCTTGATACTTTGTCAAGGACGTATTCCAACAATGGCTTGTCCTTGTTCCCAACGATGGAATTAAGGATTGAGGCCATTAACTTACTGAGCTTCTCCAAGTAGAGAAGAGGGGAGAAGTCCACAATATACTCTCTGTCCAACATCATAGAATAGTCATTAGATTCCTTAAAGATTGCGTTTGAATACCACTCAACGTCGTTTAAGAAGTCAAAGGTGTCAACACAAGCATCGACAGTAAGGAAGATCTTGAATGCTTTAGCCGATTCCGTCAAAATTGACGAGTTTTTTATCAAAGCATCGATGTATCCTAACAAAGTGAAGTAGTTCGAGATTTCTGGAGCATCAAAGACGAAGAACTTCTCGTTAAACTCGTAGAAGATGTTGAGAACATCCTCCATGTACTTCTTGTCGAACTTGTACGCGATATTGATCAAAGCAGTTGTCAATTTCTCGGCTAAAATAGCCCAGGGAGGTGATTCATAGTTCGAAACAACAACGTGGTGGTTAAACTTTTGGTTAGGAAGTTCTAAGAGGTATACTCTGAATTTCTGGAGAAGCAATTTAACCTGAGGTGGAAACTTGACAGCAAACGAGGTGGAATCGGCAAGAGCAATCAACACCTCGTATTCCTTGGGAGAAATTGGTACCAGTGAAAGTCCCTTGTTGACTGTTTCCTCTTTGGATGCAAGAGAAAGAAGCACGTCCATCTGGTCCTTGTTGGCAGTGACTTTTGGGTCTGGAAGCACTGAGGGAGCATGCTCCACTGTGAGCTTTGCTAGGCGCTTAAGCGCTTCACTACGGATAGAACCGCGGGGGATTCCGATATAGTCCATTGCCAAAAGTTTCGATTTGACAATAAGCACACAATCCGGACCGATTCAAGTGGTTGTCGAGGAGAAATAACAAGAAAGAAGAACCAGAACCTATTGGTTGTAAATCACCAATTTCGATTAGACCATTATCATAAGATTCACCGTTCATTGGGACCGTGAAAAATCCTGCATGCATTGGAAGGCTGGTGGGGTTCGAGAATATGTCGTAATGTCGGTTTGCAGCTGATTTTCTGGAAGTGAGAAAGGAGACATATTCTGTTGCAGCTAGGTGTGCAGAAAGTTGTCTGGTTTTTGCAGCCTGTTATGCTAAGGCATAAGTGAGCTGTGCTAGGGAGTTTGCATGGTGTTGTATTATACTAACCAGGGAAATATTTACAAAATCGATATGCTCTGAAGGGTTTAGTTAGGCTGCGGTATGCTGTGGGAATTGAAATGGTAAATATAGTGAAGATAGTTGGTATACCTGCTAAATGGATATGGCATTCGAAGAGTTTGTAATATGTTATCCGAGCATACCAACAACCATTGATTTTCTATAAATTGATGCTTTTGTATCCTATCCATCGAGTTACTACCGACACTTCTCATTCTGTGATTTCACAATTCAGCAACTTCAAATGCGTTTTACCTTACTTCTTATTGCCCTTGCTTTGAACCTCCTGGGCTCGGGTGCTCTCTTTCGCATCAGTCCTAGAATTAAGGAGACCTCCTACAATGACTTGTTCAAGACTTACAACGATATAAGAGGACAAGTCAAGACAGTTCAATCTTTCAGCGATGTTAAGGCTTTGGATTTGTTGAGATACGGAGTAATCAAGGTTGTTGACTCTAGTTCTGTGATTATAAACGATGCATTGGCTGAGAATGCCATGGCAAAGAACTACATCCCCATTTTCGAGAAGGACAAGAAATACGATTTGAATGCTAAGGGAGGAAAGAATGTCTTCTGGGAGTTTAGTTTCAAGGATGTTGATATTAGATATGAAGTTTCCGATTCTCTTCCTGTCGGAACGTGCCGTATTAACGAGTCCAGTTCACCTTCAACATATACCACTGGATGGTACATTGAAGCAGCAACAGGAGCTAACGTCAAGGTAGGTTTTGCCCAAATTTTTGGTATCAAGCCATCTGCTCAAATTGACCTTTCTGTTGCTGGGGGAATTGGAGGTTCCCTTTCATGTACTGTAGATGGTGGAAAAACCTTACAGTTTCAAATCATTGCCGAATCGGTCACTCTTGGTAACGTCAAGCAAAGAATGATCAAAGTCAGAGGTGATTTCAGTTACACATACGGCAGACTTGCGTGGATGGATGTCGGAGAATGGGAGGGTGTCGAGGATTACACCTCTCTCAATAGACGTAACATTGAAATCGCTTGTGTTACTGACCCAGAATTTCTTCGTTGTTGAGTTATTATTAGTCTTGTCGATTTCATTTGTTCGTGACATCTATACTATATAAATATATAAATATGAAATATATGCTTCATTCGAATAAAATTAGAAACCCGATATTGCTGCTAATCCTACAAGCAAGTACTTTAAATGACCTACGTATGATATTTCCCAAATTTTATGTTATTGGTGCTAATATACAGAGTCAAGACGCCGTCTTGTTACCACATAGAAAAAGTATGCGAGACTAGTGGCCACACAAACTGAATGCAATTAAAGATATACAAAGTCCTTTTGAACCCACCATAGAATTAAGCAAGAAATGAAGTACGGAGCATATGACAGCTCAGCCTTTAGGCAAATGCTCTCAGTCAATCTAAGGAATTACGCCTCCAACTCGCTTGTCCCGCAGTTTTGGAAAGTTCAGGTGGCAGAAGGATGCTACTGAGATTACGACCTTAACGGCACGCTGGTGATATCACTCGAAACTTACGAGTAGGTTTCGATCAAGGTATCTCTCAAGTTACCAGAGATGGACTCTGGTTGAGCGTCTTGTAATCTGAAGATGGACTCAATAACAGACAATTCAGGAGCAGTGGTGTCCAAACCAGTAACGGCCAACCAATCGTTAACAACCATACCGGCACCTACAACAGCGGAACCTCTGTTCACAGTACCTGCGACTAATGGAACCTGTAATAATGATGATAATTCTTCTTGGTCTTGGATGGAGGTCAGGGGATGGACAATACCACCTTGGTTAGACAAGGAACAGTAAGAACCAACTAACACATTACCAGCGATGGTTTGACGGAAAACTTCAACACCTAAGACATCTGCAATTAATTCTTCGGTTTCTCTCTCGATATCTGGATGCACTAACGCCACATAATCGTTGCAACAGATGACGTTACCTAAAGCAGATAATCTCTCTTCAACTCTCTGGACTTTGACAGCGTCTGGTAAAGAGTTTCTCAAATGCATTAATTCTTGGTCAGTGGTCTGGGTTGGAACCAACAAACCACGTCTGTTACCGGCAGTCATTCTACCGACGATACGGGTACCAGCGATGGTGGTGTGGACAATAGGGATGACATCTCCTAACTCAGCTTCGAAAGCAGAGTAGAAGTTCTCCGATCCACCCACGGCAACCAAGTTGTATGAGTTGGTTAATTTGGAAAAGACACCAACTTCGTTGGAGTTTTCGAATTGTGTTCTAGTAGCCATTTTGGTAGTAGTTCTTAAAGATAGCTATTGACGATAACAGTATATAATAGGCCTTTTATAAATTTTTAAGAACAGAGATGAGTAATAATGTACAAGAAGAATTTTTCAAACAAATATATTTGTCACGTGACTTATCACGTGCGAGATGAGGCAGCTAAGAAGTTTTGTCACAAACGTATGTCGCATTTGTAGAGCTTTGAAGGCTCTTGGTATAACTGCATTTAGAGCATTCTATATATTCTGTGGCGAGATCGACTTACTGCGTTATACAGCTGTACATCGTTCGTAAAAGGTTTGATTTCATGTCTTACACTGACTCGATAGGGGTATAAGCGGCAAGAGAGTGCAAAATTCCAAGCCTAGATTACTTGGAGGAAGAGATCAAGAGTAGTTGCCAGTCGGCTGCAATAGGCACATAGATATTCATTTCATGGGACATTCTCTTTGCAACCATTGGCCGGAAGTCTACTATTAAAATGCCATCAATTTAATAAAGGCGGCATTTATCTGAATATTATGTACTATCACTATTTACAGTGTTATCTTCTTCCGTCTTCACACACATTGGATCTTGTTATAAGCTTGCAGGCCTCTTTATCATTTGCTAGTAATGCCTTTCTGTAAACCTAGACCTTAAACTCTCCTCTATTGCAGTATAATATTTTTCTATATCTACCAAATATGTGAATGTTTTTTCTATCTCCTTAGTCACACCAATTTTGTGCAGAATTACCAAGTCACCATGAGTACTATAACCTTTTCCTTAGCGGAATTAGTGATCGCCAGAAGTATTTGTGATTATTCAAGATATACTACCTACGTATCTCTTTGTATAAGGCCGTACATGTTTAACTTCGTAAATTATAGCCAACTATACAAGATTTGAGTGACTCTTAGTCGATTACTTGCTCAACGCATACCACTATAATAAGTGAAGATAATGTCGCCTAATTTACGAAGTTAATAATCTACATATCGAGATTTTCACCCATATTTATACAACAAAGATATGCTAATAACTCTCTAAATTTGCTATACTTTTATCACCATGAGTGAAGATAAATGCAATTGTTGAACTGCATAAATCGATATAACCAAACACCCTTAGTGTACTTAAAAGCCTGTTTTCTCAGGATATTGTTTTAACCTCTTCTATATTTTTAACTATAAGGATCAGCAGTAATCGATGTAAGAAAAGCAGACAGATTTGTAGTTTTATGCTATACTTATTATCTCAGAGTTATAATCTCTGATCTCAAAAGATACTTTGATCTCAAAGATGAGTAACATTCTTGAACCACAAGGTCTCTGTATTTCATTTCACTTGCAATTCAGAAAGTTATACTAAAGTTGGCATGCATATTGAAACATATTTCAGCTTTAAGTATGAGAGAACACATATCCATACTATTTGACATTCAAATATATTTCTTATCATCAATGGTTGCAAAATCGAAAGGCTTATTAACTAATAACCATGGTTTAATGGTTACGTAGTAATCTACAATTACTAATTAAGATATATAAAAGTCCGATTTATTATTATATTATATACACCATTAAGAAATAAATAAATTAATGAAATTCAATTCCATAGTATTTTTTGTTCATACAAAAAGTCAATCAAGACCAGGAGTACTCAACTCATCTGAGTCGTCATCGTCAGTGTCTTCCCACTTGTCAGCATCGTAATCACCCATTTCAACATCATCAGGTTCATGGTTTGGTAAGACTTCCAAGCCATTCTCTCCCATAGTGACATTAGCGGTTTCTTTGTCCTTGATCTGTCCCTTCAACAACAAAATTGCAAGGCGATTTAAGATCTTGGTCTGGATAAGACGGTTCAATGGTCTGGCACCTAAGTCACGGGAGTAACCCTTCTTGCACAAGTATTCTAGAGCCGAATCATCTACGTTCAAATTCAAAGTTCTACCATTAGCAGAAAATCTCTCTTGGATTTCCTTTAATCTGATGTGCACGATCTTAGCAATTGCCTTTTTAGATAATCTGTTGAAGACAACAGTAGATGAAATACGGTTCAAGAATTCTGGTCTGAAATGTGCTCTCACAGAACCCATAACCAATTCCTTTGTGTCATCTGTGATCTTGGATCCTCTAGATGCGTTGATGTATTCAGCACCCAAGTTGGAAGTCATTATGATTATACAGTTGGAACAGTTGACTACCTTTCCTTGAGAAGAGGTCACTCTACCATCATCTAAGATCTGAAGCAAGATCGTCAATACTTCGGGTGCTGCTTTCTCCACTTCATCAAATAAAACAACAGAGTAGGGACGTCTCAATAATGCTTCAGTTAATATACCACCTTCTTCGTAGCCAACGTAACCTGGCGCAGCACCCAATAACTTAGAGGCTGACCACTTGTCATTCAACTCAGAACAGTCAATTCTGATCATGGCTCTTTCGTCTGCAAATAAAAATCCAGCTACTTTCTTGGCTAATTCAGTCTTACCAGAACCAGACAAACCCAAGAAAAGGAAAGATGATGGTTGGTTTGGATTAGCCAATCCAGATCTTGTCAATCTTATGGCGTTCGAAACGGCTCTCACTGCTTCAGATTGACCAACAACTCCACTGGATAACTCCTTCTCCATATTAATCAACTTGGAATTTTCAGCCTGGGTTAACTTGGTGACTGGTATACCGGTCAATCTAGCAGCAGTTTCAGCTACTTGCTCGGTACCAACAACACTTCTGGATAAGGAATCTGGACCGAAGTTTGCTTCCTCTTCAGCCACTTTAAGCTCTAATTCTTCAATTTGCTTCTCAACGTCTGGAATGGCAAAGTATCTCAAATCGGCAGCAGTAGCAGTGTCATGTCTTCTTTCTGCGTCTTGAGCCTTGATTTCCAACTCATCCAACTTACGCTTAGCTGCAATCAATAGGTCATGACCAGCACGCTCTTCCAAGAACTTCTCTCTAAGAGGACCTAAGCTCTCTTCAAGAGCTGCCTTTTTTCTTCTGGCCAATTCCAAACGGTCTTTGGAATCAGAGTCTGCGTCTTTGTCTCTCTCTAAGGCGTTGATTTCAACTTCAACAAGATGCAATTGTCTCTCCAAATTGTCCAATTCTTCCGGTTTGGAGTCCCGGGCAACTGCAACTGTTGCAGCTGCCTCATCGATAAGATCAACAGCAGAGTCTGGTAAATTTCTGTATGTCAAATATCTGGATGCTAACTGAGCAGCTGTGACCAAGGCACTGTCCAAAATACGAACACCATGGTGGATCTCATACTTTGGTTGAAGACCTCTCAATATAGCCACAGTTTCGTTGACTGTGGCAGCAGGAACGTCGATCTTCTGGAATCTTCTCTCGAAAGCTCCATCTTTTGATACGAATTTACGGTACTCAACAAAAGTAGTAGCACCAATACAATGTAATTCTCCTCTAGCCAACATTGGCTTCAATAAGTTAGCGGCATCAGACTTTCCGTCGCCCATCAACATATGGATCTCGTCAATGAACAAGATGATGAACTCCTTCGACTTTTCGATCTCGTTCAAGACACCTTTTATTCTCTCTTCGAACTCACCCTTGTATTTTGCACCAGCGGTCAAAGCACCCAAATCCAAGGCAAATAACCTCGAATTGGCCAAAACATCTGGCACATCGCCGTCAATGATTCTCTGGGCTACACCTTCCACAATGGAGGTCTTACCGACACCGGCCTCTCCTACAAGAACTGAATTCGACTTTGTTCTTCTTGCCAACACTCTGATAACTCTTCTGATTTCTTCTTCTCTGCCTATAACAGGGTCAATTCTACCTTCTCTAGCCTTCTCCGTCAAATCTTCACAATATTTGTTAAGGAACTCGTATGAAGATGACGAATCAGCCTGTCTGGAGTCGATTCTCTGGTTTCCTCTTAATGCAATGGCAGCAGTCTTAATTGCCTCCACGCTCACGCCAGCTTCTTTGAAAACGTCCTTGATGGACAGATCTTCTAACAAAGCAAGCAAAATGTGGTCTTGAGCGACGTAATTGTCCTTTTGTTGAGCCTTTATCTTGTTAGCCTTGGTAAGCACCTGGCCAGCAGCGTACGATGGTCTGATCTCATCGGGAGTTGGACTTTGTGATGGCAATCTAACCAAATGCTTGTTGACTGCTCTCTCGAATGTAGGCCACTCAAAGCGACCCTTCTGGATCAACGTCTTCAAGTATGGTATGGAATTTTCGGCATCATCGGTTGGCACCATTGCTGCAAGAAAGTGCAAAGGAAGGAGCTGGGCATGCGAATTGTCCTTGGCCAACTGCTGAGCATTGGTAATGATTTTCAATGCATTATCTGTGAATTGTGTTTCGTCCATGTTTGCGGTAAATGGATAGGTTTCAATTTCGATGTTAACTGGAGAACTACAAGAAAAACATAGTTATCCCATTTACAATCAGCAGCAATGGTCATTGGTTTTATATTGCAAGCATCCGATCTTAAGTTAGCCGCCTGCACGTCACTAGCGCAATATTAGCCTCAGTTAGAAGAGTGCTAGTGGGAGCTAGAATGTTCTGGTAGTGCGTAGAGGAGTCTGGAACATTCTAGAAATTTTGGGGCCAATGACTGCGAAAAAGGGAGCAGTGTACCGGAGACGGGAGAAGGATAAGGGCGCGAGGCCCGATTAGGTTATGGTTGCTGAGGAGAGGATGTGGGAGAGATCTTTAGGCGCTGAAAAAGGTAGACCTTTGAAGGTGGTGGTGGGGTGATGTGGCTACGAAGAGAGGAAATACTAGTGTCGCCTGAGAAAGATGTTTGTCGTTGTTTTTATCCACTAGATTGTATTGTTCTGAATGTGCAATTCTGTCGCAGGACTCACAAAGAGGTTAGTTCCCCATCGTAAAATGTGGTCCATTTCTATATCGAGATTTATGTACTGATACGGATAATTTCAATCTATTTAATGATCAGTAAAAAGTCTACGTTTAACTACTCGTGGTGTAGTAGAGAAAAAACGCCAAAATAAGATAAAATGCCAAAATAAGGAGGTGGCCTAAGAGATCAGTTCCTGTAGTGATTGTGGGGAAATGAATAAATGCTTCATCTCTCCAAGATTTGTGTTTGAAATGCTCAGGATAGCATTTCCGGGTAGACTAAGGTTTTTCAATCGGGAACAAAAGTGAAGATTGTCCAATGTCTCAACATGTGCATCTTTTAGATAAAGTGTATGAAGGCATGCCAATTTGGCTATATGGGCTAAATTGTGTACTCCCCCTACGTTCTTAATTGTTAGTGTCTGCAATGTAGAAGGAAGCTCAAAATCTGTGTCAATTAATAAATGTGGCCCCTCAAGTGCAAGATACACCAACTTCTTGGGCAATCGAAATCCTTTCCCGACTTTCAAATGGTGTTCTCCGTTAACGAGAATATAGTCTCGTGGGTGCTTGTGGAGATCATGTGGTGATGGTGGCACAGCCCTTTCACTGGGCACAAATACTAGTTCTTTTAAGTTTTCTGGAAACTTCGTGTTGGACAAGAAAGTTCTATGTAATGGAACCTTAGAACTTATTTCACCGCCACAGTATATAACATATAGTGAAGTTAGGTTTGTGAATTTCTCGATTCCTTTTAGATCCTCTAAGAGAGGGCAAAGACAAAGATGTATCAGATTTAAGAACTTTGCAGAGAGTAGCGAACCACAAGATATCAACCTGGAACGAATCAAATCTAAGGATGTCAATTTTTCGAGATCGATGAAATCAAGAGGTGGGTCTGTTTTAGGTTTCTCCAGTTCTATAATCGGTGTTGCTATCCTAAGCGAAATCTTGGTCACTGAACTCGGTACCTCTAAACTCATCAAGTCAACAACATCGAAGTGTGTTAAGGATAGTACACGTAAATTGGGAGGCAAGTACAAGTCTTGGGTAGTAAGGAATCCCTCTATCTCTAAGGTAGTTACCGAATCTGGTAAAAAGAGATAAGTATACACAGTAGCGTATCCAAACCTGTTATAAGAGTTAGACGCCTTGAATGTTTTCAATTTCTTTAGGTTTTCAATTGGGCTGAGATCTTCAAAACTGCAACTATGCAAGTTGAGCATGTCCACGTTTTTGGGAAGTCGCCATGTCGAGAAAGAAGTTCCCAAGTTGGTTGAAGCTATTTCCAATGATTTCAAATTGCTCAAATGACCAATATCAACATGAACATTGTCAACAACACCAAAACGCAAATATTCCAATGTCTCAGGAAGATCTATCATTGTACTTGTTAGTGTTCTTCTCAATTTTCCTAGGCGAAGTGTGTGAAGGTTGGTGGGAAAAGATCCCGAAAGGCTCTGGATATTTTCCACTGAAAGAAATTTGACTCTCTTTAGATCTTTAACATCATCAGTGAAGTCTTCATACGAGCTGAGGCCCTCTAAATTGGCTGGTAGCACAGATAAATTGTAATCTATTGGCTCCCTGTGCTTCCAGTCATCGAAGTAAAACCACAAGTTGTACGGCAAAGAACAGATTAGTTTGAATCTCTTCAAGTCTACAAATTCAGAAGCAAAGAATATTTCCAATTTGTCGCAATTGAGTAACACATTGGGGCGGTTTTTGAGTAAGTATTCGAGGGTGACATCTTGTAGTCTCACCGAATTGATAGCCTCTGGATATCTTTCTTTAAACTCGATGTACTCCTCCTTTGTTATCCAATCCCATTTGCCTACTAGTCTGAGCCTTTCTTTTTCCCCATATACTCCCCATTTGTCTTCTCTGACATAGATAGACTTGTGCATTTTCATATATTTCTGGGATGCGATATTGCTAAGAGGTGGGGCCAGAATATCCCTTAAACTCTCTAAAAGGTGTTTATCAACATAATTGAGTACGTTATCAATGATTGGTTCGGGCAACAAGTTGATACTGTCGACCCACATGAGATGGTCAAAATGTGTTTTTCAAATGAAAGAACGAAGTGGTGTTTCATTGATACTTTTAAAGGCATCCCAGTCTACTTATACACCCACCTCTCCTATCAAAATCCGGGGTTACGATCTGTCCACCATAGTTGATATCTAGCTTATGTAATCTTGGTGCCTGAATGCTTTGAAGGGCTTGAATTCTATCCACATGTATAATAAAGTTACTTAAAAGCCAGAGAAAGATAACAGTTGTGCCACCCATTTGGGTATAAAGAAAAGAAGAATAACTTCAATAGCATACTTGTCTAATATTTCTGAAATCTTTCACAAAAATCAATTGTCATTTGGTTTTTCTAAACATTAGGGCCAAATTTTTAAAATTTTTGTTGAAGTTATAAAGCAACTCTAATTCACCTACAAAAGGGACACCTGATATCCTTTAGCAAAGTAATGTGAGTAGTAGTAAAATTAGTCTGGCTATAAGGTTGATTACAAGTAAAGTGGCATATTTTTAGTTTTCACGTGATTTTCACGTGAAAATCACACCTCTTAGAAATGCAAAAGGACCCTTTATTTAACAATTGCCTTTATGGCCAAGTTGGTAAGGCACCTCACTAGTAATGAGGAGATCGTCAGTTCGACTCTGGCTGAAGGCATTGTTTTTTTGCATTTAACAAAGATTAATTTCCTATTTTTACTTATCATCACTCAAGCAGCTTCTAAATTTACAGTTGAAGCATTGAAGAAGGCTCTTACTGGTGCCAATCTTCTTACATCAGCATGGGTTTAGGAGCTTTGGCTCACGACGCTAACGATGTATTTGTCAAATACAGTGTAAGTAAGTTGCCTCGTATGAACTCATATAATTTCAGGTTCTTCCAGTTTGCTACGAAATCTTCTCAATGTTTATATAGATATATATCTATATATAATAAAAGTCATAGTTAGAGTATCATAATGTTGCAAAATATAGAAACGGTATGAATTCCTGCACACAAATTTCCCCGGATACCAAAATTTTGCATAAATCAAAATCTCCATCGTATTTGCTATTCCTCATCTTCATTGTGTCAATTCAATTGTTGGTGTGTGAATGGAATTGCTACAAGGCTACTCTTCGAATAGCAGCAGCGAAGAAGATACCGAAATAGTAGATGAAGAAGCAGGACAGTCTCAGGATATACCAACAACAAACGACACTGATTTGCTTCCAGTACCAGAGTTGGTGATATACCTGCAAAACTATTCAGACACTCGAATGAACAAAAAGTCTGTTTTTCTATATATACCCTGGCGGCCAACAAGGGATGCGGTGTCGCAGATGAATTTAGCTTGTAGTAAGGTGCTATCCATACAACAAGATCTTATGGAATTATACCAATGGACTCCCACCAATAAGCAGCGGTCCCCATTGGGATATCATATCACAACGTATCCGAATGTGTTCGCCGAGGAATATAAGATAAAGTCGCTTAGAGAAAACATACGGCATGCATTGAAAACTGATGTGAAGTATCCAAAGAGTGCCATCGGATACGACGAAGAGAAGATAGAACGCTTGAATAGACTAAGCAAGCTATTGGGGAAGCCGACGCAGCAGGAAGACAAATGTATAAACTTGAAGTTTAAACCAACCTTGAAGGTCTTTGCTAGTCCTTCGAGTTCAAAACTCTTCTTATCAGGGCTTATTGAGTACTCCGCAGATGTCAAAGAGTTCTTAGAATCGCTAAATAACGTCTTTGAAAGATCATTGGACTCGTTATTATTGGAGAAGTCACCATTCTATAATTTGGAGCATCACCATATAACGTTTTCAGTAGGATCTCCTAACTCAGCTGGCTACCGTTACAAAGATATTGACCGTCTTAATGCGGAATTGGCCCAAATCGACGTGAGCGAAATGATAGAGGAAGTCAATGTAGGTATTAATGAGATAATAATGTCACTGTTGGGAGAGACCCAGGTGGTTGATACGTTCGAGTTCAAATTATAGTTTCCAGATATGTGTATTGGAGAGTTTGTATATATTTATACTCTATTATGGTTATTATGGCCCTTGCGCCATTTGTAGAGAATATACTTGTTGGTATTGCAGATTGTTTAGTCTTAACGAATTTGAAGCTACCACGAACCGCTGTAGTGTCTTATAGACATACCGTGGTATATCACTCGCACCATTCTGTTAATATTATTTACTGAATCAGAGTAATTGTTTTCTAAGATTATGTATCTCTTGTGCTGCACTCTACATATTTTATCTCAATGAAAGGAACTATTTAAGAAACTACGCTACAATATTGATCGAAATAACCCCACCAAGACAGAAACTATACAACTTTTCCTATAACTTCGTCACTTTCCTCATATAATTGTAATCACCTTTTCAAGTCTCCATAATATAGTCGCTCTCCCTATTCATCATCACCTACTTACCTCTTCACTAATTCCTCACTGAGTGCTCACTAATTTCCACCCACTACTCGCACTCACTCACCTACTCACCTACTCACCTACTCACCTACTCACAGCCTCAACTTTCACTACCACACTACCCAAACTACCAACCCTCACTACTACATACAATCCGGGCCTCACTGCCTCACCTGCAATTACCTGCTACACTAAATCCTCTCCCCACCTTCCATTGTTAACATAGTTAACAGACCGCGCTCAGTGCAGGCGTTTTTTTCACTCACTAAAATCGGCCAAACCTGTTTGTAATTACACGCCAAGGAGACAAGAACTACAACAAACTACCACACAGATACCTGGTTAGAAATCGTTGAAACGACAAAAGTTGCTCAAACGGTCCAACCTGTCGTGAAAACTCAACTGTGTTAGCCAGATTCCAGGATTTTGCAGTTTTTCATCCCTTTTTCACATCCTAGTCGTGGTACTTCCTGTTAATTCCCTTGGTCAATCCGGAAGTCCCGTTGTCGTAAAAGTCTCCGGAAACCACTGAATTACAATACCACAGTAACCTCCATCGCATCATGTCGCTGAAGAAAGAGCAACAGCAGATCGAAAGACAACTCATTGAGATCATCAACCTTCGTGGTAACGATAACAAGTGTGGTGAGTGCGGTACGAGCTATCCTACGTGGGCGTCGTACAACCTCGGAATCTTTCTATGTGGACGCTGTGCTTCCATCCACAAGAGAATCCTCGGACCTCCACACCATAACGTTTCGAAGGTGAAATCACTTACTTTAGACCACTGGAACAATGACCAGCTCAACCACTTGCGTAAAGTCGGAAACAAGAAGGCCAAGAAGAAGTGGAACCCAAAGAGGATTCCATTCCCCTACGATGGAGACGACGATGTATCATCGGTTGAACAGTACTTCAGAGATAAGTACATTCTAGGAAAGTTCAGAGATGATAACATTGAACATTCGGATTACGACGATAGAGGCAGTAGATACTCCGACGATAGCGATACAGTTAATCTTAGAAATGGAAGATCAAGAGCTAACTCGTCTATCAATGGAAGACTGAGATCCGGTTCAAAGAGCACTCAGGAAATCCCACGTCTTAGTCACCGTAAATTGACTACATTCGAAAACACGCAATACACTTCACAAGTTGCAAAGATCATGGGCTTTGGATTTAACGACAGAGATACCGTTTTGGAGAGTCTTCTACAAAGTGGAGGTAATATTGACACCGCTCTTGACATCTTGGAACTCGACTCCAAGTTAAACCCCGAAAAAACTGAAATTGCCCCAGATTTGCCCAGAAGACCACCAAGTAGCTCGGTTCTGAGTTCTGCTCAGCATTCTGTTGGCATTACACCCACCACAACGGCCTCACAACAGCGTCCCGCCGATGATTGGTGGACTACAGGTTCTCTGGCTCAGGTACAAGCTCCTCTTCAGACCGGACAACCTCAGATTTATCAGTACACCGATCCTATTACTGGCCAAATTTCCTACGTGGATGCCAACGGTCAACAATACTTGGATCCAACTAATCCTCAACACCAGCAGCAGTTGATGCAACAAGCCAATCCCCAATTAATAGCCCAGCAGACCAACAAGCAGAATATTTTGAACTTGTATAACCAACCAAACCAATTTAGCACCAATGTTGCTGTTCCAGTAACACAACAACAAGTTCAACAACAAACACAGCAACAACAACCACAGCAACAACAACCACAGCAACAACAACAACAACAACCACAGCAACAGCAGCAATTCGTTCAATCGACTGGATTTGCTCAACAACCGATTGGATTTCCACAACAAGGACAATTCCAGCAGCCTCAGTTTACTGGCTTTGGACAACCCCAGACGGGATACGGACAGCCTCAGCAAACTGGATATGGACAACCGCAACAGGCTTTCAATCCATATCAGCAGCAACAACAGCAACAGCCTCAGCAGAACCAATTCAATAATTGGAGATAGCTTGATCAGTAGACTTTACATAGTTGCATTTAGTTTCATTTACAAAAGTATAAGGTTTCAATGAATAGAGTATTGATAATAAGGCGTGTTTGTAGATATCATAGCAGTTTGGGTGGTTACGCCAGGAAAAGCTTAGCACATTAAATTCTTTCGGAAACCCACATTCTAATCGGCAAATATAATAGTATTCCGTATTAGGAAGATGTATGATTTCATATCTTCCTACTGTGCTGCAACCAGATGTCCCCTCGCATATAACATGGGGAAAACTGGGGTGAAAATTAAAGCCACTCTGAGTCGTAACGTGACAAACACTTTAGACCACCTCAGCTCATATCCTAGAGGTTAGGAGTTAGCGGCGAAATCAGAAAAATACCGACGAGATGAGATACGGGATTATCCGAAATAAGCTTTTACCCATTGTATCAGTCCCCTCCTAACACACATTCAAAACCATTTCCACAGCAAAAACGGTTCTCTTATTTCTATGTCAAGGTCAGTCGTGTGGGCATGCTTCCCTGAAAGAAGTCACCATGACTGACGATAAACCGCACCGCAGTAGCAACATCAACTACATCCAGAAGATAGCACTCCAAGACCCCAAGAAATTGGATCCAGACACATTTTTTGTCTAAATGTCTACCCCTTGAAAAATACATATACGAAAACCACAAACAGATTGAAAATAGCAGAAGCGGAGATAGTCACCCTGTCATTCGGCTCAGCCAATCAGATCCTTATCTACGCACTAGGTTTCCATTTACACTCAAGGTAATCTCTAGGTCCGAGATTTGGTCACGGTAGTTGCTAGTTTGTTCCCATTAGCGCAGTGCCCCACATTCTTTGATGCGATTAAGCTTTTTTATTTTTGGATGCGGGAGAAAACCTGCGGCTGCGTCTGTGTTAGTTTTTACATCAACAGTATTTCATAGATAAGAACAGAATGGAGACTATCTTGGTCACCTGGAATGACGCGTCACCGTGTCTGGATACTGGTCGATTGCGTGGCAAATTTGAAAGTCGTATCCAAGGATTGTTCCAGGTTTCGTACAATAGTTCTTCTGTTTGTTGAATGACCTCTGGCAGCAAGGGCTTAAGTGATATTTCAGTGTGAGGAAACTGCACTATGTGTCAACGTATATAATTATATTACTGCTAGTCATTTCTTACCTATGCGTACCCTGCGTAGAGGTGTAGAATAATATTACTGCATTGGTTGAAATTGCAAGTGGAGGAGACGGAGACAGGGAAAACCCCAGAGCCGAATTCAGTTTTCAAGTTTTACAGATAACAAAGGTAAGTTTGATCCGGAAATATCATTGTTCTTTTACATATATGGAAGTCGAATCGCCCCACATTGTTGACAAAGATGAAAATTTTGATCTTCTCTTCAGTTCTTTTCTTTGCATTTTGATACAATAGCTAAGTGGATTATAATTGTTTCACTTTTGTAGTCTATTATTTCGTACTACTCTCCTACAAGTTCCATAGTGATTACTCGCTGCACTTGCACTTTCAAAACGGTGGTAATTTTCGTCCAATTTTTTGCTTTTGGAGTTTATCTAGAGAAAATAAGGATTTCTAATATTTGCAAAAGTATCTAAAAGTATTTATAAAAATGGCTATTATTGATAAGTTCAAGAAGCGCAAGGCCAAAATCATTGAAACAGGTTCTCTTAAGTCAATAAGCGATGCAGATCGCTTAGTCACCATCCCAGATGAGATCTACAACTACAGAATAGTAGTTGTTGCCCTCACGGCAGCCTTTGCAGCTGTGATCATTGGATATGATGCAGGTTTTATTGGAGGTACAGTGTCATTAGTGTCTTTCCAAGATGAATTTAATATGGTACAGATGTCAGCAAGTGAGCGTACCAACGTTAGTGCAAATGTGGTTTCTGTATTCCAGGCTGGGGCCTTCTGGGGTGCTATATTCTTCTACCCTATTGGCGAACTTCTCGGTCGTAAGATAGGATTGTTCTTGTCAGGATTCTTTTTAACCTTCGGTGCAGCAATCTCTCTTTACGCGAGATCATCTACCGGGTTGGGGGCCATTTATGCTGGTAGAGTATTAACTGGTATTGGAATTGGTGGCTGTTCCGGTTTAGCTCCAATTTACATCAGTGAGTCTTCTCCAGCATTGATTAGAGGAAAATTGGTGGGTATGTGGGAGATGTCGTGGCAAGTTGGGGGAGTTGTTGGGTATTGGATCAATTATGGAGTGTTGCAAAACCTCCCAAATTCTAGAAAGCAATGGCTCATTCCTTTTGCAATCCAATTGGTGCCTTCCGGAATGTTCTGGGCTGGCACATTGTTCATTCCTGAATCACCCCGGTTTTTGGTCAATCGTGGAAATGTTGAGAAGGCTAGAAAGAACCTCTCTTTCCTTAGAAACTTACCTGAAGATCACCCTTATTCTATTCATGAGATGGACAATATCGTGAAGGATATTGAAGACAAGAGAGCCAAATTAGGTGGCAGTGGCTTCTTTGCTCCTATTGTTAAGGTTTTCACGTCCAAAAAGACGCTTTATCGTTTATTATTATCTACTTCCTTATTTCCAATGCAAAACGGTTCAGGTATTAATGCCATTACATATTATTCCCCTACCGTCTTCAAGTCATTTGGTATCACTGGGTCAAATGCAGGTTTGCAGTCAACAGGTGTTTTTGGTTTGCTTAAGGCTTTTGCATCCTTAGTCTGGTTGTTCTTTGTTGTTGATAGATTTGGAAGAAAAACAGCTCTTGTTTGGGGTTCTTTCCCTTGCTCTCTTTGTATGTGGTACATTGGAGCATACATCAAGATAGCTAACCCAGCCCAAAGGGTTGCTGAAGGTAACACTCAGCAAGATGCTGGTGGCAGAGCAGCTCAAGCAATGTTGTATATTTGGACAATCTTTTATGGAGCTTCATGGAATGGAACTCCTTGGGTTATCAACTCAGAAATCTTTTCACAAGAGATTAGAACCGTTACACAAGCAATTAATGCTGCGGCCAACTGGTTCTGGGCTTTTGTCATGGGCAGATGGTCTGGCCAGGCCTTGGATGCAATTGGGTACAAGTTTTACTTCATCTTCGGTACATGCATGATAGTATTCCCTTGCATCATTCTACTTTTATACCCCGAAACTAAGGAGGTGCCATTAGAAGCAATCGACCACTTATTCGAAGTTCCTGCTTGGAGAGCAAGAGAACATGCATTGAAAATGTACAGAATAGAGTACGAAGGAGGAAACGCAGAGAACCAGGTGTCTGATGTCGATTCCGAGTTCTCAGAAAAGCAGCAGACTACTCACAGTAGCAACCACAACAGCAACTCTAATTTGTCTGCTAAATAATGTTATTTACGGCTTTAAATGTATAAATTTTGAATGTATTATTAGAAAGTGGAATTTGCAGCAATTCTATAAAATATTGTGTAGGTGTTTTTTTCCGAATATCAATATACAATACAAAACCTTGCTTATAATCAAGAAATGCTTTAAGCATGGCAAAGTCCGAAACTAACATGCACTAAAACCGTTAAGGAACCAACCGGCTATATCAAAGCTCGAATGATAGCCTCAATAAGGGGGCACTTTTTCCCTATCACAGCATTTTCGCTCCAATTCTTTTCCTTATGTGTGTCGCCACTATATGTTGTCCCATATCGTCCCATTGTTTTATATTCTGGTTCGACTACTTTCAACTAATCGCTTCATGTGACCATCTGATCTAAAAGTCTCCCCCTCAATCCTCCCCGCGTCCGCTAACAAGGCAAGAGCGCATGACTCGAGTCGAAGAAGCCTACTTGCAATAGTAGTCCATGTGATATACATACACGTCGTGTTTGGCACCATTTGAAGTTACAGGAGCCCACCAGTCACCATTCCGCTACATACCCCACGTAATCTCTTTAGAAGATATCACAACCTACACACGCCTATGGGAATACTCAGGCTGCCTTGTGTCGAATAGTCTGCAAAACACCATACAAATCAGCACCTTAGTTATGTATGCGAATAAGATTTGCACGTGCATATGCTGCAATTTATTTTTCACAGGCTTGGCTATACGGAGAAATTTCAGAGGGGATTTAGCCACCTAGTATCCGAGAGCATATAAAGTTTTGGTTGTGAAAAGATGGTATACAGTGTTTGGATAAAATAAAAATCATAAGTTTCGAAAAATCAACTGATTCTTTAATTCCCCAGATTAAGACACCAGGAGGGCATATTCTTGGTACATCGATTGCACAAGTTACGGAATATCGAATTCTATATATATAGAAGATAGCACCTCCGAGAAAATACGCATTGAAAGAATCATCTTACTCAATTGCAAATTACAAGATGTCGTTCATTCCAGATAAAGTTGAAGACAAGCACCTCGATCTCTTTCTTGCCATAGCTGATGGTATCATCCATGAGGTCACGCCTGAAGTCATCACACCCTTCTTGGATCCTAGCTTTCCTCCCGAATCGGTCGACGAATACTTGCGTGTAGTTAGTCGTCCTTCAAAGCTCCCAGGTTTCAGGGAATACGTGAAGGGTGTGTTGGACATCAGTCCTACTGATACAGTCAAGTTGTTCATTGTCGTAGTCACAGTTTTGGAATCAAGAATCTTAGCTCCAACACTCACTGGCTCCATTACTTTAATCAGGGATATGACTTTGGAGCAAAGAGCTGATGTCGTTAGATCCTGGCGTGACTCCCCTATTCCAGCGAAGAGAAGATTATTCAGAACTTTCCAATCACTCACTGTATCTACTTTTGTGAGATTCGGAGGTGAGTTGCATAACAGGGCCATGGGCTACTCAGGTATTGAAGAAAGAGAAACCATTTATGAGAACCAGAAAATCGATGACTACAAATATCCAATGTTCCCCAAGCCGCTGAGAGATGGAGAAGAATTGTACTTGCCAGACATCGATGTTTTGATAATAGGTTCTGGTTCTGGTTCAGGAGTCGTTGCACATACCCTTGCCAACGAAGGATACAAATCAATTGTACTCGAAAAGGGAAAGTACTTCGCCAACGAGGAGTACAAATTCGATGACGTTACTGGATTCAACAACTTGTATGAAGGTGCCGGTGTAATTGCAACCTCAAATCAACAGCTTTTCGTGTTAGCTGGTGCAGGTTTTGGTGGTGGATCCACTGTGAACTGGTCAGCATGTTTAAAGACACCATTCAAGGTTAGAAAGGAATGGTACGACGAATTCGGAGTGGAATGGGCTGCCAGCGAATCCTACGATAATGCACAAGATTACGTCTGGAAGCAGATGGGCGCTAATCATGAGAACATTGACCACTCATTGGCCAACCGTGTCATCTTAGAAGGTGGTGAAAAGTTGGGTTATGCCGTGAAAGAAATAGACCAAAACACAGGTAACCACCCAGCGCATAACTGTGGTTTGTGCCATCTCGGTTGTAAATATGGTATCAAACAAGGTTCTGTTGCTTGTTGGTTCAGAGATGCTGCTGCAAACGGCACATTGTTCATGGACCAAGTTAGGGTTTTAAAGCTTCTTCATAAGAATGGAGTTGCTACTGCTGCTTTATGTGAAGATACTACAAATGGCAGAGTATTCAAAATAACTGGTCCTAAGAAGTTCGTTGTAAGTGGTGGATCGTTAAATACCCCCGTTGTTTTGCAGAACTCTGGATTCAGAAACAAGCACATTGGTAGAAACTTGAAGTTACACCCAGTGACTACAGTCTTTGGAGATTTTGGTAAAGAGGTTAGGTCCAATCCTCATGAGCACGCTATCATGACTGCAGTGTGCACTGAGCTGGCTGATTTGGATGGAAAGGCTCACGGAGCCAGAATCGAAGCCATTTTGAACATCCCTTTCTTGGACTCTACACTCTTGCCATGGCAATCTAGTGACCAAATTAGAGAGGACATATTAAAATACCAACACCTCACTAACATGTTAATTATTACGAGAGACACTAGCAGTGGTTCAGTGAGAGCAGACCCAAAGAAACCGAACACTTTGATCATTGACTACACCATTAACAAATTTGACCGTAATGCCTTGCTTCAAGCTCTTTTGACAGCCGCAGATATGTTGTACATTCAGGGTGCAAAGGAAATCCTTATGTCACAAGGATGGAACCCAGTTTTCAAGGCAGACAAGCCAAGGCACGAGAGAGCTATTACTGACAAAGACTATGTGGAGTGGAGAAAGAAGACTGAGAAGCTCGGTTTGGACTTCTATGGTACTTCTTATGGCTCTGCCCATCAAATGAGTTCATGTCGTATGTCTGGTAAGGGTCCTAGTTACGGAGCTTGTGATACTAATGGTCGTTTATTCGAGTGTAGTAATATTTACGTTGCCGACGCTAGTGTCATGCCGACAGCAAGTGGAGCCAACCCTATGATTACTACCATGGCTATTGCTAGACACATTGCTTTGGGACTTGTTGAGGACTTGAAGCCTTCGGCCAAGCTCTGATTCTATTGGTCTTTGACTATATATTAAAGGGAGTAAGTGGTAACTTCCATAATGAATGATTCTTATATTTGTATATTTAAAAATGTAACTGATGAAAAGTAGATAATCTAAGTTTAAGACTGTAGCAGTGTAGATCGTGACGTATTTACATGAAATGAATACACGGTAGTATCATGATTGAAGAACACAAGAATAGGTATTATTGAAATGTAATGCAAATTTCCATTACTTCCATGTTCAGCGTAGCGCCTCTAGTGTTTGTCCTTTTCCGTTTGCTACGATCCTTAGGAATTATTGCCTCTTTTCCCTATTCCTTTACATCGTATATGACACTGTTACAACTAAGGAAATACTTCAAGTTCTTCACATCAGCATCATCTGAATCCTGTAACCCAGCAAATCCGATTGGGCCCTTGTCACACTCACTACAAATCAACAATCTCTCTATGTTCAACTTGATTTGCTTTTCTTCGTCTTGATCGTGTTCGATCTCAATTGGCTGAGCCAAGTTCTCCACCGCTCTGGAGACACCTACATTATCAAAATCCCACACATCATTAACTCTATAGAATTGACTAATAACGTCAGAAGCAGCGTCTTCCGTTGAAGCACCCGAAATCGCCTTGACCATTTCTGGAGCCTTTTCTATATCTATTATAGCATTGGCCAAGCTCTTGGTAAGCGGTATTATTCTAGTGTTACAAGCCTTAAAGGGGCATCTTAATATGACTTTTTTATCCTCAGATACTAGATCCTGGATATTTACCTTACTGTATTCCATCGCGAGCGCTGTTTCCTTTTCTGAATCTACAGAGTATAAGTTATAGATATATATGATGTATATCACAGTACAAAGGCTGCTTCAGATTTCAATAGCGCATACAGTATATTACTGCGGTAGGATGTTTCTTTGAACATAGCTGTTAATATATCGCAATTGTGTCGCATAATAGACGACATTCATTATCCAACACTCATAGAGTGGATGGGCTTCTCTAGTTGTTTATACCGTTTAGCCAATGGAAATAAGTACTATAGCAAGAAACCACCAAAACAAGCTTTTCTCTTTGATAAGATGAATTGTCTTGTTTTTTGCAATTTTAGTGGCTATCTCGTTTTGGTGACCATGATTGACGGTGTCTTGGCCCCCAGGCTATAGCGTCACCAAACCTAATTCGCAGCTTAACCTACCTACGGGATTAAAACAGTATTTAGGTTACTTCTTACTAAAATATCATGCAATGCTTAACCACCAATCAGTCTAAACATTATTCCCTAAAACACCACTCAGCACACTCATGCGATGGTGTCCTCTCTAAGCTCTGCCAGATGGACCTATTTTCAAATGGTTGATCATTGCCTATTCGGGAACAAACGTAAACACCCTTCCACTAGTCAAGGTACGCAATTTGATCATGTTGGGATGACTATAAACAGATGACGTCCGAGCTGCTCGGGTTACACAACAGTGGAACTAACAGTATCTATCTTCTTGCCAAACATCGCCAACTAAAAAAAAATACCCAAGGAGCCCTCTGTGATTGTACAAGCAGCGAACTATTAGCACCTATTGCCGCAAAATCTTATCATTGCACCATACTACGAAGAACAAACAATGATACGGAGCAATACATGGTTACTTATATTTGTGTTAATATCACTGGTACAAGCAGTCTCTAGCCAAACAGTTAACAGCTGGAATACCCTCTATTCATACAACCACGGAAGAATTTATATACACTTGAAGAACAATGATTTGCTAGCGCTCAACTTCTCAATCACTGGCTTCAATTCGGAGCAAGCCAAGGCATCAATAACCGACTTAAATTTAAAGAACAACCAACAAATAGATACCCTTCCTTCGCCGCCAGAAAACGTTTCGTTGTTTTTACTCAACGATGAGTTGTACGGTTTGACCAATAGTCAACAATCCGGTAACCTAGACGTTTGTGGAGAGGGCCTTATTGAACTCATCAAATACGATACCCCAAGCCAAAGCTGGAACACATTGGGAGCCAATTTAGACTTCAGCAAGCTCTCAGATGCTTCGTTTTACCAGTACTCGACCATCTTAACTACTCCAACGGATAACCTGACAGTCTACATATACGGCGGTGTGTGTCAGTCCGATGGAGTTCATGTATCAAATAGGTTGATTTCTCTTGATTTCTCCACTTTCGAGTTTGCCAACATCACCACCTCTACTAAACCACAAGCTTTCTACGGAGCTGCCAACCTATTGGCACCAAATCCCCAAACACAGCTTGTCATTGGTGGACAGAGTAATCAAGGCTGGTTGAATATGTACCAATTAGCTACCTGGGACTTTGCTTCTGGTTGGTCATTTAAGCAAATCGGAAAGAGTGATAACGAGCCAACAGTCAACTCTAGAAAATTTCCTTTGATATTACCTATCTTCAGTCAATTACAAAACAACACAGTTGAGACTGTCTCCAACTTCCTTGATGTCCTGGAAGTCTTATTGCTTGGAGGTGATCTTCTCGGCGCTCAATCTACTCCTCAGTATGCCAAGTTATCTACCAGTTCTAATGACTGGAGCTGGAACACAACATTCAACGTTCTGTGGGATTTTAATGACATTTTGGGTGCTGCCACTATTTTCAATACTTTGGTTGTTATTAACTCGACTTCCAAAACTACTAGCAAGAGGGATAGTTCCATCAATTCTTACAGCATCAATCTCTATGATACCAATACGTTTAAACAAGTGGAAAGTATCAAGAGCAATACTGTAGACTATACCACAACAGGAAAGGATACCAGCTACAAGTCCATTCAGAAAAAGGCTATTCTCGGAACAGTCATTCCAATTATTTTAATAATCATAGCGTCAATTGCAGGCTACTTATATATGAAGAGAAGAAAGAACCAGCAGCAGCAGGAAGAGTTGAACGACATTGACTACCAGTTCGGTAACTACTACGATGGAGAATCTATGCTTTCAGGCAAACCAACCACAAGACACAACCTCTTGCCTACTGGCCCTACTAATGGACGTGGCGGATTAATGAACTTGAACAATGACACCAGTTCTACCTTGGATGTTGCTTCGATAGATTCTTGGGTAAAAAAGAGACAAGAATTTGATCAACACAGAAAGAGTAACGGGAATATTGGAGGTATCAGAAATAGCTACCTTGCTTCGAACGAAACTTTAAGCAACCATCCTTCTTCCACCGAAGAAGAAAAGGAAATGGTAGATGACGAGGATGTTCAAAACTCACCGCAAGTTGAACTGCCAAGCACCCCAATGCAACAAGTATACTCTCCATTGGGTAATAATTTAATGAATAGGTCAGTATCAAGGCTTAAGAAATCATTAATGTTCACAACCACTCCACCAACTACCCCCACAGTAGAGTACGGCCCATTGGTGAAGAAGAGAAGTTCTGGAATGCTTAGAAAAAGTTCTGAACAGTCCTTTACCGGCGAAGGAGAAGCGGAGGAGGAGACCAAAGAAGCTGCAAAATCCAACATGATAACAGAAGAAGATGACGATTCCGATTTGTCAGATGACGCAATGGATGTGCAAGTGCTTGTCAGCTCCAAGAGGAGATCTGTGCTTAAGATAATGAATCCAGATGACGAAGAAGAGGAAGAAGAGAAGATACCACAAGCAAACGACTCCAAGCCTGCCAGAGAAGGAAGTATAGAGGAAGAAGAGGAGCCTCAGGACATTACCGAGAATAACATAACCGATCCTTTCAACGATACCGTTGAGATCAGGCAGCGAGTGCCTTCTGGTGGCCAATCCGAGGATGACTAGTAAATTAAACGTTACAATAATGTAGAGTATGTATTATAATAAAACCTTAAACTGTAATATGAGATAGTTGCAAAATTATGGCTGCGGAGAAACTGTAAAGGGCAACTGGCTCGTGATAGTCGAATCTCAGATTTGATCTACATATATGGATCAGTGCACTTGTTCTATGATACCGATCAGAGCTTGCCAGTGGATCAGAGACAGCCATTTTTGGTCAAAGTTGTCATAAGAACACGAAAGGCAAAACTAAAACTAAAATGAAAACAAAAGCAGAAGCGGTGGCTGAGTTCAATACACCTGGAAGCGTTTCCAATCCAATTCAATGTTGCCGTATCTCGGGTTACCGTTCTTCACTGATAACCAACGACCACACGGTGATACAGTACACCGTGTGCAAATTAGGAAGAATCGCAGCCGGTTAGGACACCACCGTTATCCGATAAGAGGCTTATGCAGCACATGCGACCCACGAGTATGGGCCAATTTGAACCTCGAGGATGGTGGAGGGACCACCGCCAGAGTGAGCAACGCCAGAGTATAGTGCAGTATGTGCAAAGGTAGAGACGGAAACGGTGTCCAAACTGAAACCGAAATAAACACCCATAATACGTCCTCGAATACGCAAAAACAGGGCTATGAGTACAACAACAAAAGACTCCAGCAAAAGTAAAAATTCGCGCTTACGTAAGCGACAATGACCCAGGTGGTAGCATACTGCTTTTGTCCATTGAGTCACAAGGTCCATAAATAAAGTTATAGAGCTTACGACTTTTATCGAATTTGGAGGTTTCGCGGCCTCCAAGCCTTGGACTCAGTCTGGAACCACTGGCTCAGCCTGATTCCACTTGTGTGGCCCGTTTGGCCTTGACTACCACGGATCACACAGAGTCCCATGTCTTGTTCTCTCCCTCCACCACTGTCACCGATCGAAAGAGGTTCTACTTCCGAGCTGCTACCCCATACGTCGGCTCCGTATACACACCCCCAGCCAGCCTTTTTGGGCACCATTACCTCTCACAAATTTATTAGCATGTAGCCCGAACAAATCGGAACCTGCTGCTGGTAGTATTTTTTCAATAGTACATTTTCTCGCTATTCCCCCTCCTCTCTCTTGCAGCTTCTGTTGAAGCCGCAGCAGCCGTCACCGCCGTAGCAGCAGTAACGCACATCACCACACCGTCCTACAGCGAGAGTAAGCTACTCTGTCACACGGAACGGAACTTCTGGTAACACACAAAAAGATCCACCCACTTGATAGGACGCTAACACGACAAGACTATAAAGATAAAGACACAAACCTCTATGACTCCACACTATCTGCCTCTTCCTACTAATATATCTAATATATGTCCTGTAACCTTGCCTTTATACTAAGTATTCATTTTCTCCCTACACCACCGGTACACCGCGCGACTTCTCCCAATTCGCCTTCCAAGCCTCCCCAACTAAGCTCTCACTGCTCTCTCCATTACCTCGCTGACTCTCGCTGTTCTCCCTAAACCGCGACTTCTCCCCACGAATCCCTCACTAAATCCACACCACCGCACCGCCAGAAAAAATTTCCTTTACAACCACATTCGATTTTCATTAAATTAAGAACCTCTCTTTACAACCAAGTAGCCGCCATAGCCAAACGGAGTCCATTTTCATTCGACATCGACGGTACCATCACCAGTAACTATTCCAAGTTCTCGCCATGGACACCGATGCGGAGCTAGACCAGTTTCTGGCTGAAATAAACTTCCCGTTCGACACCTCTGGCATAAGTAATAGTAACGGCAACTCCAATGGACTGAACGGAACGTTCACCGGAAACACTGGTAGTTCCACCAGGAATTACAATATAAATAGCAATAATAATAGCAAAGATACTGGCCAAGGAGTGAGCTCGTCATCGTACCAACTTAATCAGAATTCCAACAGTAGTAATAACCCAAACCAGGCCACTAACAATACATCATCGTCCTCGGCAAATGATTCGGTATCTTTCTCCACTGGCGCCAACAACAATAATAGCAATAACAATAACCAAGTAAACGACGACTATGAGTCATTGTTTGGTCTTAATCAATTTGGTTTACCCTCAAGCAGCCTCAACACCGGAGTGTCTGACTTCCAGAACATAGTCTACAAGCCTAATAATGTGATCAGTAACCTCGAATCACCGGAAAATATGACCAACGCCATGGACTTCACCAACGCCAATGCAAATGACAATTCAAATGACCACTACTATCCTCACAATGTCTCGTTCACGATGCCTGGAGCGTTTAGAACACACGAGAACGTAGACATGGATGGAAATTTGGATACCAACATGGAATTGGATGAATCCCCTCCCTTTACAATCGGACTGGAGGTTTACTATGATTTAAATGGAGAGCATGAGACTGAGTCTTTATTCAGAAATAATAGACAAGACAGCTATATTGTAAACGGAAATAATGGTGGTCTCCTCAATGAAAGCGGTGGCACAGCTAACCCTACCAAGAACAGTAACAATGTACAGAATAAGAATCTTTCAAACGTCATGAATGCGGGCGGTTCAAATGCTTTCATTGGCAGTAACTCCGGCAATGACGCAAGTAACCTCTTAGCACCTTCATCCTTCAGCCCATTTGATAACTCGTCTCGTGTGTCTTCTTTCCATAATGACAGTTTACTTCCTAATAGCGCTTTTTCAGCTATCAATAACAATAATAATAGCAATTCTGGGGAGGCGAATGGTGGATTAATTAATTCTGCCAACGGTGGCGGAGTAAGTGGTCGCTTAAGAAAGGACCTGGTGGAGAGCTACTACAGTAATAATGCCAATTCCTTGAATCCACATACCAGTTTTGCATCGAATGCATTCTCATCTAGTGCGCTTTCAACAAATAATGGTAACATTAATAGCAACAACTCCTTCAGTCCAAATATGAACGTCAATGTGAATGGTAATTCTTTGAATCCCAACACAAATAATAACAACTCAAACAGCATTTTCTACAATGACCTTTCACCGCTTACAACGACAACTTCACTCACACCATCGGTCAGTTCGGTACATTCAACTCAACCATCTTTCTTCTCAGCACATCAGTATCTTACACGGAATTCTTTGGACCAAGCCGGACCATCTCACCTTGTGTCTCCTTCTTACGACATGTATACTAAAGGAAGGCCATCTTTGGAATCCCAACAATCGTCATCTCGCAGAAACCAGGCCAGCACTGGCCGGTACATCAGTTTCACAAATTCCATCACGAACATTATCCCGTTCATGGGTGACCGCAATCAACGTCTGCCTATTTCAGGTCCCCCATCACCTCAATCGCAGAATCTGGCATCATTTCTTCCTATAACTACTCCTCAGCAACCTCTGAGACACTTGATTCGAAGCATTTTCAAGAGTAACAACGTGCAAAGTAATGGAACTGTAGGCAGCAGTGGCAATATCACCACTAACAATAGTGCTATCGGTAACAACGGTACGAGCATGAATGAAATCGATACTGAGGAGATCAATGAAATGAACGATTTCTCCGGTGTTGCTGAAGATTTCCTCATGATGAGTCCTACTAAAGATGAGCCTGAATTTGATTCCCTCGACGCATTGGGACCATCTAAGAAAGCCAAAAGATCTAAGCGTAGTTTGTTCACCAGGTTCAAAACTCCAACAGTGAAACAGGAATCAGTTGATGATACTGAAATGTTGAAAATTGCGAACAATAGTACCAACTCCAATATAGAAGATATCAATACGAGCGAAACATTGGACATGGATAATAGTGTGAATCTTGTCAACGGTGCATTTGCAGCTCCAGGAATAAGCCGTACACCATCAACAGCTACTGGTATTGTATTAGACTCGGCATCACTGAACAATTCTCATAATCAACTGCTGCTGCAACAACTGCTGCAAATTCTTCAACAGCTGCAACAACTGCAACAACAATCTCAGCAAGCTCAGCAAGCTCAGCAAGCTCAATTACAGTCTCAGGAACCCGACTACGCTGCTTTATTCGAGAATGTCGGTAAGCGTAAGAATATTGTAAATCCTTCAAGTTATAGAAAGCCGAAGGGTAAGGTTAAGACTGAAGAAGGGACAACTGCGATGAACAACAACAGCACGTCAACTAGTTCTACTGAGA
Source organism: Scheffersomyces lignosus (assembly GCA_001599395.1). NCBI lineage: Eukaryota > Fungi > Ascomycota > Pichiomycetes > Serinales > Debaryomycetaceae > Scheffersomyces > Scheffersomyces lignosus. Next base: position 846,573 of record BCGS01000008.1, read on the forward strand.
AGAGCTCTCTTCTAAATTTCAACATTGGCGGAAATAAGAACCGTGATAAAGCAGAGCCAGGAAGCGAAAATCTTGAAAGCACAAACTCTGCACCTACTTCGGAAAGATCTTCCTTATTTAATGGAACACTTTCACACAAGAGCTCTAATGTCCATAGAGACGACTACAGTAGTCATAGAGATGACTATAGTGACCAGGGTAGTAGAGCCAGTGGAAACAACCTCAGTGTGACCTCTTCGAATCCATCATACCATCTTCATCCTGAAACATCCGAAAATAATGGAAGCACTGCTCCGTCCACTCCTACAACCTCATCACTTGCAACAGCATCGAAACGTATTTTAGGATCGAAGTTGATGAGCAAAAAGAGCGCTCCTGTGGCAAAGATCCCAGTCGCTACTGTGATTTCCAAAGGAGTTGAAGTCGAAGTAGACTTGGAATCCTTGGACTTACCTCCTACAACCCAAATCTTCCCAACCAGCATAATTAATTCCAAGAATAGGACTAGGGGTCGTAAGGAAAACAAGCAGGCGGATATGGTTGATCTGACTAAGATTTATTTGTGCAATTACTGTTCCAGACGTTTTAAGAGACAAGAGCACTTGAAACGTCACTTCAGATCTTTGCACACTTTCGAAAAGCCATATGACTGTTCAATCTGTAATAAAAAGTTTAGTCGTTCTGATAATCTTAATCAGCACTTGAAGATTCACAAGCAGGAAGAAGAAGAAGCAGCTGCCGCATTGCAAGAAGAAGACGAGGGGTTAATGAGCGAGTAGACAATAACTGCATTTAATTCATATTCATTTACATATTATCGGGTATAATGTACGATATGTTATTCTTTACATAGGCAATGTACGTTAGGGACATATCAGTAAATGTAAACACGATGAGATGGTTTCCTAGTCACATCCTACCAGCCCCTGTTTCTACGAGTTTCTCACCTCTTGTAAACTAGATATCGATATTCTTTAATCTGAAGTACACAATAGAACAAATTTTAAAAATAATATAAAAACCAAATAAAATACAAATATAGGTTGATGACAACCAAACAAGAAACAAAGCAATGAAACTAAACAAAACACGAAAAGCAAGCAAAAGGAACAATTATAATGATGTTGGAATGGAGGGAATTGAATAAAAAACAACATAGTAGTCTAGAGGTATCAAACACACTGGAATGTGAAGTGGATGGTGAGTCAAATTTTGGGTGCAAAATTAGATGATATAGTACAAGTAACGAATTACTGAGTGTGTATGAAACGAACCTACAGTTCGTCACTCAGCGAAGTCGAAGAAGAAAAGTGATGTTCCTCACTCATCCTTGTCAACTTCATTTCGTCAAATACCAAATCTGAGCTCATCTTCTTCTTGGGTTTGGTGATACAGTGGTTGGCAGAGCTTGCGATTCCACCAACACAGATATTTCTCTCCCTATGTTTCTTAAGTGCATCGAGACGAGCAAACTCCTTACCACACGGACATCTGCAATGTCTGGCTTCAAGATGTCCTTTAATATGTCTGTTCAAATCATGTTGACGTACAAATCTCTTTGGACAGTAGGAACAAGCAAATGGCCTGTCACTCAAGTGTGTTTGAATATGAGAACGAACATTGTACCTTCTTGTGAACTTCTTTCCACAATTTTTGTAAGTACAAGTATAGTTCTTTTCGTCGTCTGGACCCTCCCAGTACTGGTCTAGTTCACCTGGAGGAAGCAAGGATGTCTTCTTTACTCTCCTTCTTGGAGTGCTTTGTTGGATATGTTTTCTTACATCCTTCGAGGCCCTTGCATTAGGTGAAATCACCGGACTCCATTCCAAAGTAACTTGGTTCCTAGCTGGTGTAGAAGGGAAATGGTTTTTCAAAGGAGTCAATTGGGCAATGGTCTCATTTGCATCCTCAGTATCATCAGCTGTAGAACGCATGTTTCTCAAAGGACTAGTGTAGTACTTCACTGGCGACGAGTTTACAGAAGAAGGTGCGTAAATTGGTGAAGATTGGAGGTTCTGTGCTATCATTTGTTGATGTTGGAAAAGCTGCTGTTGTTGGAGTTGCTGGAGCTGTTGTGGTTGTTGGCGTTGAGGAGAAATATGCTGTTGGAGTTGTTGAAGTTGTTGGAATTGAAGTTGTTGCTGAAGCTGCTGCTCTTGTGGGTACTGGTTCACCAGTGTCGAACTACCATCGTTGCTGGAGAAAAAACTATTCACACTATCCGACTCAGAGAAGAACTGTGGAGTGTAGAAGTTAACATTACCGTTACGAAGCTGAGGATGGACTGGTGAGGAGAATTTGCTCTGGTTCTGGTATCCGTTGGTGCTGAGAACAGATCTAGTAGGAGATGGTGATTGTGGCTCTGGGGAAGAACGGTAATCTGGAGAACCATTGGAGAGTGTCGGTGGTGATGGTGGTGGTAAGAAAGTGTTTTCTGTTCTTCTTGATATGAGCTGTTGCGATGGTGGTGGTTGAAGGAACTGTTGTTCCTGTTGCTGGTGTTGAAGCTGTTGGGGTTCACGGTATTGTTGTTGGACCTGAACACGAACTGGAGATACTCTGGATTGGATGTAATGCTGTTGTTGTTGTTGCTGTTGTTGCTGTATAGCTTGTTGCTCATGTGATTGTTGCTGGAGCTGGTTCGTCTCCTTCCTGTAAACTGGCTCTTGAACAGGAATGGGCACATATTTATAGACGGTATTGGAATTGTTGTTAGTGTTATTGAAGCTAGCTGTCATCTGTGGGATTATTTCATCTCCATCGTCGATTGGTGAGTTATCCAATAAAGGTTCAATATCATCAACATAGTTTATTGGTTCGTTGATATTCTGTTTGTTGATTTCCTGAAGATACTTAACCGAATAGTTGTTGACCGTCTGGAAATCGGATTCTCTTCCCTTGGATCTTTCTCTAACCTTCTCTGGAGAAGGAGAAGGAGGAAATTTATAGGATTTTGGGTTATCATTGGTAACAAGGTACTCTTGCTGCTTAGACTCCAACTTGTGTGGTGAAGATTGAAGATCATGGTCCTTTAACTGGTCTAAGTCGTCTAATTCGTCTTCTTCTAACAACAAAATGGGTTTGAGATTGATTTCCTGATCAAGATCAAAGTCGTACTGTTGCTGTGATTGAGTACTTAAGGACTTGAGCAATTCACCTGGAGAAATGGACTTTCCCAAGTCAACCGAGGTTTTGCCAGCTTTGTACAAATCTCCAGTTAAGCCGGAGATAGAGAGTTCTCTTGTGTGTTCAGCAAAGCCAAAAATGGCAGTACCACTGGCCTTTCTGGAGTGCTTTGGTTGGTTGTCTGTAGGGATGTCTTCTTTAGCTTGCTGGGAAGCGAAGCCAGATGGGACATCGAGATCTTGCAATCCGGTTAAGGTTTCATTGAACAAGTTGTCTATTTCATCGTATTCCCCGAAGTAATCATCGAAGTTCTCATGAGGCAAAGGAATGGCTCTGGAGGAAGTAGTGACGTCCTCCCATTGGGTGTATTGGTCCATGGTTCTGTTTTAGTTGCTGTGATGTCCGAGTATCACGATAACGGCTTGGTTGTAAAAGGAGAGTGGGCAGCAGCTATGATCTACTGGGATATGTGGAGCTTTCTGGGTTTGCAGTGGGGTCGGCAGGTCTGTGTGAAGGCAGATGTGATTTCTTCCTGAGTACTGCAAATGCCACTACTAAAGAAACTGTCACTTAAGTATACTGCTACGATTGAATCTGGACTCTTGTTGCTATGGTAGACACGGTGTGAAGAAAGACCACTCTGGAAACAAAGAATACAATTGAACTAGGGAAGGAAGAACAACACACAACTAATTGTAAGATTATCGAATTTCCCTAAAGAAAAAGCCATACCAAGGTTTCCAATTCCATTCCACCTCTAGATAATATCTGCTACCCTACATCTCCCTCTGACTACCTCTAATTACGTCCACTATACACCCTCTGCCATAGTAATCCAAATAGATGCGAAATTGTCTTATTTTTTTTCACAATCCAATTACCGCATTAGGCAATTGGTCAACAAAGCTCATTTGGTTGCAATATTGGGACCAAATCAAAACACACTGGGACCAGATACCAGGCGGGTTTGACGTGGAAGCATGGTTGTGCATGTCACGAGAACGTCCATTGCCGGGGACGGTATACGAGTAGTAGACTACCTGGATTGCGGGTGGTGATATTGCTGTTGTCAGGGTGTGACCATGCCAGGGCTTCGATTGCTGCGATAATACGATTGGCTAAGGAAACGGCGAGGGTGGTTCACCACGAGTTGGATAGGGTTTAGACAACCTGGAACAGATAAACGACTGTTGTTGGGTGAAGGCCAGTGGGAGTCTGGGCTTGGGCCTGGAACGGAGCGGAAAATTGACAATCCAAGGTGAACTTCCACTTAGAGGCGTGCAAACATCGTATAGAATAGGTATACAGAGATCAGCTATTGACTACAGGGTACTAAATTTTCGATAACCGACTATAATATGATGATTGTTTACATTCAGGGCTCAAAGTGCTATTGTTTAACTACAATTGGTATTATTATATTTGGCTTTATTATTATTATTATTATTATTATTGTTGGCATATTATTGTACTGTAGGATTGGGAGTAAGTGCTTGCCTATGTCTGTAATAAGTTAGAATTGGTGTAGAGGAACGGAATGAATCAGCACCATCTTGTGATATCTCTGTGGTAATACAAGTGTTGCTGTTGGTTCTCTGTAGGAAGAAAAGTCAAATTATAATTATTATTCAGTAATAGTATTGCATTATTTCTATGCTTGTGTCAGGGTCTTGCTCGCCATTGTTTGTATCTTTCGATGCAGATGATGTCATACTCTATTTAACACGAATGTATCAAGTAATACATATACCGTCTATTTTTCGTATTTTGACGGGAGTAGTCCTTCTACACTCGTTTAGTGGTTCAGCACTTTATAGGCAGTGGGGTTGTTTTCATCTTAATGTAACCTACTCATCGTACTCTCATACTACAGTAACTCCATTTCAGATACTCATTTTCTAAACTCTCTCATACAAAGCAATGTGTCTATCTGTTTTCAGATTAATGCAACTAACTAAGGATTTTAAACAAAATAAATATTGATCGTATTCATAAACTGGAATAAAAGGACTCGGAACAATAACACATGAACAAACTGCTCTCTACTGGTACGCTTTAAAAGACAAAGCAATCTGTAACTTTTTGACCGAATCGCTCTAGCCAAACCTAGGCTTAAGTCTCTAGAATCATTTTCGATTCCACGAATCCCGTGTTTCTACTGATTCTGGCGGACTTCCATATGGTTGGTAGATTTACATTTACTGCAACAACAACATCTTTCTTGGGTCTTCGATCAATTCCTTGACGGTCTTCAAGAACGTCACGGCTTCTCTTCCGTCCAAGACTCTGTGGTCGTATGTCAAAGCCAAGTACATCATTGGTCTAGAAACAACTTGACCGTTGACGGTGACTGGTCTTTGCTTGACACCATGCAAACCCAAAACAGCGGTCTGAGGCAAGTTGATGATTGGAGTACCGTACAAAGAACCGAAGACACCTCCGTTGGAGATAGTGAAAGTACCACCGGTCATGTCTTCTAAGGTCAACTTACCGTCTCTGGCCTTCTTACCCAAATTAGAGATTTCTTGCTCAATTCCCAAGATAGATAAGGATTCAGCGTTTCTGACGACAGGAGTGACAAGACCCTTTGGAGTGGCTACAGCAATGGAGATATCAGTGTAGTCTCTGAAGACCAATGTGTCGTTGTTTTCAATGGCAGCGTTGACGGCTGGGATTTCTTTAGCAGCTAAGGTAGAGGCCTTGGCGAAAGCACCCATGAAACCCAACTTGATGCCGGTCTTCTCGAGGAATTCGTCCTTGTAGAGCTTTCTCATCTCCATCAAGTTGGACATGTCGACCTCGTTGAAGGTGGTAAGAGAGGCAGCGGTATTCTGGGACTCCTTGAGTCTCTCGGCGATTCTCAAACGCATTCTGTTCATCTTGACTCTCTCCTCGTTTCTGGAGAAGTTGGTGAAGGTGGCAGCAGATGGTGTGGAGTCCTTCTTGGCCTCAGCCTTAGGAGCAGCCTTTGGTGGAGCTGGGGCAGCCTTTGGTGCTTCCTTTGGAGCTGAAGCTGGGGAAGCTGGGGCAGCAGGAGCAACGGCTGGGTCAGACTTGGACTCTTCAGCCTTTGGAGCAGCATCGCCAGCTGGAGCCTCGCCTTCTTCGATGGTAGCGAGATGTTGGCCGACCTCGACGGTAGAATCAACTTCAAACAAGAATTCGGTGATGGTACCGGCGACTGGGGCGTTAACTTCGACATCGATCTTGTCGGTTTCAATGGTAGCAATGGTCTCGTCCAAAGCGACGTATTCACCGACGTTCTTGTTGATGGCTGAAAGAGTACCTTCAGTGATGGACTCGGCCATGTCTGGGACCTTCACGGCGGTGGAAGCGGAACGGGAAAATGAAAGGAAGCCATTTGATGCAACGGTCTTGGTGTTTTTCACGGTTGGCTTGTAGAAGGTACTATTGTTGGAGAATGATCTTGTGGCAGAGATGGTGGTGGACTTGAGCAACATTGCCGAAGAAGACGAGCACGAAGCACGTTTCAATTGGTTTCTAACCGAGCTTCTGACTGTTCTCGATAACATTATGAATAGGAAGGTGGACTATGGGGGTTTCGGTGCAATTTGTGCAGTGGAATAGCTGATTTCTGGCTTTTGCTTGGACGATGAGATGAACAGCAAAGGGAGTGATTGTTACAGGTAACAATGATGGTTAACAGCAAGGAAGAAATGGGGTAAGAACTAGGGTCTTTGGGGGCAAACTCGGTGGTTTTAACGGTTTCAGCAGCTCAATTCGCTCGGGGTCTTCGCAAATCACACTTCCTACTGGACTAGAACTACCAGAAACAACTCGGTTACAACAACTCATCCAAAACCACCCAATGAGATTTTGGAATTGGCGATTTTTCACAGCGAGGAGGAGATTCGAGGGCACGACACGGGCGCGACATTCTTCTGGAGACTACGGTGAGGATGTCTCCGGGGGTGGAAGTGATGGCAGTGACATCGCAGGGGCATGCGATTGGTGGAGGAGTGACGGTGGTGAGGGTCAGTGAGCGTTTTGCTCCCGGGAAAAGGCGGGGCAGGCAGAGGAAGGAGAGGAGATCCGGTCGTTTTGGCTGGATTATTCTAGTCGCATTGTTGTATTGTTATAAGTTTTGTATGGCTGTTGTATACTTTGCAGTGTCTACGGTGCAGACTTACGGGAGGTGTTGCAGAGGCTAACGAGACCGTCACTGATGGGTGTGGGTCCGAAGCGGCCGGATCGGCCCCAAAATTTGAGGGCGAGGGAGCAGTTTGGCTAAAAGGCTAAGAATTTCGCTAGTTGATTATTATGGAGGCCCATGTTGTATTATGGGGCGGTGTGTACAACACAGATGTCATCGTGCTTGGTCGCTTAATTAAACCGTGAGGCATTCGCTAGGAATCTGGAAACCATGGAAAATGGAAACGAGAGATGGGGGTAGTTAGCTACGGGATCTACTGGGTTTAGTGGGTCTGGAAGACTCCGGGCAAAAGATGGAAACTTTGTCAATTTATTGGCTTCCATTACAGTGCCAGCTATGAATTCACGAAATTTTTTCCAAATTATCCCTCAAATCAACCTTTCTATCACCCCTATCTACAATGAAATCCCGGCAACTCTTCTCTCTACTCTACCGAAGTCCGGAACTTGCTCACGTGCTCAATCGAGGTGTCATCTAGATGATGCCCCCGGTCTTATGTCAACTGTAAGAAACTCCGGCCACTACTTAAGAGTGCTGCAAAATTAACGAATTGATGGGGGAAATAGGCGATAAATGATGACCTTTAGTTATGCAACTGTTACAGGCTTATTTGTACAGAAACTAGTACTCTTCCTTGTAGAATACCTTCTCTCTCCATCCTCATCTCATCAAAGAGCCCATCGCTCGGACTTTTTGCGACTCCGAGAAAACCTCCTTCACGCTGTATTCATCCACACCAAGTCTTCGCGGCATATTTGTGGACGGAAACTTCTCTTGTTATGCTCTCCGTCAGCGGAATAGCTATCATATCCTTTCAAATAGATTGGAAATGCAAAAAAAATAATGAAGGATGCGAGGTTCGAACTCGCGCGGACAATCGTCCAGCAGATCTTAAGTCTGCCGCCTTAGACCACTCGGCCAACCCTCCATTTTGTTTAATTGTTGACCTCAAAATTAATATGTAGTGTTCAAATCATGTGATCATAGTCACGGGATTTTCTTGCAGTTACAATCACTCCTTCAATTTTATCTCTAACGGCTTCTATGAAGCTTGAGAATGTTTCTAAGATCCATATGTATATTTTTATATCGTTTAAATATCGTTTTCGCCAATTTTTGGAGTGAAATATCTCAGAATGTGTTTCTGAAAGACATTAAGAGGCATCAAGGAGCTTCAAAAATACACTTACGTAGCATATCTTGCTGGGCAGATTCTTTTATGGTGTAAATATGGAGTTTGTTTAAAAAATGAAGTATATATTAATATAGGTTATAACTATTCTTTTCATCTTAGATTTTGCATCCATATAGATATCCCCAGGCCCTTGACTGGATGAGCTCTGTGAAGGATCGAAAATATGACCTTTTTCTCACAAGCAAATTGAGACGGCAGATTGATGCAAAATAATTACTACTTTTCCCTTGTCTTAAAATTATTTCGCTGCAGCAACGGGCATCATCTACCTATAAATTTGAAGCTTTCTACATAACTGATATGTATTGGCAAAAAAGAAAGCCCGATGCGGGGGTCGAACCCGCAACCTTTTGATATCCTACTTAAGAGTCAAACGCTCTACCGATTGAGCTAACCAGGCTTTTTGATGTTGTGAGTCTTCCCCTGTACAGCTATCCCAACAAGTGTAAAATTCCACCTTAAAAAAATTCGAAATCATTTTGCCACAAAAAATAGTAAAAAATGAAGCAAATTAGCAGAAGATATGGTTAAGTAGTAGTCTGGTAGTTGCAGAACATGTGAATAATGAGATCATAAACATTTCGTTTATTGTCCTTTGTCTATTGCTTCTAGAAAATTTTCATTTACAATGTCTCTGGTTCATCCTCTTTTCTTAATCTCCGAGATGCTCCTACATAGTGCCAAAAAAAGGTGAGTTTATTCGCACGAGCGTTAAGAGTTGAGTCACAGAGAGTCAATTTTAGTGCGGGATTTTACAGAGTTGTTTATGCCACAACAAAGGTACCTCCTTGCGAATACATGCAAATGCAAAAATATACATTAGTATCGGTTAGAGTCTATACGATTTAAAAAAGAAAGCCCGATGCGGGGGTCGAACCCGCAACCTTTTGATGTCCTACTTAAGAGTCAAACGCTCTACCGATTGAGCTAACCAGGCTTCTGTTGTAAGTCGATTATTTCAAGATTACAATGCTCATTCGGGAAACCATTTTAAAGAAAAAACTGCCCAACCGCCTAAAACCTCCATAGCCCAAAGAAAAGAAAAGAAATATAGATGGAATCAGCTTCTGGCAGCCTCATAAGAAGTATTGGTTAATACTAGCTCGTAATATAGAAGCTTTGTATTCATACCTGAAGAAAACAATATCACTGGTGACTCAGTTTCGATAGATCATCGCGAGAAAACTGAAAAAAATTATGCAGCACTTTTTACTTGCGGCTCGGAGAAGTGGATTTTAGTCCGAGCATAGGATAAGGATGGTTGACAAGGACTTTGAAAGATATAAGCAAAGTAAGACATATGGGAGTCTTTTAGTGGAAGCTTTTGAATCAGAGCTAGTATAAAGAAAGAAAACAATTCTAAAGTGGAATTTTTGTAGCAATCCGAACCTATTTTTTATAAAAATGACAGAAAGTTGAAAATATATTCCAACGAGGTTTTGTTTTTCACAGTTTTCTACAAGTAGCTTCCAAGGAGAGATATATGACTAGCTGATACCATGCTGTTCTGTATTATAAAACTCGAATTTTCTTTGAACCGGTCAGCATAGAGAAAATATTAAGCTACAAATTTAAACACTCCGCTACCATATATTAGTGATACTTTCCACGCAATGTAGAATCCATAATTTGCAACTACTTCTAATCCCGAGTTGTACATATTGCAGCCGTCAACGCTGCTCCAAATTGAGACCGTCAAGCAAGCTGTTCTGATCACCGACTGCAAATGCAACACTCCATGGCGACTTTTTGAGTCACCACCCCGGAGATGGCTGCAACAAAAGTAATGACAGACTCGGAATCTGCACCACTCATGGCCAGTCATCAGTCGTGAAGTACACTAAGCGCATCAAGCCCGCTTAAACCAGGAGACCCCGGCCTTGGTGTTTTCTATAGGGAACGAAATCCTTGTAGTCGTGGGGAACAGGATCCCTGATTACAAATATCTAAGTGAACCAAATGGCTTTAAGAAGACCTATTCTTGTATCGAATCCCGTTCGCACATACGATTCCGGCCGAGAACGATTGACGCTGTTGATCCGACACCCGTACCGCAGTAATTACAAATACATCCCGATTTTAAAAATTATATGACGCCCACTTCAACAAACCCCATCAAGTTTGCAGTTTCCGGATAGTAGATGACAGGGACAGGGGTAATCAGTAAGCATGGTGTATGACTAGTGATTTGTCGATTTTCACCTATATAAGTAGACGATGATCGATGATTGTAGTTGACTCCAACAGATTTTTCATCGCAACCAACATAATCCCGGAGACTCATCCAATCATCGCTTAAACACAGTCTGATATTTTCCGTTCGCATTGCGTGGAGAGATATAATATAGCACTGTAGACGGTACATAGCACCCATCACCCATAGTTTAGAGAACCGAACCGACCTGGCTGTAGTAGCATTGAAGATATACATCAAGAAGTACTGTAATATTCACAGTACATCATCGCTACTATCACTGTTCCTTACAAGCTCACATCACACTGGAACATCCATACATACAAAAAATTCCATTCTCATCTCAGTCTAAGAAACTCATAACCACAAACCTTAGACTTCACTCAACTTACTTACTCACAGAGTCTGCTACACCTCACAAACACCACCTCACAGACTCAAACGAGACACTCTACTCACACTGACTCTGCGACCTACCACTGAGAACGACCAACAAAAACTCAGTCTCTCAGTCTCCCAGTCCCAGTGCATTCTCACCACTCGCACTTCCGAACCCTTCCGTCACCCTCGCATCTCCCCCCGTTCCGACTCTCGGAAAGGAGTGAAGCATTTTCGATTTTCGATTTTCGATTTTGTTGAAAACCTCCAAATTTCCATTTACAACCATCAGTTCTTCTCCAGTGTTCTTCCAGGAATCATCCACCAGAAGCCTACCAAATCATGTTGAGAACTTCCGCAGCCGCCCCCAGACTCCAGTCGGCCTTTAGATCCGCCCGCTTCGCTCAATTCGTGAGAAACGCCTCCACCAAGTACGATGTCTTGGTTGTCGGAGGTGGACCTGGCGGCTACGTAGCAGCCATCAAGGCTGCTCAATTAGGCTACAACACCGCCTGTATCGAGAAGCGTGGCTCGTTGGGAGGAACCTGTCTTAACGTCGGTTGTATCCCATCCAAGTCGCTCTTGAACAACTCCCATCTCTACCATCAAATCGTGCACGAATCCGAGACCAGAGGTATTGCCATTGACGGTAAGGTATCTGTTGACTTCGAGAAGTTGATGGCTGCTAAGGATAAGGCCGTTAAGGGCTTGACCGGCGGTATCGAGATGCTTTTCAAGAAGAACAAGGTCACCTACATCAAGGGTGCCGGTTCGTTTGTCGATGAGCACAAGGTTGCTGTTGCTCCTATCGATGGCTCCGAAGCCCACGAGGTTGAAGCCGACCACATCATCGTCGCTACCGGCTCCGAACCAACCCCATTCCCAGGTATCGAAATCGACGAGGAGAGAATCGTGTCGTCTACCGGTGTCTTGGCTCTTAAGGAAATCCCAAAGAAGATGTCCATCATCGGTGGTGGTATCATTGGTCTTGAAATGGCCTCTGTCTACTCCAGAATCGGTACTGAGGTCACCGTCATCGAGTTCCAAAACGCCATTGGTGCTGGTATGGATGCCGAGGTCGCTAAGACTACCCAAAAGTTGCTTGCCAAGCAAGGCTTGAAGTTCAAGCTCGGCACAAAGGTCACCAAAGGTGTCAGAGAAGGTGACATCGTCAAGATCGAAGTCGAAGACGTCAAGTCTGGTAAGAAGGAAGAGTTGGAGTCCGACGTCTTGTTGGTCGCCATTGGTAGAAGACCATACACCGAGGGCTTGAACTTAGAGAAGGCCGGCTTAGAGTTGGACAACAAGGGTAGATTAGTCATCGACGACCAATACAGAACCAAGCACGAGCACATTAGAGTCATCGGTGATGTTACTTTCGGTCCTATGTTGGCCCACAAGGCCGAAGAAGAAGGTATCGCCGCCGCCGAGTACATCAAGCACGGTCACGGTCATGTGAACTACGCTAACATCCCATCTGTCATGTACACCCACCCAGAAGTCGCCTGGGTTGGTCTTAACGAAGAACAATTGAAGGAACAAGGAATCAAGTACAAGGTTGGTAAGTTCCCATTCATTGCCAACTCCAGAGCCAAGACTAACTTGGATACTGACGGATTTGTCAAGTTCATTGCTGATGCCGAGACCCAAAGAGTCTTGGGTGTCCACATCATTGGTCCAAACGCTGGTGAGATGATCGCTGAAGGTGGTTTGGCCTTGGAATACGGTGCTTCCACCGAGGACATTGCCAGAACCTGTCATGCCCACCCAACTTTGTCTGAGGCATTCAAGGAGGCTGCTTTGTCCACCTTCGACAAGCCAATCAACTTCTAAGCGAATTGAGGTAACCTAGAGGACTAAAACTGACTAGATCGCCAATCCTGCGAGTAGCTGAGGGCTAGTGATAGAGTCCATAGTGCACTAATTTATTAAGCCGGATATGGCTGAAAAGTATACACTAAATATATGTAACGTTTATTGAGAATATGTGGAGTGTAGAAGAGGGGGCGAATTATGGATGGAAATTCTCTCTAAATGTAAAATTAACTACGTAGAATCGATATCGCTGTGCTAGGTAAGTATATGAGTATTCACCACACAGTAATAGAAATGAGATAGATTCTTTAACCTATCACACAAATAATTTCAACACGAAAAAAAACGAACCCTAAATACTTCTTTTAATAGTGACATCTACTAACCACCACCTAACATACATATACACGCACACAGACACACATTCAGATATAGATTCCTTACAGCTTCCCTTACTAACATCCCATTTTGCAATCGACAATGTCGCACGAGATCACAGCAATTCGCAGTTTCCAATTTTCCTAAACGCGACATTGTCTTCAAAATTTTTCGTACAAAATTCTTCAGTCAAAAACGTTATTGATGGTCGGTAATTCTTCTGTTCAAGCTGGTGTAGCACGATAAGTAGAGATGCCTGCGTTACAAAAGTTCCACGCAAATGTGGCCCGTCACACCAAGCTGATCGAAAAAAACTTGTGTGCCAATTTGGTTCGCCACGAGTACATAGTCACCACCAGAGCTAAGGCCAAACGAGCACAACCAACCATAGAAGCGTTCTTGGCTGACGCTCTCAGAACCAACGAGCTGATCTCGCAGGAAATACCCTTGAACCAGAGGATCGTGCTGAACAGAGCATTGAACTACTTGCAGCCACCGGACAAGTTTGAAGTCGGCGGAAAGATCATAGAAGAGTTGGCCCAGAGGTATCCTACCAGAAGAAGCGGTTTCACACGTATCATCAAACTAGAGCCAAGATTAGGAGAAGATAAGGCACCTATGTCGGTGATAGAACTTGTGGATTCAGAATATGAGGTAAAGTTCTGGTTCACTGCCAAAATAGTGGCCAGATTGCAGTTGCAAAACCTCCTATTAGACGACGTCACTCAGCTTAACGTTAACAAGTTGACCAAGTTCAGAAAGGGCGGTGAAGAAGCATTCGCCGCTGCTGTAGAGACCTGTAAGGTTGAGTTCTTCAAGTACGATCCAGAAACCGGATCTGTGACAGACGAAGCCGCTAAGAAGAACTTGGAGAACTTGCCAACTAATTTGGAGTACTACGGGGGTTCTCTTTCTGGTACTTTGTTGGCTTCTAAGAAGTTCAAGACACAGTCTAGAAAGAGCGAGGAGAGTGGAGAGCCAGTGATTCCCCCATCGCCTTTTTTGGCCAAGGAGTAATGGAATGGAAGTAGTTGTCGTAGCATTAGTGTAGATATATATACTCAGAATTGTACATAGCAATATTATTGAAATAGGAAGAAGTTTGTAGTTAGCGATGGAGTATTTTGTTTTTCGAGACCATTACAATCTGTCACGAAGACACGAAGAGCTGGAAGTCGAAGTGGTAGAGAAGGTTAGGTTGATTGGATATGGTTCGGGAATTAATTGGTAGCGCAAGATAAGGTCAAAGTGAAGTATATAATGAACTTGGGTAGATTGGCTGCAAGCTAGGGCTAAAGTGTGGGAAGTTCGCCTGAACAATACTGTAAAGGCTGGAAAGTTACTTTGGCATCTTTCATTAGAGATTTGAGGATTATTTGATGCCATGGTGGGTGTTATACAAAAGCTCTCGAAGGATGCAAAATTTTGGTGCAACCTCAAGGAGTTCTCTTATATATGTATATGGCAACAACTAGTCCTCCATGAAGTTCAAATTGCTACCCAGAACATAAATATCATGGCGTCTTTTGGCAGGGTCCTATAGATTGAAACAAGGACTTTACTGGAAATAGGTCTATCTTTCACGGTATAGATGTGTAGCTCTCACGGATGCAAATGGCCTTATCTTGGTGGGGATTTAATATCCTGGTACTTTCATGCCATACCATCTCTTTTTGTATCCCTCCTAACTGGGAACCTAGTGATTACTCAGAGTACACAGAGAAGCACGTCCTCTGCTATGCATGAAGTCTACCGTCACTACACTAATTCATCAACACGCCACAGCACTCTGACTACTGAACATCTAATTCACATTTTGCATCTACACATCTGAAAAAACATTATACACTTTTGCACAAAATTGTCTCACTTTCTCTCTCTCATTAAGCCATATTATCTACTAGTGTTACTCAGTCTTCGGTACTATTTAATCTCTATCTGCTTTCAAGTGTACTCCGAGCCTAATTTCAGTCTACCCTCGATCTTCTTCTTCCTCTACTTCTTCTTCTCCACCTCACTCTCACTATCACCTTAACACATTCCACAAAACATTCTCACTCTCACTTTTCTGCAACAAGTGGCTTTTGGAGTTCAAGAATCGTTTACAGCCAACTGTTCTTCCTGTTATCTTCGTGTAAATACGCAATTGGCACCCGAAAATTCCATCGAAACCATCACAGAAACACCCGCAGCGATCCCCGTTTCTCGGCCATGTGGTTCTCCAAGTCTCATTTCAAGCCTAACGGTAAAACTGCCCTTGTAGTAGGCGCCTCTCAGGGTCTAGGTGTCGAAATAGCACTCAAGCTCTACCAACAGAATTGCTCTGTAATTCTCGTCGCTAGAACGGCTCCACGGCTCCAGGATCAGGTCAAGCGGATACAGAAAGCCGTCGGCGAGACTAACGGAGCTACGGCTTCCTATATTGCCTGTGATGTATCTGACTATACCAACTGTGTTAAGCTCTGGGATGAAATCGTCGAAAGAGACCAAGATCCGGACTTTATCTTCTGCTGCGCCGGTTCATCCATTCCAAAGCTCTTCAATGACCTCACGGGACAAGAGATCCTGAACGGAGTCACCGTCAACTACAATACAGCCGTAAACGTCGTCCACACTGGGTTCAAACATGTTTTAGCTGCAAATCCCGAACTTCCAATCAAACTGTTCAAGAAAAGACACATAATATTGTTCTCGTCGGTGGTCAGTTTCTTCCCGTTTATAGGATATGCCCAGTATGCCCCAATGAAAGCTGCGATCCAGTCGTTGTCGCTTATTCTCCGTCAAGAATTGGGCCCTTACAATTATAGAGTCAGTTGCGTGTTTCCAGGTAACTTCCAGAGCGAAGGATACACAGAAGAACAGAAAACCAAGCCAGAGATCACGAAAACGATCGAGGGCCCAAGTGTCGCAATTGGTGGAGATGAGTGTGCTGAAATGGTGTTGGACAAGTTGAGCAAAGGTTACGATACTGTAACCACAGATTTCGTAGGTTGGTTATTAGGAAGTTCCGTACTAGGAACGTTGCCTAGATGCTGGGGCTTTTTCCAGGTTCTTATGAGTTTGATATTCCTGATTATCGAGCCAATTGCGATCTGGGTAGTGTTCAGGGACATTGCCAAGTTCTTCGACAACAGAAAGAGACAAGTACAACCAATTGAAGAAGTAGAGGAGTCAAACAAGGATAAATAGGCTGCATTACAAGCGGAAATCAGAATTGAGGAAGTACTCGTTGGTGAATGTACCAAAAGAAGCGAGGATGTATCTAGTGTACTCGCTATTTTAGCTGTAAATAGCAGACGACCAGAGAATGATAATTACCGGATATAGTCATAGGAACGTTATGATAACTTAATGAATATATAGCTCGTTTACAAGAGCAAATAGCAGACTTTCGCTGCAGCGTTATGAAAACTGATATTTATACTCCTCTCATGGCATCTTATCCACAAATTTAATGCAATTCAATTCTGCTTTAGATTACATTACCAGAAAACCATTGAAACTCAATTCATTCATTGAAGGATAAATATCATTTCAATATACTTTACACTGTTCTCTGCTACCTCTCACTCTACTAAGCTACAACTTCTACATCTACACTGTTTCTTTTCATGACGTCTATTGACTATGCTTAAATATGTAATATACATTCTTCTCCGTGAAGCTCCTACTTCTTGTCACCCACACTGGAAGCAACCTTGTCAGCCAATTCCAAGATCTTCTTGTCAGCTGTGAGTCCGAATTGGTACCAGTTAATGGAGTATACCCAGTTGACCATTGTGATAATCTCGTCGTTCCAGATATCGGCACATGTTTCGCCGAAACTAGGACGCTGTGTGACTGTTATGTGCGAGCTCTTGGGCACTGCCTCCTTGAGCAAATCGGTGTCCGTAAGGATTCTGTTATTTATGATATGGTTGGTGGCTCTCAATTGGTTAGAGACAAACTGTTCATTTTTCTTGATGTATTCCCCGGTGTAGTAAGCAAATGCCGAAGTTAACAAAACTCCTCCGAGGAAACCGTGAATTCTACCTCCCATTCTTACAATAAGTATAGTTTAATATAGGAATATACTGTCTTGTACCATCAAGAGGCCGTCTTTCATCGTCTTGGAAGAATCCTGAAAAATGGCGGTTCGAGGGTTCAAATGTCGTGCGATTGGTGATTTGACGGGTTCGATGTCGCGTGTCGCAGTGGTGCCTTTTCGGGATTTTGCGATTTTGCAGTTGTCTTGGTAGAGGAGGTATTGGTGAGAGGATTGAGAGAAGGGTAGATATGGGGGAGATGGTGTGTGGAAGAAGGTGTGTTTTATGGGGTAGAAAAGTAGGCATGGTGGTTTGGAACACCCAGGAAAAATTTGGGAGGTTTTTCTCTTCCTTGGAGGATTTTGACTAGTTCTTCTCTAAGCCTACTGTTCTTCTCTACAGTTGTTAATTATGCAATGGTTTATATATGTACAGATGGGATACTATGTATAGTTGCTATTCAGCAGTATGAATGAAAACGCTCACTGGAACTCCTGCTGTTCCTGTTCAATGGCATTAGCAAGAGCACTTCTTAAGAATGGGAAGACATCGATCTTGTCCAATTTTACATCCTGGCCCGACTCTCTCAATGCTTGGACCTCCGCAACAGCCTCGATTACACCTCTCAATAAGAATGGCAACTCTTCTACTACACCCTTCAATGGCAACTCGAAAGTCTCCGCCACTTCGGGGTTCTTGTCCAAGTATCTCTTGAGCTTCAAGTTGGAGACGTATGACAATCCGTTGACAAACTTGATGTTGATGTCCTCAGAAAGATCGTAATCTTGCAACTGTGGTTGGATTCCAAAAAGAGCATATTGCAATCTGACCAATTTCTCGTTGTATGACAAAATCTCATCGGCTCCGGCGCTTAAGTATCTTTCTTCGAATTCAGCCAAATATGCCTGCTGTTGTTCAGTAAAGGTCTGGACTCTTTCGTAAGCCACTTGTCTTTCAAGTAATACCTGCTTGATTCTCTTTTGCACAGTAACCAACTTGTCATCGAGTGCTTCGTGCTGCTGTGTCCTCGAGTATCTCAAAGCTTCGGCCAAACGCACTTCTCTGGCCAATATGTTACGCTCTTTCAACGTCAAGTACCACAATCTATGTAAATCCTCGAACGATTTTCGGCGCAATTCCGGGAAAGTCCATTCTCTGGAGCTTAATTCCACCTCGTCGCTTCCACGGAGAGCCGACTCGCTCTTGTTTCCTTCTGGGAAGAACGCCCATAACGGATGGTCTGGCGATACATCGAAGTTCTTATGCGTGGGCACAATTGGTTCTCTCAACTGTACCTTACTCAAATCACCGAAACTGAGCTTTTTAGCTCTGGCCAAGTTAGCTACACAACTCAGAAGCGTTCTTACAGGTATTCTCATACTCATTGTACGACGCCTATCTAACAAAAACTGGCCTTATTTCGTATAACACAACACCCTTTACTTCATGAGACCGTAAACTTAAGAAAGTGAAAAATTGAAAAATTTTGGGAGTGCGACACTGCGACATTCACAGAGGGTGTCTCATTTTGTCGTTTTGTCGGTCAGAAACACGACATCGCGACATTCATATCGAATTCGTTTTTTTCAGTTTGAACCAAATGAATGGTTACCACAAGAGAGTGGTGAAAGATAAGATTAGAGTATACTTTGGAGACCAAATACCGTGAAATTCGCAGAAATACAGTCCAATACACATCAGTAAGTATGTCTTCCGTTAGAACCGAACAACAGCAACAAGAACCGCTCGACTTGATCCGTTTCCAGCTCGACGAGTTCGTGTTGGTCAAACTCAGAGGAGCCCGTGAAATGAAGGGAAGACTCCAGGGATACGACTCCCACTGCAACATGGTTTTGAGCGAGGCCCAGGAATTCATATACTCGGAAGGAGACGACGAGCCAACTGTGAAGAAGACGGAAATGGTGTTTGTGAGAGGTGACTCTGTCATTTTGATCAGCCCTATAGCAGAGTAGGTTAACGAAGCGAAGAATCAAGAAGCGAGAATGGATTAGAAATAGATTAAAAGAGGAGAGAATGGTGTAGAATGGTGGGGAGCTAATGAAATTGTGAAGGTAACGTAATTTTGAAAGCATTGGAATATGGAGCGAATTGCCGAATTATGTTAATTCTTTATCTTGAATCCAAACGAACCCATATGTTGCAATTGGATATGGAATTGCTGAATTTGAAAGTTTTATTGTAATACCTAATGTTACACATCATTGTGGAGGAGATCGAATACGAAATGACAATTGAAGAAAGAACTTCTTGCCGAATTATCATTGAATGAGCGAACATGCTCAACTTGTACATTATAACTTATTAGCTAAGAACCTTAGTTGTATTCTATAGTAAATATATTTTCAAAGAGACTGGGGAAGCGTAGGCTGATTGAATGTTGACCACTGACCATCAAAATCTGAACGTTCATCCGATCATCTTAAGTTGAGCTTTTTGTGATCTTTTATCTCTTCCATCTAAAAGTACATTTATTAATGATTTGAGCGAATGAATATAAGATGCTAAAAGTATACATCAACAGGATTAATAGTCAATTCAATAGTTACATGGTTGAACCACTTTTCAGTCGAAAGAGATTCTGATAGGATATTTGAGTCTCGTCAGGGCCGTACAATAGCATTCAGTATGCGTTCAGTTTACCATCTTCACAACGCTAAATGGCCATCTCTACGTCGTCACTCTCATCCAAGAGTGCCTTGATCTTGGCCAATTTCTCAGCATTCCCGTTCCAGTTTTCTCTAGTTTCCTTTCCTTGACGTGCAAGCAGAGTGATCTCTTCTATGGTGTTGTCTATCAACTTATCGTAGTCTCCAATCGAAGATTTTCCAGAAATATCGTGGAGCTGTGATCTATGCAATTTATAATAATATTTCTCGTCATCCAACTTCTCAAAGATCTTTCCGTTGACCAACTGTTCATTTACATAGTTCTTAATATTGAAGCTTTCACCTTGATCATTTTCAAAACTGATTGTAGTATCGCCGAAAAGCGCCTTAATATCGTCATACAGAAATATCAAGTTCTTCAAGTCAACATCTGTGTCTTTTCCTTCCACATTAGGCTTTCTCTCCTTGAGTCGGTATGGGTTCATGGCTCTAGCAGAAGAGCTCTTGCTATTTACTTCGAAATTCTTGGCTAAAAGCGTCATTTTATCGAGTCTTGGTTTCTGGACTTCTATCAACTCCTTGATTTCCCTTGTGAGCGTTTCTTCCTTTTCCTGTAGAGCCTTGAATGCTACGTTGGCGTCGTGCCTATATGGTGGTTTGATATGCTTATTCACTGTGAGGTTCCGAGAAAGCTCATTCAAATGAATGGTGTACGCCTCAATTGTCTTGTCGAGTTCAAAACGCAACTGGAACACACTCATCTTGTTCTGGTCCGAGACGACATTCTCCTCGGCCAACTGCTTTGTTATAGAAGTGTTCAATTGGAAGATATCTTGTCTTAATTTGAGATATTGACTGGTGATTTTGTCATAGTACTTGACGTGGTTTGTCACCGAATCGTCAATGAGACGCTGCTGTTTCGTATTTACAAACGACATAACTATTGCACAATATAAATGCCACAAGACACGCCCTACAGATAATACAACAGCTTCAAAAATCAAAGAATAAACATACCATTAACACTACAATTAACCTGAAAAGTTGGAGTTTGTGATATTTGATATTCCTGCAGATGATGCTACTAGTAATTGTTCAATTGGTAGCGACGCCATATATGGTGAAGTTGTCAGTAAATGGTATGAAAGCCTACATCTGAACAAAGGTAAAGTGGGAAATTCAGTGAAAAGTGACTTTCACAGAGTTATTTTTCCATCAAGGAACTCTACATCCACCATTAAATACAGCATAAATTTGATGGTTAAGGTACCAAAATTTGATGATAGTTCATAGTGCTGCAGACTTAATTAGAGTCCATCAAGTGGTAGCGCTGTATAATTGATTCCCAAAGTTCTTCTCTACGCAAGGACTATGTATTAACATCTATAGGTATCAAGTATATCAGGAAATAATTAAAGGAATACACGGCTAGAGTCACTACATATCCTATATCCTTTACAGCTTCCACTCAATATCACTCATATGTCAGACCACTTCTCCACCCCAACACTTCTTCTCCTCCACTAACATCTCCTCTCACGTGACCTATCTACCAACCAGCTCTACATTTTTCAAATTCATGATCTTTAAACGACAAGTGGAGGTAACACATTCCATGCCAAAGCAGTACAAGAGTTGGCAAAACGAGCTGAAAACTACTTCAGAGCTCACATAAATACCAGTTACAATGTCAGACTCGGCCATTGAATCGGTTTCCGACGGCAAGATCTATATCGCGGTGGTTCTGTCGCTTGCTTCTCTGGTAGGAGATGGATCAGGCAACAGCAGAAACCAAGTACTAGACATCTTCAGTAAGCTCCGAAACATCATAGAGAAGTACCCATCGCTCACTAATGTGCGATATGAAAACATATTGAACGTTTTGCTTGTTTATACGACGTCGACATCAGAAAGCATAGAGTACATCGCAAAGTTGCTCCAAGTGTTCGTAGAAGGTGATAATGATGACGAGAACACTTCTCTAGAAACTTTTGAATACGACCTCGAAGAATTCGCGAACTGGATCTCACAGGAAACTAATACTACCATTTCGAACGAGGTTTCCATCCAGAAAACTGCATTAGATTTACTAAACGACACCAATGGACAAGCATACCAATTACAACTGACCGTAATCAATGATTCAGAAAGTGCAGATAACTCTGACCAGCGCCAGGAAACCATATTTCGGTTTGTTCAAGCCAAAACTTTTCAAGCATCCAAGTATGTGAACGATGTTCGTAGCTTGGCACCATTATTTCAAGTTGCTGAAAGTTACCCACCTTTCGTCAAATGGTTCGACGGTCTCATCAAACTGTACAGCTATTACTGGGATAATTATGGATCGCTCAATGAAGAACATGTAAGTCTCAACGATTTCATACGACTTGGATCGTTTTCAAACCAATTTGAAGCATTGATAAATCCGCTCAATAAGAACGCCTATAGCGACAAGTTGGCTACCGGTAACTGGATGGGCCATGTAATACTTCCCTTAATCGTTTATTATAATAAGGACTTCTCGCCGTTACTTAGCTGGCTATTTATCTCAAAAGAAACAATATTCGAAGGTTCTCCATCGAAAAAGTATGTTCTTTGGAATAAGGCTATTCGTTCAATCATTCAGTACCCTGATTTACAGTTCCACGACTTCAGCGAGGTCATCAAATACTTCCTCGCCGGCTGCTATTATTATGCAATCTTTTACGAGGATTCGGAAAAAATCACCTCCGTAGAGGTTATTAAGATATACGACTCTATTAAAGACACCTTGTCGTTGACATCGACTGAACAGGAACCACTAAACATCGAGATAAAATTCTCGGAAATACCGCATTCCAGAACCATTAAAGACTTTGTCTATAACGAAATAAATCCATTGAGACCGTATTTTGAACCTACCGGTAGTTCAATTGCAACTTTGGGCGAAATCATAGAAGCGTGCCAAAAGTTGTACCCAATTAATAAACTCACTATTTCGAAATATTTGGATTTGAATCGCCAAGACAACAACGATCCAGAAGATAAGGCAAAGGAAATAAGAAAGATCGTCGCAAATGTAAATGCAAGCAACTACACTAAGCTTTTGGAGTCAGTAAGGTTGTTCTACGGGAAGTTCGTTGGCAACCACGAGCAAGAGCAGTTGAAGGTAAAGGAGATTATTCTTGAAAGACTTTTGTTTTCAAACTTATTTGACGTCGTTGAAGAGTTGTATTCAACGAAGGAATTCAAGTTACCTGTAAATATTTACTTCGAATTTGTCTTAGAGAAGTTCTGGGAATCATTCAATAGTGCATCTAATTTGAACGATAAGATTGGTAAACTCAAGGATGCAACTAGTTGCATCAGACTTTTTGATGGTGTGACGTCTGACCCGGGGTTGAGCAAAGAAAACAAAGAGAAAATTATCCGCATAAAGCATTTGTTGAAAGCAGTGAACAATATAAAGAACTTTAGGATCTCCGTCGAGAGAAACAAGCCATTTACTCCTTACCAACTAGTAAACACTTTTGGAAACGTTGGCAAGTTTACCGATGATGAGCACTCTACACCACTCGACTTGGTTACCTTAATTCTTGAACAGAATCCGAAGTCCTTCTTAGCGTTTGAAAAACTCTATAAGATCTTGAACGATTTGTTATTATTTTTCAATGATCTGGAACAAAGGTCAGACACCCACTATTTCAACCGGTTGAAGTCGGCATGTATAGAGTCGTCATTGGCATCTAACAACTTCCAATTTGCCTACACCCAAACAATGGAGTTATTTGATCACTACATAACAAGCGACACTAATTTGAATGATATTTGGTTGACTTTCTACCAAGTTGGAAAGTATGTTTCACCATCGTGGTTTGATGAAAACACCACTGCTGAGGAAGAGAATGAGAAAATTCAAATACTCTGTAAGCAACGTGAAATCTTGTCAAGAACGTTGCAAACCTTGCATCCTACTGAATCAACTTCGGACAATAGTAAGGTTATAATAAAGCAATGGGAAAGAGTAAATGAACAGATCGAAGAGCATTACACGGATGCAGAGGTTGCCAAGGTTCTCAAGTTTGACCACGGGAATGCAAAATATGACGTCACGGAGAACATTGGTGCCTTGGCTAACGACTTGCTCAATGATGCCACTGCTACGACCAATAATGCCAGCGAGAAGTTGTCGAACCTCTTTGTTTCTGGATTGGGCTGGGCCATTGGAGCCAACCGGAATTAGGTTTAAAGAAGAAATATTTAGACAGATAGACACTTGATGGGAAATTGGTGAGATGGGGCTTATTAATAGTGGAAGAATGATCCATTTAGCCTTTCATAGTAATATAATACCTTTCTAGGTGAAAGATCATTTGAAGAATGAACCGTTAGCAAGCCTTCACTGTTGCTGTAGCTCTCCTCTATCACTATTTGTAAAGCAGGTAGGTTTATAAATTGCCGTAAACACAATGGCGAATGGGAGACTCCTTACTTGGGAGACTCCTTATTTAACCGGTTTAGTCAATTTGAAGGCGTCTACGAAGATTATAATTAAAAATGCATAATTGGCTCCAAATATAATCTACATCATCTTATGTTGTTCTCTGTCGCAAATGACTGTCTCGTTAATTTGCGACACACTCAATCAGATCAGATCCCGCAGCGAAAAGAGAGCCTGAGTCTTAACTATGGAGGGAATCTTCAAGCAAAGGTGAACAACACAGAACAAAATTAACTATGTAATTGCATATTACATAAACATACATATACATATACAGAGGCAGGGTTATTACAGAATATTATACCACAGTATCTTCTCATTTCTTAAATTATAAGACTTACACCACTACAGAACACTGCACTACACTGCACTACACTGCACTGCCCTCTCTATCTCTACTACTACTCAACCTTATTGTCGCAAATCATACTACCTGTCTCACTTACGACAACAAATACGACACTGTGCGCGTCCTCCCTAAATCCGTTTGTATACAGAAACATAAACAGAACCAATTTGCTAAATGAGAAATTACAATAAGACGCCAATGGTTTCTTTGCTAAGTAGTGCTACAGTGTGACTACAAGATACGAAAATCTCACTTCTACGTACTTAATACAATCAAGGGGAACCACTAAGAAGTGGATATCGAAACAAAATCGAGATCGAAACCAAAACGCATCCGGATCTCGCCCCCTAAGCTCTCGTTTGCGACACCCGACTGCCCTATCGATCAGTCTATCTATCAGTCTATCTATCAGTCTATCTATACCAATAATATTCTAGATTCTGGGTGGTTGTCATTCTCTATAGAAGGCTATATATATATCACCTCAACGGCATCATTATCGTCAACAGATCATCCCAAAAGGGTCCTTCCACACGTCCCACTAACTCCGTCTCTACAGCTTGCTCAGAAGACGTATGAATCGTGGTATTTCATCCGTCTACCCATACCTATCCAAACGCTGGATAGCCCTCAACTCCCCCTCATTGGCCTCGCAGCTTGTCACAAGATCATTTGCAACGTCAGTTCCCG
Organism: Scheffersomyces lignosus; assembly: GCA_001599395.1. NCBI lineage: Eukaryota > Fungi > Ascomycota > Pichiomycetes > Serinales > Debaryomycetaceae > Scheffersomyces > Scheffersomyces lignosus. The sequence continues at coordinate 872,004 of BCGS01000008.1, forward strand.
CCGCAGCTGCTAAATCTAAACTCAAGTCTCTGGCGTCATCGCCCAGAGAGAGAGACGCTAGAAAGACCAAGAGTACCAAACAAACGCGTTTAAAACAAACCTCGAAAGGAAAGAAATCAACAGAATCCTTCGAAATGTCACAGCCCACAGTAGCAAAGCAGTTTGTGTACCCACACCGACAACAAGATCGCCTAGAAAGGGATCCTTCCGTGATTCAATCATTGGAAGATGTAGATTTCAACTCGTCTTTTGACTCAGATCTAAGTCAAGAGAGACATCCCTCGCTGAACTCAATCAACAGAGTAAAGATCGCATCGTTGAGCACCAAAAGTGATACAAAAAAAGCAGAAGTAAGGAACAAGGATAGTAATGATCATGTAAAACCGAAAGAAACAAAGGAAGCGAATCCTGCGGTTCTTAAGTCAAAGATCGATAATAACGCAGCTTTGTCTCTGGACGACGCTGGAATTGAGAGTGACTCGTTTCTATTTAGTGATGATGACGAAGAGATATTTCAGGCTGCAGCAAAGCATGAACTATCACCTAAGAAATCGCAGATGGAGCAAGAAACTGTTTTGGCTGCTTCAAGTCTGATTCCACCGCCAGTTAAAAGACAAGCATCCTCTCCAGTTAAGGAGATGAAGTCACAGTCGAAGAGACACCTTAGCCAGGCAGAGAGCAGATCTCAGAACTATCAGGAAGAAATAATACTTCTGAAGGCAGCAATAGAAGTTAGCACATCTCCTCGCCAAATATTGGATTCATTGGAACATTCAGCAATCGCTACAGACATACATCCAATTATGGAGAACGTGAGTACAAATACCTTCAAGACTCCTACATCTACGAGTTCAGCACTGATACTCACCTCTTTTTCGAACAAGGCACAGCAGCAAACGCTCAACATGGCGCGCAACTTTTCCAAAACGGCTTCTTCGTCGAGTAAAAATGCTTCATTCTATCCCAGTATACAATTAGCGACCCAGAAGCCTACTGTTGTAGACTTCTCCGAGGAAACAGGAGCGCTTACAAAGAATGTAAAACCAATATTACTTTCTGCAGAGCAGGAGTACGTTTTAAATCAGGCTCTTAATGGTGAATCGCTCTTCTATACTGGTTCAGCTGGTACGGGTAAATCCGTGTTGTTGCGTTCTATGATTAAAGCCTTGAGAAATAAACACAAGGAAGGAATTGCGGTTACTGCTTCAACTGGGTTGGCTGCTTGTAACATTGGTGGTATCACGTTGCACTCCTTTGCCGGTGTAGGATTGGCCAACGATAAAGTAGATAACCTTCTTAAGAAACTTCGCAGAAATAAGAAGGCTCTTAACAGGTGGATCACCACCAAAGTGCTCATAGTTGATGAAATATCTATGATAGATGGCCATCTCCTTGATAAATTGAATGAGATCGCCAAAAGAGTGCGGAAGAACTATTTTCCGTTTGGAGGGATTCAAGTAATTGTTTGTGGAGACTTCTATCAGTTGCCGCCAGTTGTGAAGAAAACCGCTCCGGATGGCACAGAACTAAGTACAGCACTTGAGCCGTTTTTTTCATTTGAATGCTATGCTTGGAAAGAGACAATTAAGGAGACCATTATACTCAGAGAGATCTTCCGTCAAAAGGGTGATCAAACTTTTATAGACATGCTTAATGAGATGAGAAATGGTAGAGTTTCGGAAAGAACAATACAAGAGTTTCAAAGATTGCTGAGACCACTTCCATGCCCGGACGGAATCGTACCCGCAGAGTTATTTGCAACGAGAAACGAAGTTGACAGAGCCAACAACACCCGATTGGGGAAAATCCCAGGCTCTCCTGAATTATACAAATCGATTGATGGAGGTAACTTACCAACTGTACAGAGACAGAACCTTTTATCCAACTTTCTTGCTCCAATGGAGCTTTTTTTGAAAAAGGGAGCTCAAGTAATGTGCATTAAAAACTACGATGAGACCTTGGTTAATGGCTCTTTGGGTCAAGTAGTAGATTTCATGGATAGAGATACATATCTCAAGTCGACTACCCCTGCAACTGAACTGGATGTTGGAGAGCTGTCGGACTATATTTTTGATAGGAGTGACGGTGAGCTTCGGTTGCCATCCAGTGATCCTCAGGAGCACGTAGTCAGCACTAGCAGTCTTAACAGTCAAATATATTCGCAGTTGTCTGCGGATGAAAAGACGAATAGAGATCGTAAAGAGAGTCTTGCAAAAGATCTCATTGAAAGCTCGAAGAACAGGAAATACCCATTGGTAAGATTTTTGTTGCCTGACGGTGTCAATACCAGATCCGTGTTAGTAGAGCCGGAACAATGGACCGTAGAAGACGAGAACCAACTGGTTTTAGTTTCACGAGTCCAATTGCCATTGATACTTGCTTGGTCCCTTTCCATCCACAAGTCGCAAGGCCAAACATTACCGAAGGTCAAAGTAGATTTAAGAAATGTATTTGAAAATGGTCAATCATATGTGGCACTTTCAAGAGCAGTATCAAGAAGTGGTTTACAAGTCCTTAACTTCAATGAAACAAAGGTGAGAACGCATCCAAAGGTCATCCAATTTTACCGTACGTTACTTACAGCACAAGATGTAGCCGGAAAGAAGAAGGGACAACAATCCTTGAACTTCCAGTTGATGTCTCCTGCAGCTCCCATGTAAATAGTAGTAGACAATTCAGTTTAGAGTTTTAGCTTTCTACCAAGGAGGTCTACAGGAAAGTTAAATACAGATTATAAATATTAACTATATACATAATAATACAAACGTCATCATTACTATCATCTGGAAGCCGAACCTCTACTGGATTTTACTTTCTTCTGTCTACGAAGCTTCATAGCTTTGCGAGGTTTGGAAGAATGTTTGGAGTTGACCTTGTATTTCTCATACAAGACAGCCTCTTTACTGTAAAGAAGGGCTCGTGAAGAGGATATGTTATCAACACTCTTAACCTGAAGGTGGTCAAGAAGGTCATTATAACAAATTACTTGACTAAGTCTTTCTAGATCATGTGGACCTGAGCTATCAGAAATTGCAAAGATGATGTTCTTCAGTTTTCCAGCTCGTGAAACTAGCAATCTGGAAAGGTAAAAGTAAGCAAGATCAGCAAATGGATCTAAAATCCCTGACACGTTCTCAAAGTTCGTCGCTTTATAATTGAAAGCTAGTTCCGGAAGTAAACTCTCAATACCAACGATTAAAACATTTGATAGGCTACCGAGAGATTGTCCCAAAAGCTGTGATGGGCTCACGATTAGATGCTTCACTGGTAAATCACTTGAGCTCAATGGAGCAATAAAGTGCTCATCTATTGAAAAAGAGGCTGTATTTACCGTCGCAAAGTTCAACTGGGAAACGGCTTTATCTAATGTCTCAATTACTTTGACAGGGCTATCAGGAACGACGATGAGGAATGGCGAATTTGAAGATAAAGTGGTGTTAGCTTTCTGTAAGCAAGAAAGTATAGACTTCGAGTAGTTTGTTGTTATTTCATCCTCGTTAATGGATTTCAAGGATTTCAATTTAGATTTCAAGTAGGCTTTCTCAAAGTTCTTGATGTTTCCTTCCGTGGACTCAAGATGTTTATCCATCATTTCAGTAGAACTCATTGCTCGGTTATAATTGCGCTCCACATCAACCGCATTCACTTTTCCATCATTCAGAATCCCCCAAAAATACGCATTGAGGTTTTCACCGTTGTCATCTTTATGGAATCCCTTCTCGTCTAAGCTGTAGTTGGGCGTGATTTTATAACTGCCAATATTAACTAAATTTCTTTCTTGATCTCTCCATCTTCGTTGACTATTCGTGAACCTTATTGTTTTCTCCACAAATCTGGTAAGGGTATCCTTCCCCTTTTCATTTAATTTTTCATTCCAATACTGCTTTTGTAGCTCGTTTAAACTATCGTATCCCAAGTGATCTATTTCTCTTATTCTGCTCGTGTATTCCTTAGCAGCCTTAGAGCCGGATCTAGTGTTCATCATTTCCTTATAATGATGGTCCTCATGACCAAGGAAACAATACTGCAATGGTTTGTACAAGCTCTTTCTTTGAATTCGAACTAGTTTCTTTAGCAAAGATGCATCCGGTTTCACGCTTTGGTCTGGGAAGTTAGTGCTAAGGTACTCATCTACCTTTTCAATCTTGGTACCCATCACAAGCTCATGATAATTAAATGGTTGAACAGCGCGGTTGCCCTCAAAATGCTTCCTTTCTGTCTGCTTCAATTGACGGATAAGCTTTGAAGCATAGCTCTCTACCAGCTTTTCTTTCAATAGCTGCACGAACTTCTCTATTTTGTTGATGTACTTCTTCTTCTTTCCTTCTTGCTCGATTACTGGCCAACCGTCAATACGCGATGTTTTCAAGAACACGTCCATCTCATCTACCGCAAAAAACTTCAAGTTGAACAAGTCCGATCCCTCCAACCCTTTTTCTTCGCCTTTTAACAAAGATTCCAACAGAGAAGGGGTTGTTATCAAGATCTGTGGTTTCTCGCCATTTTCAAGATGGCCTGTACTATAGGACTGGTTCTTATGGCCTAGAAATTGGATTAGAAGTGGCCTTCTTGTGAGGGTATATGTCCTATCTCTGTTATTTGTGATTTGAGGAACTAACTCATCGGGGCAACAATCTGGCAGGATTCCTTGTAATAGCTCGCGAGTTCGCTTGTAGTACTTTTGCAAGAGCTCATCTGTTGGTACGACAACAACACTATGTATTGCTCCCTTATTCTCCAAATAGTCGAAGTCTGGTGCCGAGGAGAGCGACAAACTGAGAACATACGTAAGCAACGCTAGCGACTTTCCTGATTGAAACCCTCCCTTTAGGAGTAAGCTATGGCCAGAGTTTAGCACTGCCAATAACCTCTTCTGATCATCAGTTGGTGCTACATTGTAATCAGGAATAGACTTCTGCTTCTGAATATCTGGCAACAAAAGGTCGTTTAGTTTCTTCTGGAAGAACGGAAATACTCCGAAGGTTGTGAAGTCTCCTTCCTTAAGAGTGGGATCATACTTCAAAGCAACAGAATCATTACTTTGGTACGATGGCCTTGGTTCTTGTCTTACTCTACGACTATTACCACTAAAGCTCCGCGCAGAAAGCTGTGAAATTGCTACTATTTTACCAGCCCTTCCTAAGTGGCACCTGCTAGGTAAAACAAGCCGTAACATCCACTTTCAACGACAACACTGGTTACTTAATCTACTACTAAACTGTCAGAAATCTACTAAGAAAGGGCTCTTTGAAGTCTGCGACCATATTGGGATTTTGTGTAACTAATAGATTTCGCTTGCCTTAATAATAATAGGCTGCAAATTTCTTGGGTGGATGAGCTTCCACATGATTGTCGAGTGTTGATTGGTGGTAGTGTTGCATTGGAGATGTTATTGTTGTATATATTTAGTATATTTGGTATATTTAGTTTAGTTACTTCTAATAGTTCTTCGGATATTTTTGCTTTCAGTAGCTGTTTAAATCTAAAGATAGAGAGGTGTTGTCATCCCCGCAGTACAGTATGGCATTTCGTAATGATGTATTTACATTACATATTACAATTACTATTGCTGGTGCTGTAAAATAAATATGCTTTGGTGAGTACTTCGTCGCATACGGAGAAATGATAAGCCTCATGAAATGATATATAACGTTCCTGACATCGAATCAGGATTTAGAGTGGGAAATGTCCCCATAGCTAGATGGAGTTTCTCCTGTACAAGATCTTCTTCTCTTCTCCACTCTTTAGCTTTGTTTTGTCAACCATACCAGCAATAGGCGGAAGCTTTCCATTTTTAGACCAGTTGGTGAAGAATTTGTCGGCGTAATCGAGGCCAACATGGTAGATTTCATCGAACTTGGCAAAGTCAAGTGTAGCGTAGTTGTCAATCGGTGGACGGAGGTAGATAACACCTGGGGTCTTTTTAGCCAACTCAAGAGCGTTCACACTGGCTACATAGGCCAATCGCTGCTGGATATCCATCATATTGGGAACGTTAGGATGTTTGGAGAATGGATTCCATCTGTTGAATAGAACCCAAAATCCAGATAAAGTATCTCCGTAATTCATAGGAGTCCTATCATCAACAGAGCCTACATCTACTGCAATGATATATTTAGCCCCCTTCTTCTTCATTTCCAGAACAGGTAAGTTATCAAGGTAACCCCCATCCAATAACATGCATCCATTGTGCGCAATTGGAGGAAGGAGACCGGCCAATGACATGGACGCTCTTATGAACCTCCACAGGTAGCCAGTCTCATGAATGTCCATGGTAGAATTAGTGATATTCGTTGAATTACAGAAATACCTGATCCAGAAATCTTCTATTTCAGTAAACCCAAAAATCTTCCAAATACCCCTGTTGAATTCATACCCAGTGATATAAGATGTTACAGGATATGTTAGATCAAAGAGTGATCTCCACATCGATGCAACTCTCCTCGAGAATCTCTTTGCACGCCCATAAATGGAAACAATATTATAATCTTTAGCGTAGAGCCCACCAACAAATGAGCCGATAGATGTTCCACCGATCAAATCGATTGGAATACCATGCCTTTCTAAAGCTGTAACTACTCCAACATGAGAAATTCCACGAGATCCACCACCACCCAACACCAAGCCAACCGCTTCATTTGACAAGATTCTTGCCAACCTAAGGAAGTCATTCTTATGCGATTGGACAACCTTATACAGATCATCTTTCAGAAAATTGCTGTTTAATTTAACGAAGGAAGATATAGCTCTTGTCTTCACATCCTCAAATCTCGACTTAAAAATAGAATTATTGATATTAATTCTTGCAGCCAAATCACTGATAATGTTAGTCTTCTTAATAGAGTCCTGTGGCTTTCTTGAAATCTCCATTTGAATGTGATGGTGACCCTGCACCCAAATACGATTCTTAAGCCATATGCTGGTTGATCCAGGTTCCACAGATTTCTCAGGGTGGATTAAGCACAAATCTGTCCTAGCAGTGGTCTTGAATTTCATTAACAACCTTTCATAATCACCAACTCCAGTGGCCACCACGCCATCTTCTGCATCCGCTAATAACAATATACAATCTCCTTGAGATATGCAAGTTGTAGTCCAATTAGACTTCAAAGGTGTATCACATACGTAAACGATAGTCTCGTACACCTCTTCTAGATAGGCAAAATATCCAGATAATTTCAACTGAGCCAAACGCTCATCAAATGCATGACGTCCTAAATGAGTTAACGTTGAAGCTTGATCCAACGCAATAACATTTCGGCCAATTGTCTTCAAAGCATGTACCAATTTATCGGCAAATTCTCTAACTGGTAAACCACTTACTGTTGGAAGAATAGTAATAGTTTTATAATCATTGGAAATATGCAGAGCTGTACTAGAAGCAATAAGACCATTTTTACCAGCAGGTTTACTATAAGTGATGTCGTTGGAAAGGGCCTTGCTAGCCACAATTCTGGAAACCTTAATCATAATTGAAGGGTTCAGCAACGAAAGCATTTCAAAAAGTGTTCTAGGAATTCTTGCTGTCTCAGAATCTCTGACTGCAATCAATGAGTTAGTTCTTCTCGAAGCAGTCAATACCTCTACCTCGCCAATGGACTCTCCATGACCATATTCTCCTAAGATCTCCACATCTTCAGTGTTAATTCTGGAAGCTGACCTTTCATCGCCTACACTTTCAGCAAAATCATCATATTCGTCTTTCGAATCATTTTCTTCAACACTATTTTCGCTGTTATTACGAACAACTCTAAATCTTCCACTCAAGACAATGTGGAACCCATTGGCTAAATCACCCTGAGAGCATAATACACCGCCAGCGGGAATATGGCACCATTCTAAAGCATAGTCAATTGTCAATATCAGCCTCGATAAGGAGTTCTTCAACTTCGTCGCAACTGGTAGTTGCAAGAAGTAATATCTATCCATTAATTTAGCATAATCTGATTTAGAAATGTGAGCTAAAATCACTCCTTTCTTCTTCGATGTCTTTATAGTTACCAATGATCTGAACCCCAAAACACAAGACAAATAGCCCGCCAAACCACCCTGTTTGACTGAGTAAATTTTCTTAGTCTGATCGTTATCAGTCTTACTTCCCTTGGAGTGATGCTCACCTTGGCTCTTTTGTCGATAAAGAATATCCAAAGATCCGTCTATCACATAGTACAAGCCGGAATTGAAATTTCCTTGCTCAACAATGGTAGTCGATGGGCCATAGTACTTAATCTCCAAGACTTTTGCAAAGTCATTTTTGACATTGTTGAAGTTGAAATCTGAAGCTGCTGAGCCGCGTTTGCCGTGCTGCTGTCTGCCATTAGTAGCATTTCCACCATTGGCATGGTTCATTGAATCGGCATCATTCGAATTGTAACCATATACATGCGACATGTTGATTGTATTGTAGAACTTAATTGGAGTAGAGCTTCTGGTAATGGATGTTGCATTTGTCGAGAGTCCATTGAGCGAATCAAACCTCACTTTACCTACATTTGAGTCATACTTACCACTGCTATTATCATCAGTCATGAGGGTAGAAAGTCCAACCATTGACGATGATAAAGATGACTGGCGCGAACTGAAAAGTGAGAAATTACTCAGCACACTAGTGCTGTCATTGATGCCCAAGTGTTTAAATATATTCTCGACAATTGCAATCCTTAGAGACGTTTCTTCTGTCTCTTCACGATCATTGGTAAAAGAGCGATCTCTAATGCTTTCAAATTTCAAATTTGAGCTTTCTCTATTTAATTGGACAGTAGATGCAAGCGAAGACAAAGTCTTTGAACTTGACAGCGATACCTTTGCTTTTCTTTGAGTTGGACTATCGTCGAGAGTGACATGACTATGAGACTGGTAATAGTCAGATCTTCTTGAAAGAGGTACCGAGGACAATAAATCCCCGGGATGTGTTGATTTTAACCTCGAGTCAAGAACAACATATCTAGAATTATGATTAGATAGTTTGGGCTTTTGCTTCAAGAGTGCACTGGAAGCAGTTCTTTGGAAATCAGATTGTCTAGTTAGCGTGGAACCGTTGATTCCATTGTTACCATATATCTTTTCAAGCAAGCCATCATACAAATACCCAGGAAGGTTTGCACCTTCAACCCCATCTACACTATTCAACTTAACCTCGCTCTCGATGATTTCTCGTGTAAGGCCCAAGTAATTGTGGACTGTATTCAAGGTGACCTTATACAACCTAGTTAGGACCATAGTAACTATATGTGATGTAGCCTTGGGATACTTCGATTGAACCCTTTGAAAAGCCAGGTATGGAATGATCGCAATCGTAGCACCAGAGTAATGGAAATTATGGGAGTGAACGTGGCTGGATTGCTGTTGTGCACGAGGTTTAGGACGAGCAACAATGTCAGGATACACCAGTTTGGTTGTTCTAGGCTTCATCATTGGCGAAGAAGGAATAGAGTCGTTCGGGTTGATCATGCCATCAAAAGGAGAAATACCCACGTTATCAGAATGAGACTTCGAAATGGAATCATGGGACATATTGAATGAATCCATTGTTCCGTTGTGGGAGTCAGGGAAGTTGGACTTAAACAAATCAAGAGTGCTCATCAAGGAACTGAGTGGAGCTCCACTTTTCACTTCGTTTAGTAATTGGTATCTTTGGTTATCTATTATGAGCACATCGTCCTTTTCGAAGTTGAGTTCGTTGTCGTCGTCCAACTCGTATGTTGTATTCACATTAACGTTCTCGGCCGCTATTCTAGTGTACACCTGCATTACGCCTTCAACTACAATTGAGAACCCGAGTTTCTCGTCAAGATAGAGGATTTCATCTTGTGACAACTTCTGGGTAGTCATGTTCTTGGTCAATTCATGGAATACTGACTTCTCCAAATACCCAAAGACTTTGATTGCACTGAGGAACTCATCTAAATAGTTAGAAGTGGACCGCTTTTCGTTCTTCTTCTGACCCACGTAGTCAATACTCTTGTTCTTGAGCGATGCAGATGAAACAGACACTTTGATCTTTCCATTTGTCTCTGCCCTCGTGTCTTTGGAGTAGCCTGTGAGATACTTGTACCGCACTATGAGAAAGCATACCGTTATTATGAACAGCAAAGCCATAAGGATCGAGGATAGCGTCAACCTAATCTCAAAGTTCTTGGAGAGTGCGTTGACGATGACATTCGGCACAAATAGAAGTAGCAAATTCATCACCTTGAATGCCACCGTCAGCGAGAACCAGCGAATGCCATACCATAGCGATCCGACAATAGAAGAGGTCTGGCTCGTGGAATTTGGCAGTACAACATTTGATACCAGAATGAGAGCAGTAGAAGCTGCCGATATAGTGGACACGGCTAAAACTACCGTGTTTGAGGCAATTTCGTCAATTCTAAGACTTGTTGTAGTAGCCAATGCTGGATCACTCATTGAAGATGACAAAAGAGCCAACGGCACTGATGAAAACTCCACGATTGACAGGATTAAACCGCCCGAATTTGCCATTTTCAACAAACACGCCTTTCAAGTCAGCGTTAAACCTACTTGACTACAGCTTATATTTGTACGAAGTCTATACATTCAACAATCCATAGAAGCAACCAGGAAAGCTGGGGAATTAGAACTTTCACAGCCGCCAGACTGGAAGGGTGTATGCAGGGGAGGCTAAGAAGGGTGTCGCGGCAAAGGGTTGCAAAGGACATCACGACATTTATTGGTAGTTGGTGAGGGAGTAGCGTGATAATTTGCAGCAATTGCGAGAAAGGGTAGAAGAGATGGAGGAAGTAGACTCTGCCAGGCGTCAGGATAGTTTTACGAGTAAGATTAAATCAATCATTCATCAATATAAACAGATTAAGTTTGGAGATCTTGGCTTAGATAGTTTGTGTGTAAAACTATGTTATGCTCACCTACAGAATACACAAATGGGTAACGAAAATGTTAACTTGCCGCCTTAGTTTTTGAAAAGGATAGAACCTTTTGTAGCTTTTCTTTCTCTTTAGCGCAAGTGATTATACTTCCCGGCTGCCCGAAATCTAAATTTCTAAATCTACTTTACGTAGGTGTACGCCGTAGAACATATAAATATCTTTATCAAGATGATAAATTTGAAAGAAAGTTTGGCTTGGGGTTTGAGAAAAGTTGCTCTTTAACCTTTAATAAGACATATTTGCTTTATAAAAGTCACTTTGATTTAATAGCAGCAGTTCTTAGAAACTTGGAGCACTATGCGGTAAAGATCATACTAGACCCAGAAGAAGGAATTTTTGAATTGGTAAAAACAGAATGCCGCAAGGAGGTAATCATTGAATATATGTAACAACACTTAGATGTTGGGAATTCGAATACGAAATTTATAAAATGATGTCCATGACTCTTTATGCAGTTTTTTCAGTACTTCAGAGTTTTATGATCTTAAACCGAACATTCCTACCTATCTACCCACGTAGCTGCTCGTTTGCGATATTGAACGATTCCAACTTCATCTCAAGATGCCACGGAGTCTTACAAAAATGCGAATTGTTCTATACTTGGAGGATGCAGTAATATTACAACCCTGTATAACTTTAGTGATTACCTTACATTCGGGGAATTTAAAATGCCCAGAGTCACTTCTTCCTGATAGCCCATATCTAAGAAGGCGATTCAAAACAGAAAGCAAGTTTCCACTTGAATTGAGGAAGCTACTGGATGTGCATGTGTTTTATCGGAGAAATCTATTTGCTTATACTACTCTCTTTCCATATGTGAGGACTCTAAGTGCCTTATATAACGAGCCTTTTCTATCGGAGGACTATATTGCCGAGAATTGTAAACTTTCATTGAGAGCACACTCTTCGAATTTACAACACGTACCAAGCACAGTGGGGCAATTACTTGTTGAGTTTGCGTTGATAGATCCAACAACAGAATCCACAATGAAGAATTTAGACTAATAGTATAAGTGAAAATTAATACGAAAGAAGTTAGATAATTAAACACCAAATGTATTTAAGGAATATACAGAAAATTAACTCAATACTTAGAGTTCATAAGGAAGGCACCCGAATCTGTGCAAAATCTTCTCGATTCCGTCCATTCCAATAACTAACAGATCAAATTCTGGCCCATAACTGATTCTCACATAGTTATACCATATGACATCTTCTAAACGGGATAAGTTCTGGGGATTGATCAAGAAGAAGAAACCTGGCACAACAATGACCTTCTCATGCAAACATTCATGGAAAAAACCGAGGCAGTTGCTCAATTTTCCGGGAAGATGGGATAAGTTCAACCACAAATAGAAAGTTGAGTTAGGGGTGTTCTTTTCATCAAATTTAAATCCCATTTTGCTCAATCTTCCAATGACATAATCACGTTTCATTTTGAAATGAATCTGGAGAGCCTTCATTTCATTTTTGACCTTCAACGGTTCCAAGAAATCAACAGCAGCAAACTGGAAAGGAGCATTGGACCCACCATCCAAAAAGGATCCAGCACTGCTCAAAGCATTGATATATTCTTCTGGGCCCAAAATCCAACAAATTCTCCATCCAGGCAACCTGAATGCCTTGGTCAATCCATTTAAAATAAGAACTGGGTCTTGGTTGACGTCATCGACGAATTGAGCAGACGAAATAGAAGATCCGGTACAACCATCATCGTAGTAGTAGTGAGAGTAGAATTCATCCATAATAAGCAAACATTTCTCACGACACAAGTCGTGCAAATTCTTCAATTGCAACGGAGTCATGCAACGACCAGTTGGGTTTCTTGGGTTAGACGTCAACAAGGCACTCACACCTCTAATTAATTCGTTTTTAATCATCTCCAAGTGCATCTCGTAGTTATCGGCCTCATCCAAAGGTACGGGGATTGGGGAGAAGTTCTTAAACAACGACAACATTTCAGCGTAGGCAGTGTAATCCGGCAAGAAGAAACTCAAGTAACAATCGCTGATGATCGAGGCAATTCTAGTGAGTCCTGCTCTTCCTCCAGGAACAATACACACATTTCTATGAGTGTACTTGGAAGTCTTGTTCTGACGATAAGTCTCATTGTAGTAATTTGCAACCGCTTCTCGTAATGGCTTGATTCCTGCGGTAGGTGCATATTCCTTAGAGATATCCGGGACAGGAATTGTTTTCGGACGAGGAAACGACCCCGGAACCGTATCTCCATGCTCTGGAGCACCTTGTCCCAAATTGGACCAATCACTATGTACTTCGGTGTCAAAGCCATATTCTCCAGCTCTCTCTGTGACCCACAAAACACCAGTAGACGACTGCTTGGTATTCATAGCAGGCTTGAAAGAGTCTTCGTTAAATTTGGGTCTTGGAACCGGAATTGGTGACGACTCGCGGCCATTTTCCGACCGGGACAATTTGGTGAGAAGAGCATTCTTGAATTTGGTGTTGTTTCTGCTGCCCAAGTTGTGCTGGGATGGAGTTCTCGAAGAAGGAACACCCGAATTGATCCAACTAGAGTTGAAGTGATTCTCCCTATGAGGTTGGGGTGAGTTCAATTGAGACTGTGAAGATGCGGATCCTTGTTGAAATGATTCGAGGAGCGATGAGGCCGACCGTTTAAGGGCCGGTGGGAGAGTCGACTCCAATCTTTCGAACTCCAAAAGCGATTCGGTGTCGTCGGAGTCGTTTAAGTATGGGCTATGTGACATCTTGATACTTTTTGACCACTACAATATAGCAATTGGTACTTCCTACAAAAGAAACATTAACATAGAAACCAATTGTAGTCATAGTCCTTTCTTAAATGCTAAGGATTTTCTGGGGTGAACGGAACAACAGGACTGCATGTGGACTTAGCCGGGATAGTAGGGGTTTATGAAATAGGCACGAAGGTCAGCAATGAAGAAGATGATGAGGAACAGTGAATGTATGGGATAGATTTTCTTATTGCAATACGTAGAAGAGGAAGGGTTTGGCTGCAACAACAGATGCTGCGTTTTTGCAGTAAAAAAATTGGTATAGGGCACTGTGGCAGGACGTACACTAGTTTACTCCAAATACCAAGAAATTTATCACAATTTCACCACGGCCGCTTTTTAGGTACATTCTACTAACAAGTTGAATATGAAACAATCCTATTGTCATAGGAAGTGACCTAGTTCCCAACCCAACTATAGGCACTCCCTTACCCCAACCTCATGGATGATGCCCCTACAAAAAATAACTACTTGTCAAACTGATGCTATATGCATGGAACACGCATCCACATTTATTTGCCATTTTCATCCCGAACAGATCCAGCGGAGTACAATTCACAAACTGAAGTTGGGAACTGGCGGCTCCAATGACCTTCGCTAAAAACCTAACGGCATTCTTTATTACAGTCACGTGATGTACACACTTACCTGCCGTCCCCCAAGCTTTTTACTGCGAATTTTGGCGTCTCTGTTAGGTGATACCCCTAAACTGGTGATAATAAGGAAGTGGGTTAGGGAATGAGAGAGATGCTCTTTGATAGAGATCAGATGGAGAAAGTTTCTGGCGGGCGAAGATGACCGAGAACGTGAAAAATCAAGCAAACATAAAACAAATTGGTTACTTTAAGCTGTTCACCGGTCGGATTCCTAATCGTGGTGCGGATGTGGCTGTAAGCCTGATTTTGGGCATTTGAGAAATGAGTGAAGTTGGAGCAATCTACAGATTTTGACCCCAGAGTCAGATCTCCGAATGACAGAACCATCATTCGATGAAGATAGCAACGGTTTCAAGGGTCACCGGTGTCCTATATACATGTAGAGAAAAACTGTAGAAGATAATAGAATCGTACCCCTCGCTGACTGGCTGGAACAGCTCTGCAAAACAAACCACAAACACTCCGTTCGTACCCTCCGATGCTCGGAGGGGTTTTGCATTCTCATTTTCTCGGTGTGGTTGCAGATGGGGCCGTAGCACAGCATTAAAATAGACCCCAGAACAGGCAGACGTACCAGAGGAAGGCCACAGCGGAGCCTAGCGGAGCACTACGACATGCACAATATTTTTCACCACCCAGCAGAGCCGTTTTGGGGCCGTCGGAGCCAAATGGAATTTTTCAGGCTGGAGTATAACTACCGGCGGTTGCCCAGGAAATGAACTAACCTCAATAATTGTTTGAGTCTCTCCCAGTAAAAGGCATCACTGGCTCAGGCAATTTTTGGTATTGTGCGGCCATTTGGAATATAATTGTTTGGAGGTTTTCACAGCAAGTTTTACTATTAGAATTATTAATATTATTCGGATCGATATTAATATTATTGTTGTACCATAAATTCTTTTTCTTGTCTATTGATTCATATTTAATATTACATTTTGCCTTAATACAAGTCTTCATAGATTTGTCTACTTTTAATTGTTTTCATATTAAGAGCTACCGTCTAGAGTCACACGAGAAGCACTTAAACTAGGTAAAGAGCTGAAGACTGGTCAAGCAGCACGGACTCATCCCATCTCATCTAGCGACCCATTTTGCTCTGAGCATCTTCACCTCATTAAGTCATTAATCATTAACCTGCTTACATTCCCAATTATTACACACCCATCGCACTTGCTCACTACTCACTACACCGTTCCTATACCTCACTATCCACTACTACACACTAACATTACCTAACACCACTCACCTCACTGACACTACACTACATTATACTACTACACACTAACACTATACTACTACACCTGCACACGCCCTTTGATGATCACTGATTTCGTTAACCGCCATACCATTAATATCAAGATTAATAATAGCACTACCACCAGCTCTTCTTCTTATAGCCATGATTCGTCCTCGTCGTCATCGTCATTTGCCCCACCGTCTTCTCCCCATACCTCGCACACCAGTGAACACAACATCATCCTGATGGGCCAACACTACTCGCACCCGTCTCATCACCACCACCGTAACAACAGTAACACCAACAATACCAGCAACAATGACAGTAACGCCCTTTCCCACGAAAACTACATCGCCAATCTGCCGCTGTTGAGGAAGAGCAGAGCTTCCTACTTCCCTCTGGCTCCAGACTCCCAGGACGAGTCCTTGCTCATCCCATCGACCCCAGAATTCACCACCCTCGTACCGGTGACATCTCCACCAGATGACCGTACCGACCATCACTATCCTTCGACGTTCTTCCTCTCACCAATCACGTCCAACGACTCGGCAAGAACAGAGAACGACGACAGTATCATCATTGACGATGCAATTCCAGATGAACAACAACCACTTTCCCCAGCATCCTCGTTTACCTCAGACATCACTGATGACCAGCACTACACGAACAAGTACACTCAGAACGAGTTCTTCTCGCCGCTCTTGTCGCTTCCGCTTGAAATCCTATATCGTATCATTGAAATCGTCTACTACGACAACCATAATCTCAACTCCATAAACCTGAATCTCGAGACATTCTCCAATACAGTGCCACTTCTCTCGAGGAAGTTCCACCAGCTTTCGCTCTGTTTCTTGTACAAGTACGCCATCTTCAACCGTCCCCACAGTTTTGACAAATTCCTTCACAATCTCAAGAAAAACCGCCAAATCGGAATGTACGTCGAGTTCATGGACTTCCAGCAATTCACCCTGATTGGCTTGGGTAGAACAGGTCGTATGAACCAGGAAATCCAGATGGTGACGTCAAAGACCATCACAAAAGCGCTTAGTTTGACTCCCAATTTGATGGAATTCCTTGCTTCAGAGAACATCCAGGACGATATGGACGTCAATGTCTTGAATTACTTGTTCAACGGATTGAGCAAAATCAGGGCAGTGGACTTTTGTGGAGCTAGCAGTGAAAACTTCGTCAGAGCGTTCCAGGATTTGGTCATTGTAGATGAGGACGTCGACATGGACCAAGAAGTCGCAGAAGAAGACCGTATGATAATTGAGGACAATGCTACCATCTACTCTGTCTCCATCAAACCAGCAAAGAACCTCTCTAATTTGATTAAAGTATCGTTCCATGATTGCTCCAGTCTTACTACAGACATCTTTATCAAGATTTTGCCACATTTGATCAACCTTAAGAGACTAGACCTCAATCACACCGCAATCACATCCACCATTCTCCTCAACTACCTTCCTACATCCATAAAACTCACGCATTTGTCGTTGGCTCGTTGCTCACAGCTCACTACCAAGGATCTCATTAAGTTCCTTACTCAACATCCAGCTGTTCTGCAGAACCTGTTGCAATGGCTTAATCTCCAGATTGACTCGAATGTCGTCAGTCCTTTGACCGATATCTATTTGTTGTTCACACTCAAGCATTTGAAGGCAGCCGACCTTCGTTATATCAATCTTGGTGGTTTGCCCATTACGAACAAGCTTCTCCATGTCATTAAGCACAGGTTCCCTAATCTTGAGAGTGTGTCAATTTCCCATGCCACATTGACCCATAACGATATTCACGAATTCCTCAAAGACAACCAAGCCGTTAAATACTTAGACTTGACTGGTATCAAGCAGTTAACGAGATGGAATTTGATAAATCTTTTGAAGGCCAATTTTCATTTACCACTCCGTGCAATCGAGTTCGACTACAAGATCTTGTATGACTTAACCAGCAATGGCGAGTTTATCAAGATTACCCCCATTCAACAGTCATTCATAGAAGAGGCACAGGCTCCTCAGGTATGGAAGTTCTACGACAACGAGGGCAGACGTTCTTGGGTCTATAAATTATCGGACAACGATCCCGAATACAAGTCCATTATCAACGGACGCAAGCCCTCAGTGAACATTCAGTCCAACTTGGTCTACTACGATCTTGAGACGGGAAGCAAGATCCTGACCATTGTCAAGAAGCCGGACTTCTTGAAATATGGACTGCGTAAGATCAATTGTTCAATTGGATACTACAATTTGAACAAGTACAAGTCCAAGAACTACCAAGAGGATGTGTGGCCAGTAGAGTTCAGTCAGAGAGGAATTTACAACTACTATTCCTTGAATGTTAAGTGATATCTTAAATAATACTTATATTTGCATGTATACTTCATGAATTTATGGCCTTAGAAGAAATGTACTGTAGTTGACCTTAAATAATTGTCTGTAAAGGTGATTCGTTTGCTAACAGACTAGTCTCAGAACGGATCTTCATGTACTACCTTGCTCGTAATCTCTAAAGACGGATTTTGCAAACAAAAACCAGTACGCGATCACTTTCAATCCTCGGTATATATTTTACTAGTATAGCCCATAGAGCCGACAGAGGGATACCGCATTACTTCGAGCAGTTTTACCATTTTTAGGTTATAATGAAGCAATCCCTTCACCCTAATGTTTGAAGTTGTGGAGGGGACTCAATTAAGTGTTTATCAAAAAATTCCCCGTACTACACAGAAAGCATGGAGGAAGGCGGGGATAATACCAACTCCTTTCACAATAAAGAAATATCCTCCTACAATAAACCATATGAGATAGCTATAATTGAAGAAACCACTGATCAAATAGTCAGACGGAACATTACCAGCTCTCAATTCTAAAATATAATAATTAAAATGAAATTATTAATTTCTCCAGCACCAATAGCTTTTGGTGCACCAAAAATCAAATATCTATTTCCATATTTGTGAGGTATCGATCCCACCAAACACAAATTATATCACCAACTCTATTATAAAAAACCCATTATACAGTAGTGTCAATAGACGGCGGACTCGCACTAACACGCCTTGAAACAGAATCCATATTTGCTCTATCTCTATCTCCTTCACAAAGAACCAGTTTATACCATTTCCGCATGTGGAATACACCGAGGGCCAACCCCGCATAGATAGGTATTATATATAATAGAAGCGATCTCGAGCCAAAATTTTCATAGAAGTCTTTTTAGCTACCACCTTCTACTACTACTACTACGACTCCAACTCTTGATCACACACAATCACCATGTCTGCTCCTGAATTAACTGAAGTCAGACATCCCATAGACAAGCAGAACCTTGCCAACTACTTGAAAAACGTTACCCCACAAACCGCCGGTACTACGTTTGGAGTTCAGGTCCCAGACTTCTCCAAGGTCAACAACTTGGCAATTCAACAGTTCAAATTCGGCCAGTCCAACCCTACTTACTTGTTGACCGACGAAGACACCGGCCGTGAATACGTCTTAAGAAAGAAACCTTTGCCAAACAAGAAAATCATCTCCAAGTCTGCCCATGCCGTAGAAAGAGAATTTTTCATGTTAAGAAGCATTGGTATATTGAACGAAGACCCTCAAAACAAAGACAAAGTGCCCATACCAAATGTCTATTTGTTGTGTGAAGATGAGTCCATCATTGGGTACGTGTTCTACGTCATGGAGTATATCAAAGGTGTTCTGATCAAAGACCCAGGAATGACCGGCATTCCCGAAGCAGACACCAAACTTTACTGGAATTCCATCATAGATACAATCAGCAGTATTCACCTATTGGACGCTGAGAAGCTCATTGCAAACTTGCCACCATCACATTACCCACAATTCCAGAACTTAGACAAGTTGAAGAGCTCGACTTACTTCCAGAGACAAATTAAGACGTTGAAGGCAATTGCTAGTTTGCAATCTAAGCAAGTGAAACCTATTCCTGAATTTGAAAAGATCTGTGATTGGTTATTGAAAACTGCTCCCCGTGATCCGACCAAGTTGACCTTGATTCATGGAGATTGTAAAATTGACAACTTCTTGTTTGATCCAAAGACGAAGACGGTATATGGTGTTTTGGACTGGGAATTGTGTACTATCGGACATCCTCTCTTTGATTGGGCAAACTTCTTACAGCCATACAATTTGCCTAACAAGTTGAACACATTCGTATTGGGTAAGGACACCAAAACAGGAGCAGAGAATCCAGGGTCTATTGATGAAATCTACTCTATTCTTGGCAGATATTCCGAGAGGATCACCTGGGACGAGAACGATGCTAGTAACAACCCTAGTGATCTCTGGTTGGTGGGATTTGTGTTTGGGTTGTTGCGTTTATGTGTCATCAGTCAGGGTATTGCTATGAGAGTGAAACAAGGTAGTGCCAGCTCCAGTCTGGCGGAGGGTCCTGCCAAGTTGTATCCATATTTATCCCAGCTTGCCTTGAAGAGTATTGACCAGTTTGAAGCCCAGCGCACAAAGTCCGACAAGGGTATCAAGAGTAATCTTTAAGGATTTGGATGGATATTAGATGGATATTTAAACTATATAAGAACGCATTTTGGTCTTGTTAAAAGGTGGAAGTAGAAGAAGGAGAAGAAGTAGAGCTTACAAAGGGTTGATTAGTGTTTTATGGGAACGAAGTCAAGAAAACAGCCCGGCTATTTTATCCATCTCGAAGTTTTCCGATTCCTGCTTTGCTTTCGTACCTACTATACTTTCCATGTATGTGTTAGAGCTTCTATAACTACATATACACACAAATATGTATATCTCTATACGCTGTACTATTAAAACAACACCACCACCAACACCTCCACACCACCTTTCAAATACTCTCCTCCACCAAATTCCAAATTTCTCTCATTGACTCTCTCCCCCAGCACCCATTCAACTTCTAATACTCAATACTCCTAACTTACCTGCAAACTCAGTATTGCTCCATGACCACTAGCTGCAAAATGACTTCCCCATACATTACGACTCATCACCTAACTCACGTGACAACTATTACTCATAATTTTTCGCAGAATCGCACCACCTAAAATTTTGCTTACCAAATCAAGTGAAAAATTCAGGCCCGATAAGTTTTGGTGAAGCCTGTAGATTTAATATTGGTTAAACAGGTGTCTTTTTCTTTCTAGAAGTGCAGAGAAAGTTAAGTAATAGGAGATTGTGTCGTAGTAGTCATACTATTTTACTAGAAAACTCAAATTTCAAACTATTTTACATTTAAGTATCAAATAACTACAAAAAAGATGTCGTCTTTCGGTACTCTTTTCAAGGTCACTACTTATGGTGAGTCTCATTGCAAGTCTGTCGGCTGCATAGTGGACGGATGTCCTCCAAACTTGCAGTTGACAGAAGCAGACGTTCAACCACAACTCACGAGAAGAAGACCAGGTCAATCCAAGTTGTCAACCCCAAGAAACGAAAAGGACCAGGTTGAAATCCAAAGTGGTACTGAAAACGGTTTAACCTTGGGTTCTCCAATCGCCATGTTGATCAAGAACGAAGACCACAGACCAAAGGACTACTCAGAAACAGACCTTTACCCAAGACCATCGCACGCCGACTGGACTTACATACAAAAGTACGGAACCAAGTCTTCCAGTGGTGGTGGTAGATCCTCGGCCCGTGAGACCATCGGTAGAGTTGCTGCTGGTGCCATTGCCGAGAAGATCTTGTACAAAGCTAACAAGGTAGAAATCGTCGCCTTTGTCTCTTCCATTGGTACCGTAGGTATGGACAGAAACCCATTGGATGCCAAGTTCCAGGAAATATTGAACACCGTGACCAGAGAGGAAATAGATGCCACCGGTCCAATTAGGTGTCCAGACGCATCTGTCCAAGATGACATGGTCAAAGTTATCGAAAAGTACAGAGACAACAACGACTCCATTGGAGGTGTTGTTACATGTGTTGTCAGAAACTGTCCAATCGGTTTGGGAGAACCTTGTTTCGACAAGTTGGAGGCCAAGTTGGCGCACGCCATGTTGTCATTACCAGCCACGAAGGGATTCGAATTCGGTTCCGGATTCTTGGGTACTCAAATTCCAGGTTCCAAGCACAATGATCCATTCTACTTTGACGAAGAAAGCCAGAGATTGAGAACTAAGACCAACAACTCTGGAGGTGTTCAAGGTGGTATTTCTAACGGAGAGAACATCTACTTCTCTGTTGCTTTCAAATCCGCTGCTACCATTTCTCAGGAGCAACCTACTTCTACCTACGATGGTAAGGATGGTGTTTTAGCTGCTAGAGGCAGACACGACCCAAGTGTCACACCAAGAGCCGTTCCAATCGTGGAAGCTATGACCGCCTTGGTTTTGGTGGATCAATTGCTTATCCAGAAATCTAGAGACGCTGGCAGACTCATTGTCAGTGCATGATTTCGTTGTAGTATAGATATAATTGGAGTCATATAAATAAAAGAATAATTGAAAGAGAAGTTGTAGAGGAGGGAAGGAGTGCTTGGGAATGGGGGAGGTTTATTGTGGAAGAAGAGCAAGTAAGAGGGCATTGTTGTAATTAGGCAATTATTAACAGTTTGTTCAATAATTTGATAGAGAATGAGTCATAAAAACGAGGTTGGATTGAATAAAGAAATAAGACAGAATAAGAAATTGCAAAATTAAGTATTGAATTACAAAATTCGAACCATTGCACAATTGCAAACACCTGCTTAACTAAACAATTGTTACCAATTTTGAAATCTGGTAGCCCTTATGGAAATTTTACTACTTAGAATGAATTACCAAAGAGGAATCCAATACTATCCAAAAAGATTTCAAAAAGTTGGAAAACCAAGCTGTGCATGTAACTGATATTCATTCTGTTTTATAATGCTTTCTCTTTTGCACTTACTCTGTACTACTAGCACACTCTATTTTAATCACCACAATCGAAAACCACAAACAAACTAGTTATAATTAGGATTACTGACAAATAGTTCAACACCTGTTTGCTTTACTCCTCAATCTCACTTTCACCACAATTCTTATTAAATATAGATGCAAAATATATTTGACACATTAAATATCCTGTTGAAGTCTTCGTTGTGCACAATCTACCAGTCTATCAAATTTCACCTCTCTGAACTCTTGGTCACTCAATACGCCTATACCAAGTCCATAATACCCACCCCCTCTCTATCCTTATTCTTATTCACGAACTACTGTCACCCCACCCCTGGGCTATCATACAATATATAGATGCAAAATTATGGTCGTGTGCCGTCGAAACCTCCCAATTACACTGTAAGCCTACTGCCGATCATTCACCAACTACTGCAAACTAACGCTTTTTAACATATATCCATTTACTCTATGCCATCATACAAGCCTAATCAACCCCTACGCCAAGGGCCTCCTTTCATCATACACCATTCAACAATTACCGACCTCTACCATGCTGAATACCTACTACATACTAAATATAGATATTGCAACCGGTCGTGTCCCACCCATCTCACTACACAAAGAACAGTTAACAGTCTTGGGTACATGTATATTCTTCTTCATGTGCTTTATTTCACTCTCTGAACACCCTTTACTTTACCACATTCTACTCTCTAATCTCCACGTATCTACTACATTTCCTCATCATCCACATCTTCTTTATCAGCCTCTTCCTCTACATTTAGTACTCCCACTCTAAATATAGATGCAAAATCAAGGTCGTGCCCCGCCCACTAACACTGAACGCGTGTCACAACGAAAAAATCAATTCAATCAACAATTATCAACCAGTGTTATGGTAGAGATCGTCTTGATACACCGATTATTATCATTGTTGCATCACGGCGGTAGTCATCAAATCGACGGAAATACATAACATTAGCCGTTGCATCGTCACAGCCAATTTTCAAGCCATGAAATCAATAACATACGTGCTTTTCTTGGTGTTCTGTCAGGTCATTGCTGCCCACAACATCTTGTTGGGACCATACGGAAAGCAGTGCTTCTTCGAGACGTTGAAGAAAAACGATGAGTTGGCCGTGAGTTTCCAGGTCGGCTCCAGAAACCCGCACAACTCCGAGCAGTACATGGTGGATTTCCACGTCATCAGTCCTAACGACCAAGTCCTCTTGAAGAGAACCGATTTGGACCACGGAGATGAGAAAATCAAGGCCGCTACCAACGGTAAGTACACCTACTGTTTCTCTAATGAAAAGACCGGTAGAGTTGACTTGGATGTTTCTTTCAACATCCACGGTGTAGTCTACGTCGATGTCAATGACCCTAAGTCTGACACCTTGGACTACGCTATCCAGAGATTGAGTCAATTAACCAACGACGTCAAAGACGAGCAAGGATACTTGGTTATCAGAGAGAGAACCCACAGAAACACCGCCGAGTCCACCAATGCCAGAGTCAAGTGGTGGTCGATGTTCCAAATCCTCGTTGTTGCTGTCAACTCCATGTTCCAGATCTACTACTTGAAGAGATTCTTCGAGGTCAAGTCTGTGGTCTAGGCTTTCGGCTCATTTTAAATAGTCATATATGTACAAAGTCACATAGTCTTCGTATGGAAGGAATACTACTAATCAATAGAACGGTCGGTGAAGTAATAACTGTAGAGAGTAAGAGAAGTGGCACAGCCAGATCATACCTGGGTCACGTGACTTTTCCACCACTTCGGCCATCTTTGTTAATGCTTACCTTGTAGTGAACAGTAGAGACGATAAACTGGATTTTTGGCTGGAAAGGAGAAGTTCCTATTGAAATTTAGGCTCCCATAATTGAATAGTGTATTTCCTTCTGTAATAAAGAAAAAGGTATTATACGAACACCAGGAAATCTTTCGACTTTCCCCGAAGAAAGAACATTCCAAGCACATTAAAAACGGCAATTCGAATTCATCATAGAACATCCTACACTACATAGAAATCCTACATCAGGACCTTTCATCCATCCTTCATATTTCGGGGTGGCTGTTTTCCTCCCCACCGAGTCGTCTGAAAAACGTAGTTTTCCAGCTCTATTTCGGTACATCCTCGGGAGAGGAAAAATTCTTCAATTCTTATTTCTACCGCTAGTTAAACCGCGCTAAACCACGCGGATAGGGTTCAGGCTTAAGTCCAGTGCCAAGATGGAGAGAAGAACCAAATATACGGCAGCAAAACGGTCGATCTACACGGCAACGGTACCTTTTGGAGCACCCGCTTAAACCCAGTGCCTTCCAAGACTGGCGGCATTAACTGGTTCCCCCAACAATCCGGACTTCTGGAGGCCTAGGTCTGGAGTAGTAACGTTCCGCTATATCTGGGGTTAATGAGGTCATGTGACTGAAACTGAACACTTTGACGCTTAAACCCGTTTGGTGGGGGTGATGCATATAAGTACCACATCACTTAAGGAACTCTTGTACCTTCCCTTGGGGCGAGTCACGTGATAATCTTTAATTGTTTCCGGCCTCTGGTGATGGACGGTGATATGGGTCGTTTAGCGATGCCAAACGATGAGGATGGGCGTATAGGGGTGCCGTCAGCAGGTGTACATGGATAGGAGAAGAATATAGAGGAATGGGGAGAGTTTCTGGGGATTCTGTGGTGGAAGCGGTGGAAGAAGTGGAAGCCAGGCTGGCGTATGTATGTTGGAAGTAGGATAGTGCAGAGCAAAGGGAGCGGTATTTATCGGTAAAACATGGGGGAGAACACGGTTCTTTATATGATTTGAGGTTCGTGGAATGGACCAGGTGTGACGGTGGCAAGGTGTTCACATATTATCGTTTACATTTTACGGAGTCTTCACACGGCAATTGTGGTTTTCCATGAACTGTCCCGTTAATTTGTTTCACAAAATGTTTTCACAAAGCTTCTTTCTGGCTGTCGTTCTCTGCTGTCAAGCCATCTCACGAACCCGTCTCTTTAACCCCGTCTCACCAAACTCTCACCAAACTCACACCCTCCACCTCTACTCTGTCTCCTACTCTACACTGTATTTCTGACGCTGTCAACCTGCGTTCCTTCTGCAGCTACCTTCTTCCCACTGCCAGTCTCTTACTTTTTCCTGTCATCTTCTTCTCCTCCACCATCACGTGAACAGTTCTTCCTCCTCCACCTCCTCCACCGCTATCTCTTGTGCTTCCCCAACTACCCCTCTTCTCTAAAGCCCGCACAAAAGGATTAGCCGCTGGTTCCTGTTGGCATCTGAAGACCTCAAACGCCCTGTTCCTTCCGATTGCTGTGGTGGAGGATGTGGTAGACATAGAACAGATTGTCCAGTTCCTGTGTTCTTAGCTTACAGAGGATAGCGCATACTACATACTACATACTACATACTACAGTACATGCTAATTTTGACCTAGAACGTATTCCTATTAGTAGTACTATTATTATTAGTCCTCTCTGATTGTGAGCACTACTCCGTTGAGCATAGAACACATAAATTATATATAAGTAGGGAATCGCAGCGAAACTGAAGAGCCGCTTGGTAGTGATTGTTATTAGTTAGTATTAGTATTAGTATTATTAGTATTATTACTAGTATTATTACTGTTATTACTACTGTTGTTGGATATCTTTTATCTTCATCTTCAACTTGTTATTTGTATATTTGTTAGAGTCTCCTTATAGAGTGTTCTTTTCGAGTGTCTATATAATAGTAACAATCAGACATAGCATCGACATAGAGTATTGATAAACTTACTTCGATCTATACACTGTGGGCATTTCAATAGGAACAAGTCACAGTCAGTCACGTCATCTACGATCAGTAACGTTTCGCTACTAATCTAGTTTCTACTTCGTTGTATTCAACACTTCCATCTCCCCATCATGGCCTACTTCGCTGGTATCAAGGAATTACCTCCAGACCCTCTCTTTGGCTTGAAGGCCCGCTTCGTCGCTGACCCCCGTCTGGACAAGGTTGACTTGGGTATCGGAGCCTACAGAGACAACTCCGGTAAGCCATGGATCCTCCCAGCCGTCAGACTCGCCGAGGCCCAGTTGGTCAAGTCCCCCACCTACAACCACGAGTACTTGTCAATCTCAGGGTTCGAGCCCTTCTTGAACACCGCTTCCAAGGTGATCTTGGGTGAAAACTCCAAGGCGTTGAAGGAGAACAGAGTGGTCTCTCAGCAGAGTTTGTCCGGTACCGGTGCTTTACACGTTGCTGGTGTGTTCTTGAAGGAATTCTACACCGGTGAGAAGACCATCTACTTGTCCAAGCCCACTTGGGCCAACCATCAGCAGATCTTCAACACCATCGGGTTCAAGGTCGACAGTTACCCATACTGGAACAACGACACCAAGTCGTTGGACTTGAACGGGTTCTTGTCCACCATCAAGTCTGCTCCTTCGGGCTCCATTTTCTTGTTACACGCATGTGCTCACAACCCAACTGGCTTGGACCCAACCCAAGAGCAATGGAAGCAAATCTTGAAGGAATTGGACGCCAAGAAGCACCTTGTGTTGTTCGACTCGGCCTACCAAGGTTTCGCTAGCGGAGACTTGGATAAGGACGCCTTTTCCATCAGATATGCCATTGACCAGAATGTTCTCTCGACTCCAGTCATCATTTGCCAGTCTTTCGCCAAGAACTGTGGTATGTACGGTGAGAGAGTGGGTGCTATCCACGTCATTCCATCTGCAGAAGTCAACGAGCCACTTAATAGAGCCGTGAAGTCCCAATTGAACAAGATCATCAGATCCGAGATCTCTAACCCTCCAGCCTATGGTTCTAAGATTGTCTCGACTATCTTGAACGACCGTGCTTTACGTCAACAATGGGAAGCTGACTTGGTCACCATGTCATCCAGAATCATCAAGATGAGACACAAGTTGCAGGACTTGTTGGTTGAATTGGGAACCCCAGGTACCTGGGATCACATTGTTAACCAAACTGGTATGTTCTCATTCACCGGCTTGACTCCAGAAATGGTTGCCAGATTGGAGAAGACTCATGGTGTCTACTTGGTTTCCTCCGGTAGAGCCTCTGTCGCTGGTTTGAATGACGGTAATGTCGAGAAGGTTGCTAAGGCCTTTGACGAAGTTGTTAGATTTTACGCCAAACCAAAGTTATAAACGGGTTAACATAATTTATAGTTTAGACAATAATGGAAGACATAGAAGTATATGAAAAAGATAGATAACAAGTGTAGGGTAAAACTAGAATTCTGGGAACAGCTATACGAGTTCATTAAAAATGCTTGGTAGCGCTGCCATATTTTGCAACTTGCCAATAGACAGTGATCCAAGAAGGAGGGCACTAGAGGATCACTATGAAGATGTGATACCTTGCCCAGAATAGGTATAGCTTAATTCATATAATAGAGAAGAAGTTCTATTTGATGACCTTTATTCATGAGACTTTGTAGGAATCTTGATGTGAAAGTTAGTGTGCAAAAAAATGGTATTCATTCCCAGCCGTACGGCTTCCCTTTGACTATGATAGTTTATTTTAGTTGATGCTAACATTGAAGTAATTTGCTTCCTGTGTTATTTCGAGTATGGCTCCCCAGAATATTTCCCTCTTGAAACCGACAATTTTACATCTACATCTCTACGATAGTTGATACTTATTTTATATATTTATAATTTTGGCTTGCCAATTCGCTAAGTATGTCTATGGAACACCTCGAAGAAAACCGAACAAACATTAAAGTCACTGAAGCGACCATTTTGATGGTGGAAGTATAGGGGAAGGTTGGATTTATAGTTGAATGACTTTGATCGGAAACATATAAACCCCGTTTAATTGTACACTGATTTAAGTTATTTTTATATATAGGATGAATGCAAGATTTTTGGACTCAATGCTATATTAAATTTACTTTCTTCTGAAAGAACAACCTTCAGTCAACTTAGCCTTACCACCGGATGGAGTACATAAAACAGTAGAACAAGAGTCACAGGTGACGGCGGTTTGAGCGTGGGAGAAAACAGTGGTAATGTTTAAACAACCTTGACACTTAACATCCATGAAGTAAGATCTTGGGGATTGAACCAAGGTCTTCAACTTGTGTTGCTTAGCTTCAGTAGCTGGGTTTGGGTGTAATAAATCTTGAACTAAAACCTATAAGACATATTGTTAGTATAATGCACTGGTGATAATTGGAATGCCGAGAATAACGGGCAGCGGTTCATTACATTGATTTCTGAGTGATTTCCTTTTACTATTTGATTTCATTTGAGTTTTGCTGGATTGATTTGAGTGTGATGATTTGGATTGTTACCCAGTAGGTCTATGAAAGTAATTGTTGGGACACTTGGATGCTCTTTTTCCCTTCTACTCTACATTTCTGATTTCAGTTTAATGGTCATAACTGTGGTATATCACAGTCTTTCTCTACATCTTTTCATATTCCTCCTAATGATCTGATCAATATCTTTAATCTTGAGTTTTTCACATCTTCAACGTTCATTGGATGGTGGCACAGAATTACAATCTCCATTTTGTTTCCACATCTGTTTGATCAAATGACTCGCTGCTTGCGTCTCTCTCTACTGGCATGTGTCGTCTCTAGACATACCATTTTTGCTTGTCTGTTATTATGCTTGACTAAGAAGAATCCTTTCCTTTAATTCGTGTAAAACTTTTTTTGTATTGTAGTGATGATAGATTTTTTCATTTTTTTCACCACTGTGAGAGAGCAATGTGTGCAGGAGGACCATAGTAGTTGTTAAGAGACGCATTTATTAGTGGGGCGCAAAGAGCGCGAGAAGGTGGTTCACGTGTGGAGATACGGTGATCACGTGTGGCTGCTGTGACTGCTAAAAGTAATTGATGAGAGATGCGAAAAATGGTCAAGGAGCACGAGCCAGAAAATTAGTACTGGAGAGAGATGAGATAAAGGATAAAGAGCGTGGGTTTGTGATAGAGTGAGACACGTGAGGATCTGCAAATTTACAGTAATGGGTTGTAGGTGGTGTGCTAAAAAACCGAAATTTCAGTCGTCTGTGGAGTAGATGGTGATGAGGGATGATTGGGTGAAATCTTGGGGTTTCAGGAGAAGCAAGAACTGTTAGTATTTCTGTTTGTAGAATTTGATAGTGAGATTGATTGATTGTAGAAGTAGTTGTAGTCGTAGAGAACTCCCGTACGTGGAAATTTCCATTTGCTGAGAATCGTACCATGAGCGGGGCCTATCTTGCTTCAAACTCGTAGACATGGAACACATGGTGTTCCCTTACATACACTTCGTGGATTCCTCGTAATTCCGTGCCTCCGCCTCCAACCTAACCCCCTACTCGCGACATAGAGGGTCCTTGGATAGGTGACATTTCTGAGACCATTTTCCAAGCAATCCCATGATGCTTACAAAACTACGTGACGGCAGGGGCCGCAACGATGTGAGTCAAGGTTTGTATTAAACATCCAGTCAGCTAAAGACTTTAAACAACAAGTAATAGCAATAATTATAAATATAAACATATAAACATATAAAACCAAGTATAAAACTAATGGTGTAAACAAAAAAACAATAAAAACAATAAAAATATGAAGTAGTACAACGAAAACCCCATACATCAAAAAATTTCGCAGCCATCAACAATCACAACAATTTAAACAACACTTCAAAATAGCAATACCAACCATTAGCAAAACGGAATGACCGTACCTTCCTCTTGTTAGCGTTCACATCGACCTTGTAAAGGAAGAAATTTGTCAAATATCAGCAAGTTTAGTAAATGATTTTTAAGACTATAAAAACACTAAATACTAGATAATTATAAAATAATAATAGTAATAATAATAAAGACAAGAAGTAAAAGAGATTGGGATAAGCTTGTTTCCATGCTGTTCCCTTCATCTTTTAGCATTTTTCATTTGTGAAGTCTTCACCCTAGGGACAGCAACTATATATGCAAGTTTATAGATATTAATATCGGAATATGTAAGGGTTTTAAGCTTTACGTCTATATATAAGGCTGGTCCACTCGGATTCTTCTTCTTTCTTCTTCGTCTCTTCCTTCTTCCACGTAGTTTATATAAGATATATAACATGTATAATGTACAAGAATCCACAAACATAAATCATTCTATAAAAGCAGGGCTTTTAATCTTTAAAATTTATCATGACATCGGTAGATACTAATAATTGGATAGTGACAACGGTGCAACAAACGGAACATGAAATCAATCAGCATTGCAATGGGGCATTAAATAAAGAAGAACTGGAGGCGGCGTGAGAAAAAGATGTAGTAGGCGTTCGAATTTTCATGAAAAGGAGCTTGAAAGGGATCGGAGAATCAGAAAGGAACGACAATGACTCGTTTAATTTATGACTGGATGTAGATTGAGGACTGCCTCAGAGAGGCAGTAGTGAGCTCTAGAGAAAATAGGTCTCTAGTGTGTAAAATGTGATATTCTTTCTAGTTTTGTTTTCAGGTTTTGAATTCTCTCTAAATCAAGAATCATCTAGTGATGCTCAAAATCCTCGAAAACAAACAAAATACCAACACATCACTCACTGCGCCTATTTAGTGCCCTTCTTGGGTTTCCTGGCAGCGGCACCCGGTCTGCTGTTGGCAACCGCCGATGGTGGATACCTTGGCTTCTTGTCAGCAGGCTTTAAGATCTGGAATGAGCACAACAAACTTTCGTCCACACTCATCATGGCACCGGCGTTGTCGAACTCACCACAGTAGTTAGGAGCGGAGAAAAGCGTTACCAATTGTCTCTTGGAGAAGAACTCGTAACCATCTTCCACGACTTGATGCGCCCTACAGATAAGGTCCATATCGTGTTTCTGCAAGAAACGTGATACCACGTCAGGTCCGAATGTGAACGATACACCTCTGTCGTTTTCCGACCATCCGGTGATATCCTTATCTGGGTCCGACCATAATAAGTCACATAACAAACCTACGTCTGGAATATCGGTTGGTCTCATTACTCTTCTGATCTGCTCCATGGAGTTCAAGTCTGGAGACAAGCCTCCGTGCATGGTGAAAATCTTTTCGTCGATGATGGCAGCGATTGGCAAACAGTTGAAACAATCAGTGAAGGTCTTCCACAACTTGATGTTGTATCTTCTCTTACATTCGTCGTAAAAACCGTAGATTCTGTTGATAGATGCACACTCGTGGTTACCTCTGAGAATGAAAAAGTTCTCTGGGTACTTGATCTTGTAGGCTAATAATAAACAGATAGTCTCAAGCGATTGCTTTCCTCTGTCGACGTAGTCACCGAGGAATAAGTAGTTAGCTTCTGGGGGGAAACCACCGTACTCGAAGAGTCGTAACAAATCGTAGTACTGGCCGTGGATGTCACCACAGATCTTGATTGGTGCCTCAAGCTCAAGGAGAATCGGCTGTTGGATGAAGATTTCTCTGGCCTTGGTACAGAGGTATCTGATTTCGTGTTCGAGAAGCGTCACTTGCTTACCCGGTCTCGAGCCTCTGACTTCGAGCAATCTGTCGACGATGGAGTCGATATCAGCTTCTTGGTGTTCAGCCATGGTGTTAGTTGTGTGTGTGTGGGTGAATATGGTGGGTCTTGGCAATAACAGTACTAGTTGTTATTGTTATTGGTGGTGCGAGCAGCGGCTTATACGAGCTAGTATATCAGATACTGTGCTGTGTTATGGAGAGCTTCCGTAGACGGTTTCTGGGATGCTCGGGCTGTTGGCGATATTACGTGGGGCTACTGGATGCTGGCGGGTCGATGGTACTATGGCGAAGATAGTACGGTTCTAGCGATGGCGAAGCAGCAGTGTTTGTTACAAAAGTGATGGGTAATAACTCGGTTAATGGTGTGACGAGGGATATAGCGGTCCGTTCGGTTCGAGTTGAAGTTTTGGATTTTCTGCTTCTGAACGTAGACACGGCACAGACAGATAGACGACGGTGATTGATGGATCCTGGTGCGTTGGTGTTGTACTATCACCACAAGAAGTCGAGGGCAACTAATTGACATCAAATTTGCTGGTGAGGTTTTTTCCTTCGTTGTGTTTTCTCAGCTGGACAAATGTCGCAGGGACGGTGTAGGGAGAGAGAGGCAGCGACAGCGAGCGAGTGAGAGACGTGTCACGAAGAACCGGGCGAGGAGGAGGTGGTTGGCAGTGAGAGTGTGTCCGGGTAATGGGAGAGGAAATAGCAGGAGACTTGGGGAATTGGGGAGTGTTTTGGCGTTGGGGATTACGGAGGCGGTCTGATTTCCGGGGGTTGAGGGGGGCGGGAGTTGGTGAAGCATGATTGGCCGGCAGTGGAGAGGTGGCACAGAGTCTAGGCGTAGCTATGGGTAAGTGATAGAAATTGGAGAATTGGGGATGGTGATTCTGTTGGGTAGATATCGCGGATACGGTACGATTTTGCATCTTAGGGCACAGAACGGTCGACTCGAGTGTATTACTGTATTTAAACCTGGGTCGTACTACTGTTAGTTGCTATAACTGCTGCCGGTGTCATTGTTTACATTGTCCCTGGCGAGGGCTCCGTTCGGTGCGCAGAAATAACCGACGGACCCCAAGAAAGGTCATTTACGACTATGTTCCGACAACATTCCGAGCATTATTGGTTAGAACACGACGCAGCAATATCCCTTTACAGGCATATTCTGGTTGCAACAGCCCAAGTTCTGTGCTTGTGATCGTCTCGCACTAACAAAGGGGGGGACATGACGAAATAATGGAACAGACGACACTTGTGACAGGCTTAGGGGTCAATTTGTGGTTTGTATTTTATAGGTTCCGTCTGGTTGGGTCCCTGGTCAGAGTTATCAGGTAGACATCAATAGCGGATCATTTTCTTTGGGGGCGTCCGTGGTACTTTGCTGCTGCATCTGATGTCATCCATATCTAGCTACTGATTGGGATCCATTCCCATTTCGTCATTCCTATTCTTCCCGATCCTCGGTATTTACCCCCGCGACATTCTCGAATTTCGAATTTCGAATTTCGTATTTTCGGTTTGCGACAGCCCATCCGACAACTAAAACCCTTCAGAAAATAAACTGTATACACAAACATTGTGTTTTGCATCGTAAAGGTATCGGCAACAACGGACGGACAAGTGACGATGGATATGGACATTGAGGCTGCGCTGTTAGGCTCTGTGAATCAAGCCAGGTGGAACACGACGACATAGGGTATGAACCGAATATCGCGAACACCTGAAAATCCACGATGACTCGACCCCGTCTTAGAACTGTGGACGTCTGATATGGTGATTTTAGTACTGCATGTATTCCAGGTGCTGCAATGCACTGCCCACATTTTTGCAACTATAGATAGATGCAACGGTAGTTCTGGACTGGTAATTCGTATGACGGGCTCAAAGCATCGAAAGGATCTGAAATTAATGTTCTCTAATTGAGCCGGTTATGAATTGCTTTTAACTGTTGTATTAACGATTAGAAGTAGGGGTACATGTGTGCACAGCAAACGGCATATTTTCCAATAAATAATAGTATATAAAGTGCTCATCATGACAGTCAGCCTAGTAGCCATTCGGCATCTACCACATATATGTTACTTACAGATTCACTATAAATCCAGAGTCTAGTATACCAACTAACTTAAACAAAACAGCGAGAAGAGCTTTTAGCGTTAACAATGCCATTGGTCTCATCGAAGTCCTGTTCAAGGTCTAAAGGCAAAACAAGCAAACATACAGATAATAAGGAACCTCTAGAGCAAAATGGACACCAGAAAAACTTAAACTATCAGGCTAAAGATTTAGAATGGTCGTACCCAGTTGACAGCTGCTCGGGCACCAAATAATGAAAATACCCAGTTGGGAGAACAGGTCGAACAGGTCAAACAGCTCTAGAGTCGTCAGATAAAGTCAAGAAACTTCTTCGTCGGGACTTGGCCCAATTGAAAAATGCGAACATAAGGCAATCACGTCAAACAAGACGAGAAGGGGCTATTATGACTCAAAAATGACTCAAAACCAATCAACCAGATTTCAAAACGAAGTGAATGAATGGGACGACGATATTCAAGGATTTTTGAGACTAGAAGAAGTTTGAGGCGACAGGGTTTATGAAAAATTTTGTTGATTAAATAGTTCGTTTAGAAAGAAGTATATGATTTATATAATTTTTTTGTTAGTACATCATAGATTCTTAATTGGTATTGATTTGAGTAGAACTTCATAGTTCAGATCTGTACCTAAACACTCTTTCTTTTCGAAAATGTAAAAAAGCATTTCTTGGAAAAATACCATTAATTAGAAAAACGGAGCTCTTGAAATATTTAGCTGTAGTCAGAAATACAAACCAAGATCATATTATTTCGAAAAACCTATCCTTTTCAATAATATATATCATATAGCATATAGTTGGAAAATTATACGTTTTGGTAGTATACAGTATGATCAAAATCACGTGACTTAATTTCCATCGGACTTACTTATAGCATGATACGGTCTAATCTATAACACCCACATTCTTCCATTGAAGACCGTTCTTCTTCTCGACAGCCACATGAGTCAACAGAAACAGGCACCGCCCTTCGAAAACAACTACTCAAACAAGAAAGTTGCCGAAGCTGATGCCAAACCATGTCTCATCTGCTATAAGCCAGCTACCACAGTCTTACTCTCAGACAATAAGGTAGACTTCTTCTATACATGTGTTCTTCATCTTCAAGACGAGCACTTTGCTCTGGCAATACCCAACGAAGCTTACAATGAGCTCGTTAAAACAAGGGATGAATTGGAGAAGAATTTGGAGGATTTGAAGAAGCAAATGGATGCTGTCAAGCCATATATATGGAATAAGCTCATGTACGATTATATTCCTGGGATGGGAGATAAGAAGAAGGAAGAAAAGGACGACAAAAGCGACAAGAATACCTCTGAGGCTCATAAAAGTAACAACGAGAAGTTCAAAGAACTCGAACTGGAAACCCGCGAGAAAACGATCAAGTTGTCAGAAGTGAAAATTCAAATCGCTCAGTTTCGATTCACTTCTTATAAGCTACACCAGGATGTCTATAGGGGTAGATTGCAGAACTATATTAAGATAAAGTTTAACCGGGCACGGAACCAGAAGATTCAACTGGACCTGTCGTTCTTTCCGTCGGCACCAACCAATAAGTTGGAATAGGGCGTTATGTGGACATAGAGTATAGAAATTCGTATATAAGGAAAGTGTGGGAATGTAGATGTCGTGATGGCGATGATATGTATGATATAATGATAAAGTGATTTTATTTGAATGTATGGAGGTATGTCATCTGGGGTGGTCTGTATTGATAATGACAATGATTGATACTAGACCTTTTGTATTTGAATAAAGAAGAAAATGCAATTATTCATATGTTCCGGTCAATCTATATTGGACAATGTTTCCAATTCGTAGTACAAACTGGTACCGTAGTCTTCAATTCACCACTTTCTCGTCAAACCAATTCTCCCATGTTTCTACCTTGTTCTTCAATACAGATCCAGCGACAAAGTCCATGTTACCTTCCAACTGGTCAAACGAGAACTTATTGTCAGGATTTCCAATCACACTCAACCAGAATTCTCTCAATGTGTCGTGGCCAATACTGCTGTAGTACTGATCATCGGAACTGCCATCTTCCTCACTCTTGTCAATTCCCGATTGCTTGTCTACAGTGTTCAACTCGTTTTTGATCAACTTGTTGATCTCGCCCTCAAGAACGCTCCTGACTTTATGCACTGGGATCGAGTCAAACAAGTCGTTTTTGTTTACGGCGAAGAGAAAGTCGATTCCGTTCTGCAATCTCTCGGTGACCAGCAACAAGTTGAATAAGAACTTGGCGATCATTTCGACATTTTCGTTATTGTTGAACCACTGAGAAGACGAGTCAATTACGTAAACCACACCTCTGACTTTCTGGAGGGTGATTTCTTCCAACAACAAAGTGTAGAACAACTGGAAGTACTTCAAGTGGCCAGGATAGTCGACCAACTGGAAAGTTCTCGAAACGGACTTGTTGGCAAAGGGTAAGTTGATGGAATTGATGTTTGGTTCCATGGAAGAGACTGTTGGGGTGAACGGTCTTTTCTTTCCTTCTTCCTGGGCGTCATCCAAGAAACGATAGAACAACGACGATTTGCCTGAGTTGTTGGCACCGAGGATGAGAAACGACGGCTTGAAATAAGGCGATGAGTTTGACGAGAAGGTCTTGGATAATCCTCCAGTCTGGAGAAAGAAGAGGGCAAGCACTATGAGCAAGCCGAGGAGAACGGTGAGCAATACCTGTTGTACGAGATCCATTGTGGAGATGAGTTTGATGGTTTATTGAATAGTAATGATGGTGTAATGGTAGATTCAATTGTTAGCTATTGGTAACCACTGAGACAAGGTCTGAATGAACAATGGATGATGTGAACGGAGTTGTACTCACAGCGATAACGACAACGGGACAATTGAAATAGCAGTTTTCACGTAAGGAGATGTGTCATACAGTAACAACAACGACCCAGAACTTAACAGTAACAATCAACAAGAACAATCACCAACTATCAACTTCCAAACAGTAAAGAAGAAGAAGAAGAGAACAACTAACGAACAGAACATCAGCCGCCGTAACGATTTCTTGCAACATTTGCAAAAGCGAGCATTTCTGGGTGATGTATTGGTGCACGGGTGTTTTGGATTCTGTCTGATTTTTCTGAGTCGATTCACATTTTTTAGGTTCGTATGGAATTTGACGTGTGCGAGTTTGACGTTTAGGAGTTTCTGTCCGATGTTTAGAGTTTTGTTTTCTTGTTTGACTTCGCTTTCGGTGCGGTGTCTGATAGTGAGGGATTGTGGAGTGTGGGGGTATTGAAAAGTGTCAGGTTGTCGGAGTGTCGGATTGTGATGATGACAGTTTTTGTAGTTTTGCAGTTTGTTTTTTAGTGTTGCATGATTGTAAGGGGTTTTAGGGTTTCTTGTACTATTGTTTAGAGAGTGTTCCATAATTGTTTTAGATGGCAGTTGCAGCCGTTTGTAAGTGCATGGATAGAATATGACTATGTAGAGTGATGATGACAGATTTTGTAGTGTTGATTGTAAGGAGGATTTAGAGGTATTTTACTATGGTATAGAGTGTGTACCATAATTGTTTTAGATGGCAGTTGCAGCCGTTTGTAAGTGTATGGATAGAGTATTACTACGTAGACGGTTTGTTATGTTTTTCCTCAGCTCGTTGTTAGACCGTGTCATGCTTGTTATATTGTAACTGGCATTGACTCCGATAAATTCGTTATGTGAATATTTTTGTGATTTGGAAATTTTTCATGCATTTCGTACAAATACATTACAACTCTTTATTGTAGTTATGATAATGGGATACAAACCCCGGTTTTGCATGAATATTTTGGAGTTTCAACCGCATTTTGCGAATGAACTAGGTTTTCCCGTTCAAATCCCGTTGTGTTTACCAATTACGTAGAAAGCTGATACTGAGTAATTAAGAATATACTAATACAAAAATGAAGCTTCTGTAGACAATTGAGCAATTATATTCTCGAATAAACTATGACATATATGGTTTTCTTTCCAGAAATCAAGATTGGAAGTGTTTACGAATGTCTCACATTTCATGGAAATCAGGGTAGACTGGGCCACCAGGAATGAACCGGAATATGATGGTTTTGCAGCTAGTAACTGTGCAAACGGTAGAGATGTGAAAACAAGTTGACTACTACGACGTAGAAATATCAATCGTATACATTCCCACTGCAACCTCTAAAACGTCCTCCTTCCTCTCCACTACACTATTACAACATAGTACACACTAAACAATGGACGACAACTACACTTCAACAGTATACCATCATACCTCCACTGCCTACACCACCCATACACGCGACATTTCTGCAATTTGGTCAAAGCAAACGACGACATTTACTACACTCGACGACTTTTCACGACTTTTTCGCCAAATCTCGGTTTGTTTGGTGTTTGTTGATGGTGTTGTTTCGTGGATATCTGTAGTATTCAGTGGTTCAGTAAAGCTCTATTGTATTGTATCGCGCTACAGTAGACCCGGCCGTCATGGAGAACCCCCACGAGCAAGCGCAGAACGCATTGCTTTCTAGAATCATAAATAACATGGTAAGTGTTCGATCGAAGTATACAATCAGTAGGAGTCAAGGCTACAAATGCAATGTCCATGAAATGTCCATGAAATAGATTTGTTCTTGCTTTTTGACAGCCTCTCGGGCATTCTATGGCTCATAGTACCCCTCTCTCCATACCGTTACTAACAACTTCCAGGAAAACTTAAACGAGTCCGTCGTCACCATCAACAAATGTCTCCAGGAAGTCAACAGAAACAACTTGGACACTGAAATTCTATCCCAAATGTGGGAAAGTTACCTTCGTAACGCCGAGTTCAACCTCGAGGCTACGGGCCAGAAGAAGGAGCCATTGTAGGGTCTTCGACCCTAAGGTAAGAATTGCCGTTTAATGCAATTGTGATTATGGGACACTGGCTGTTCCTTAATATCAATATGGGTGCAAACCCCGAAATAAACAACAATAATAATGAAAAGAATGTTCAGAGTCAGTTATCAGGCTCCTACGATGTTACAGAAAGAGCAGGGACGAGTAAACATATCAATTTCGGAATTGGTGCCTAAATAGAACCGTGTGTTCTCTATTCCACGCTGGAGCAATTTGGCTGCTCTCTAAAACCTACAGGCTACGTAATATTTATATCAATAGGAATATTACGGACAAGTCAATAATTTCGGAATTGCTGCTCAAATAGAACCCTGTTCTAGGACTGTGTCTTATAGACTACGCTGATGCAGTTTCGCTGCTCTTACAAGCTAGAGGCTACATCCTTTTATATCAATAGGTATACTAGGCAGAGCATGGACGAGTCAAAACAGCAAATTCGGAATTGCTGCCCATTTAAAACCGTGTCTTGTCATAAAGCAGTTCCGCTGCTCCCGCAACCTTTCTCTACATCTCATTTATATCAATAGGTATATTAACCAATAACTAAGTGTATAGTACAAATCCAATAAAGAATAGGAAGAAATACAAGAGTCACTCTTGTACAATATGAAGTATAACGTAATGCCGGGAAACGGAGAGGATGTGCCATCCACTGGGAGTGAAAAGTCGTCTCTGGTGAGCGCTATGACCGCCAAAGAGGCCATTTATTTACCAAAATCGGCCCTACTTTGACCCGTTTGATCTCCATAAGAAGGACTAACCACCCCTCGTAATGCAAACTCTCGTCTAGTTCTGGGTTGGCAACAATCCAAATCTCTTCTTCAACGTGACTCTCTGTCTGGAGTACTTGTCGTCTGGAGAGAATCTGGCTGGGTGAGCCGACTTGGTGATCTCGCCGTCGCCGGTGATTTTCTCCAAGGTGTAGATTCTCTTTCCGTCCGGTCCTAAGGTGTACATCAAATGCATATTGCCTGTGTTATATCTGTAACTGTAGAATACTAGAAGAGTATAACTGAAGTGTAATGGATCTTTTGATAAAGAAGGTTTTTGAAATTTTTTGCAGATGAGCTGGGTGGTTCGTGCACGACCAGTGAATGTGAAGATCCTCACCGCAGTAATGGGAGGGTGGGTGTATGGAGGGGGGATGATAGGAGAGAGGAGGTTTAATGGTAGGGAATGGAGAATGTGAAGGAGGAGGAGGGGTGGTGGTGGTGGTGTAAGTCTGTAGGGTCGACTTTCTACCTGTTTAGTTGTCCACCACTTCTTTAGTTATGTCACAGCGGTTGCAGCGATTGCGATTTCGCAGCGAGCCGCTTTTTGCAGTATATGGTGTTGGTGGTGGTGGTGAGTGTAGTTATCTGCATTTCATAGAATGGGTGGTTAGTTGAGAGTAGTATGGATGTATGGTAGACTAGGGTACCACTAGGTGGGATTTCACGAGTTGAACGACGACTGGATTTGCTCTCTCCACCTGGAATACCACTGAATCCGCCTGTTTTGCACCCATATGTCGCATTTGAAATGAATACGTAGCAGTAGTAGGTAAGCCCAACAGAGCTAGAGTAGTAGAAGTATTTAGTATGAGATATAGGGAAATAGTGATGTCTACCTCCTTACCAAGTGACCTCCAGAATATGCCTCTCTCTTTTCCCATTGACTGCTATATCACCCATCATTCCACTCCAGTCCATGCCAATGTCGCCGCTTCCACCCACTGAATCTACGCTATTAACGATATTAACGATAACTACCCCATTCAAAACCACCCAAATACCTCCTAACTCCCCCTAAACTCTACTAAACCATTCATAGCTGCCACTCAACAACTTCAGCCACTTCTTTCCAATCCCCTTCACCCTCTTACTCCCCTTTCCACCACCACAATTATCTCCCCATCAACATCTGCTTATAATCGTATACTGCACACAATTCACCACTACGACATTTTTAGATCACATAACGAACTCTCCACAAATTTCACTGTTCTTCTTCTCTCTTTCTCCACACCATTCTCGTGTGGTAAGCTCTTTCTCGTCCCGGTTGCTTCACGAGGTTAAAGCCGTCATCAATGGCTCCACCCCCCAAAAAAGACGCCTTCGCCGAGTTGTTCCAGTCGGCGACATCGACGAACAACTCGTCGCCAAAGGTGAACAACTTGTCGATGTTGGAAAGACAGAAACAACAGCAACAAGCTGGGTCTGGAAACGGCTCTGCTTCGACTTGGTCAAATATAGACGTTCTCTCGGGTGCCTCCTCGCGAACAGGTTCGCCAATTCCATTTTTAACCCCGAGCAAACCACCACAATCTCGGACTTATCTGCCCTTAGCAGTGCCATCAAACGCCTCTACACCACTGTCGTTAGGTTCGTCCAGCTTGTCCTCTTTGAACGGGACAAAAGTCACGAAAGCTGTGAATGACCCATTTGATATCTTCACCAGCAACGCTTCGGCGTCAGTAAAACCGCAAAATGGCAATTCTAGCGTTCAATATCAACAGAAGCAACAGCAGTCTCAACCTGTGACCACGCTGTCCAATGGAATGTCACTTTTAGACGACGACTTCATTGATGCTTTTCCAGCAAACCAACCGCCACCACAGCAACAACAGAAACCTCGTAGACAGCAGCCAATAGTACAGCCAGAGCCGGAACCGGCTCCTCGAGTGCCCCGTCGTTCTTTGAACACGTCATCTCCTGCTTCAGCACCAAACTCACAATTCCATTCACACCGTGCTTCTCCAAGGACACAAACAGAGTCTCCAACAAGCAAGAAGGATACCGTGCTAGCAGGCTTGGTTGATATAGGATTTTCCATCGAAGACGCCAACGATGCTATACTGAAACAGGGACCAGATCTCCAGGCATGTGTAAACTACATAATGGGTAAGAGCTCGGCTCCTAACAGTAGAACTTCCACTCCAGGAGGGAACCACGGAGCCAGTAATAGAAACAGAAATGGAAACGGTGGAGGACCAGGTGAAGTCTACAATTTGAACGAAATGTCGCTGGATTTCTTCAAAACGGCAAATAAGCTCTTGTACAAGTCAAAACAAACTGTGATGAAGAACCTTGAACTGCTTCAGCTTTCGGGATCCTCGGCAAACTCTTCCTCTTCTAGTGTCCCAGAGTGGATGAAAAACCAGGAAAAGTACAAGGCTGATGCTGTAGAGAAGAAGTACGGCAACGGCGAAGAAGAGTTGGATTATGGCTCGGACAGTGAGAATATAAACCAGCAGGAAATCGAGAGATTCATGAGAGCGCAAAAGGAAAAGGAAAAGGAAAGAGCAAAGACGAGGTTCGACAACATCAAGAAGAAGACTCTTAACAAATCTGGATCGCAGCAAACCAGAAGAAGTAACGATTCCAACGATGCAGGGAGATGGGACGATAACGAATATGAGAGACCGCTTAATAGAAACCACAGAGATCAACAGAGTCCAGCAAGACGCTCATCTCCTCTTAACAACTCTAGACCTGTTTCTTCAAGTAGAAATGACCATAATAGAGAAAGACTTGCAGATCCAAGACTGGCTGTGAATAAAGTGCCCACACCATCAAGGAGTCCTGTGGGTACTCCACTTCCACCGAGAGCACCAATAAAGAAGCCACAGCCAGTTCCACAAAAAGAGCCAGAGAATGTTGATTTGTTGGGTATGTCGTCTTCGAGTGACAATAGACCAAACTCTTCCTTGCGTGACTCTACTCCGTTGAACCAGTTCGAACAGGTGGACTATACAACCGCCAAAGAGACGGCACGGGAAGCATTCAAATCGGGTAATTACAGCACTTCCCTTGAGTCATATTTGGTCTGCTTGAACAAGCTTTCTCCTAAGCATGAGCTTAGAGTCATCATTTATTCTAACTTGGCCGTGGTATACAAGTTAGTGGGTCAATTGAAGCAGAGTTTGGAGTCTGTAGAAAGCGCTCTTCCACTAATTTCCGTGGACAAGGAGGTTTCCAACCCTAAATTCACTATTGAATCTAAGCCTGTCAAGTACTGGTACACCAAGTTGATCATCACCAAAGCTGAGGTTTTGGAACTAATGGAAAAGTATGAGTTGAGTTTAGAACATTACCAAATCTTGATCAAGGAATTGGGAGTTTTGGATAAGAAGATCATGGATGGAAGAAGAAGAGTGGATAAGATCGTTAATCCTGACAACCACAAGGCGAAGACCAGTGCTCCTTCCTCCATTCCAAAACCGACTCCTCCTTCTAGACCTTCGTCGACTGCTCCTAAACCAGAGATTCCTGATGTGGATCCACTCGTTAAGGACAGAATCGATACCCAAATTCAGGACTGGGCCAAGTCCAAACAGAATAATTTGCGTGCATTGTTGACGAACTTGGGACAGGTGATTCCCGAGAAAATCAACATGAAGCCAGCGTTACGTAACTTGACCACAAACGAATTAATGTTGAACAAACAAGTCAAGATCCAGTACATGAAGGTCATCAGCTCAATCCACCCGGATAAATTAGCATCGCAATGTAAGGGCGACAAAGAGGCCGAATTGGTCTGCAATGGCGTCTTTATCATTCTCAACAAGTCGTGGGATGCTTTCAAGGAAGAGAATTCCATGTAGGCGTTCCTCGGTACTATGTACATAACGATAATACACTAATACAGTAATTCATGGGGATTTCTATGTGAACATGTACAATATGCCACAATATGCCACGTAATCAGTCTCTAAACCTAAACCTCTTCGAGAGTAAGCAGACATAGAAGGGCATCAAGGTACTAAAATAAGCAGTAGTCATCGCCCTCTCTCTCTCTGAAGAATTCAACCCACATTTACTCAAATCACTCCCTTGTCAATATATACATATACCAATCTCATGTTCATAATCCATCCTATATCCTATGTAACACAAGCCACAGGAAGCCAAACTCCTCCCCACTTGGCAATACCATTAACCACCACCATCTCCACCACCACCATCACCACCATCACCATCCCAAGAGAACCAGACACGAACGTTGACCACCACCACCACCACACTATTCCACTTTTTGCAACCTCCAGCCTGTATACATCGGGTCACGTGAAATTATCGAAATCGGGTTTATCACTTCACGGTTTTACTACTTCAACGGTTCAAGATGATGTAATTGCATCTCTTCAGGTGTATTAGAGTTGTGGTGAACAGTTACTGGGCCATGAGCGAAGACATCGAAGAATTCAAGGCCTTGACCTCGACGTTGCTGGCTTTCTACAGCTACCACAAATGGGAAACGGAACAGCTAATCAAACCCCGTCGAATCAAGTACGGTTCGTTATCACAAGAAGAGAAGGAGTTGGTTCCCTTCTACCCAAAGCACACAGAACACATGCTTATGTGTATCGACATGAACCAGCAGTTCACCCAGTCCTTGGCTACGAATATCGCTCAGGACTGGGGCGTTTCAGCGAACCCTACGGACTGGGAGCCAGCTACTAATAACGAATACGATAAGGTAAGATCTACACTATTACAAATCTCCAAGGAATGGAGTGATGACGGACAGAAAGAGAGGGCGATAAGCTACGACAAAATTGTAAACGAGTTGGTGGTGATGTACCCGGATGAAGCTAGTCGCCAGAATATCAAAATCCTTAACCCAGGATGTGGTTTGGGAAGATTGGTCATGGAATTGATTACAAAAGGGTTCTGGTGTCAGGGAAACGAGTTCAGCTATCACATGTTGTTGACATCGAACTTTGTCCTCAACCACTGTAAGTTTGCTCACAGTTACTCTATATTCCCTTATTTAAGTAAATCATCGCATGTCGTCAAACGGTTGAACCAGATAAGACCGGTGTCCATGCCTGATCTTAACCCAACGTTTATCCACGAGTTGTCAGCAAAGAACCCCCATATTCCGTATGAAGACTTGATGTCAATGACAGCGGGATCGTTCACAGACTTGTATGGTCCTGATAACTTGGAGATTT
Organism: Scheffersomyces lignosus; assembly: GCA_001599395.1. Taxonomy (NCBI): domain Eukaryota; kingdom Fungi; phylum Ascomycota; class Pichiomycetes; order Serinales; family Debaryomycetaceae; genus Scheffersomyces; species Scheffersomyces lignosus. The sequence continues at coordinate 916,848 of BCGS01000008.1, forward strand.
CAGAGACTTACACTCAAGATGCCGTAGCGAATGAGTTCAGAAGCACCAATAAGGATAATTTTGATGTATTGGTCACTAGCTTCTTTATAGACACAGCTAGCAATGTTATAGACTATTTGAAAACGATTCATTACTGCTTGAAATCTGGTGGTGCTTGGATCAATTTTGGACCTTTGTTATGGCACTTCGAGGACGATTATTCCACCAAGTTCATCACAAGAGATGGTCAAAAGGTGCAGACGATCATGAAGGGATTAGAGTTGACAAGAGAAGATTTGATTGTGTTGATAGAAAAGGTTGGTTTCAAGTTCGAGAAGCATGAATCTAATATTGAAACAACATACTGTGGAGATATAAAAGCTTTGGGTTCATTCGTGTACAAATGTGAGTACTGGGTATGCCGTAAGATCTAGAAGAATGCCTTTTGGTATATGAAAAGTATAATATATTAATAATTATGAGTTTGAATTATAACATCGCTATTGGATTGATATTAATAGAATAGAAGTATAAATAATGGAAGATTTAGTCCTTCAAGCTGTCTAACTCGATAGGCTCTCCAGTAACCACAACAGCATCATAGATCAAGGTGGTGATAAACTCAGACAAAGACTCTCCGGTGATCTCTGGCTCGAGATAGCTTGCGGCCTGTTCGAATTTGTGATTCTTTGTTCCGAACTGGTTTACCAATTTGGCCACTTCTTCCTGTAAGATAGTCCTCATTAACTCGGGTGTCACTTTAGAGTTGATGTCAACCAAGTCCGCTTGGTGCAACACCCATGAATGCAATTGTAAACGGGAAACTTCGGCAGTGGCAGCGTCTTCCATCAAGTTGTTAATAGGCACACATCCCAATCCTCTAATCCAGGATTCGATGTAGCACAATGCAATAAACATATTCTCTCTGATTCCCTGACTGGTGATCTGGCCTCCTTGGATAGAAGTATTGGACAAGTCTACGGCACTGACGTTCTCTTCTGGAACTATATGGATCTGGTTCGGAGTAGGCATGTGCTTGTTGAACACATCATTGGCAAGAGAAGCCAAACCAGGATGTGCTACCCAAGTTCCATCGTAGTGCATTGTGACTTCTCTCAACTTATCGTTGTGAACCTTAGCAATAGCAGCTTGGTTGGCAGTCTCGTCGTTCTTGATAGGAATTTGGGCAGCCATTCCACCCATTGCATGGACTTGTCTACGGTGACAGATGTTGATTAAACGTTCACAATAAGCTTTCATGAATGGCACTGTCATAGTGACTTGGCCACGGTCTGGCAACAACTTCGTAGGATCATTTCTTAATCTCTTGATAGTCGAAAAGATGTAGTCCCATCTTCCACAGTTCAATCCTGCTGAATGGTTTCTTAACTGGAAGATTATCTCCTCCATTTGGTAGGCTGCTGGTAAGGTCTCGATCAACACAGTGGCTCTGATGGTTCCCCGAGGTATTTTCAACAAGTCTTGGGAAACGTTGAAGATATCGTTCCAGAGCTTGGCTTCAAGATGGTGTTCCATTTTTGGCAAGTAGAAGTATGGGCCCTTTCCTTGGTGTATCAACTCTTGAGCGTTGTGGAAGAAGTACAAGCCGAAATCAAAAATAGAGCCACTAACAGGCTCTCCATCCACCAAGACATGCTTTTCTACCATATGCCAACCTCTTGGACGAACAAGAAGAGTAGGGATCTCTCTATCGTGAGAATCTGCTACTTTGTAGAGTTTTCCGTTTTCCTTATTAACGAAGTCGATTTGATGTCTGACGGCATCGTACAAGTTGACTTGTCCATTAATCAAATTGCTCCAAGTAGGAGAAGTACTGTCTTCGAAGTCACTCATGTAAGTTTTCACCGGAGTGTTAAGAGCATTCACAATCATCTTACGCTCAGGAGGGCCCGTGATCTCGGTTCTTCTATCGGCCAAACCAGGTCCAGGAAATGCTCCCTGCCAGGTTGGGTCTTCTCTTACTTTGACCATAGTTTCATCCTTCAAGAATTCAAGAGGAATTCCGTTATCAAGCTGGTGTTGGACGACTTGACGGTTCTCTAAAAGCTGTTCTCTGGTGGAATTAAAGGTACGGTGAAGAAGCACCACGAACGACAAAGCAGACTTGGTAAGGATATCTGCTTGAGTAGTAGAAGAAGGCTCGTATTCGGCTGAGCGAGAAACTGGAGCTAATATCTCTACACCCTCTAACGGGGAGTAAATTGGTTTGGACTGAATGGTCATGGTTACTTCTCTCTATATGTCTAATAGTAAGTGCCTCCCAAAGTGCTTGACTACGCAAATTCAGGCGTGGGACATGTCATATTTATACTCTACTTACACTTTCTCCACAAAACAAGCCACCACTAGTCAACACCCCATGCATCTCAGACCAACTCCGAACTGGCTCCGTCGAGGTGGCGGTCATTCCAGCTAGATAATACCCAAGATAAGCTCATCCTGCAACTTAGGTGACATAACTTGCCATATAACGGTCCCAGGAAAAAAGGCCATTAGAATGCCCAAACAAAACACCACTGCCGCCTCCTGTTACTGCCCCCGCCAAGCCTCCATGCTCAACTCGTATCATATCATATTCATCCCATGTCCTGCTCCCCGGAACGTCCAAGAAACTCAAACACCAACCAACCAGTTGCAAGATGGGTTGCAAGCGGCCAGAGTCAAAATGCACCTCGACTTTAACTCTGGTCATTTTTTGCGGCAATCCATTCCGGTGATAAGCAGCCTAAAACGGAACACTTGTGCGGTCCGATAGTTAATATGACAAGATCTCGGAGTTTTGTGCTACTGGCAGAGATAGGAAAGGTTGCCTGATGTTGGTAGTTGTCAGCAGGGTCGAAGGAAAGTCAGCAACGAAGTCAAATCTGGGGGAGTTTGGCACCGTCGAAAGTCCGTAGTCCGAAGAAGAGCAGGAAAAGCCGCGGAATAGCACTCTCCCGGGGTGATGTCATCTCTTATCTGGTGGATGGTGGATGGTGAATGGTGTAGGGGTGTAGGGGTATGGGGGTGTAGTGGTCTCACTGGTGGACTATTCGATGGGGTGGTTGTTCCTTCTCCAGAGTCGAAACCGAAACTTACTATCGGATTCATCCAAGTCCGTGAATCATCGCTACAAATTGGGTTATACGGAACCCTCCATTTCGGCTACTGAACAAACATATACACGTTTTACTTCTTACAATAAGTACTATCCATATGCTTCATATTTTCATATTTTCTATAAATGTAGTATCGGACGGCAGGACGGCAGGATTGATTATGAGTCAGCTGTTGGTGCAAGCAACCTTTTTGTGACTCTTGTGACTCTACAACTTCTTGACGACTCCGTCTTGCAAACGTTGGCTGATAACAGTGTCCTCGTCGGTTAAGACTCCAGCCAACTTCAAAATTTCACTGGTTTTGGTGACCACAGATTCCCAATCAAGTTCGGCCTCGCCCAACTGGTCGTTGAACTTGACTGTCTTGGACCATTCTCTGGCATCTTCCTTGGAGTAGTCCAAGTTGGTTGCGATGTGCTCGACGGCCTCGTCGACGTTCTTGTTGTAGTAAGCAACACCTTGGTTGACACTGGCAATAAAATCCTTGATTGCCTGCTTGTTAGCGGTCAAGGCTTTGTTGGTTACGTTGATAACCCATGATGGCCAAGGAGTGTAGATCTCTCCGATCTGCTTGATTTCTTTGTTGTCGTAGTATTTCTTCGAGGTGAAGTATTCCCACATGAAAGCGTCACTGTTCTGTAACTCGCTGCCGCTTTCAAACTTGTGGTTGACCGAATCACGCAAGTTCTTGAAGTTGGACAAGATAGGGAATGACGAGAACGGCTTGTTGAACTTCAAGTGGTGGGCTAACACGAAACTCATAACATATGAACCAGAGCCAATTCTGGACACACCAATGGATTTACCTTGTAATTCCTCTGCTTCGGTCAACTCATCACGTCCCGATCCCGTGCTGATGGCCCACAATAAAGGAGACTTCACGTAGGTGTCGATCAACTTGTAGGAATTGTTATCCTTGGCAATGTCGGCGACAAAAGCCTCGGTCAACCCAATGGCAATATCCACTTCGTTCTCGTTCAACAACTTAATAAGACGGCCCGAACCCTCAATGACCTTGACCCATTCGATCTCCAAACCGTGGCTCTTGTAGTAACCCTGTTGCTCGGCGAAGAACAACGGGGTTGAAAAATGCTCGGGAATGTAGGCGACTCTTAACTTGGTGACAGACATGGGGAATTATTTCTACGATGTTCAAAGACTAATCTGCGTACTATCAGTTACTTTCAGTTACTTTCAGTTACTCTCACCTAACACTTCAATTATCACTCGTTAGAGACCTGAAAAACTCGGTTTTTCATGATGTCATAATTCGGTGCCAGAGTTTTTCGCGGAGAAGTGACGTTATTTCCGAGATGTGTAATGTGGTTGTGGTTGTGAGTTGTAGCTTCAGCTGTAGTGGGTGCTTTATAATGGGAAGAGAAGATTGAAGAGGAAGTGGAAATATTTGGGAATGGTTATAGCAGAAAGTGAAAAAAATGGAAATACGAAGCTGTGAAAACATGGCTATGTCATAATGCAATAATGTGATTATACGGTGAGCTCTGTTTCGCTGTTGAGTATCTCGCTGCTAAGACATCTTCTAACGGTAATTCTCATTGTTCTCGCTTCTCGCTTATTTTCCACTACCTGTTCTCTAGTCAATGGTATATAGAACTACTAAGATATTCTTGGTATTACTCAGTTGTTGTCACTATTTCTCATATTTCTCCTATTTCTCCTGTTTCTCATTCTCATATTTCTCATTTCTCGCCATCTCTTGTTGCTCCTCACTATACTCCTTCCCACTATATTACTTCTTGTCTTCTTGTATTTCTTGTATTACCCTAAAAAGGAAAGATTCAGAGATCGTGCTAAACACTAATTAACATTAACAAAATGAACTATATATAAACAACCAGGAACTAAACTAGGAGCAACTTGTATAAAGATGAAGAGCGTGCAACAACGTTCCGGCCAGTTTCAGGCTTATTATCGTGACCGCTGCTGCCGGCGATGCTATGAAGTGAAGGTGAGGTCCCAACGGACTAACGACTAAAGTCTAAGAGTCGAATTGACAATCGACCAATTGACTGCTTACCGAATCAACTCAATCGTCATATATTTATGACTTTCTTATCCTCTCTAACATGCACAATCGCCAGCCCTAGTGGCAGCACCCGAGTTGGAGGTCAAATCGATTCTGCCTTCTCTACCAGTCTGGTCCACTGGAGCAGCTCCGGTGCCTGCGCTGGTCTCTGGAATCTTGCTTCCTATGCCGATGAAAACGTCATTTACGTTGTACGACGTCTTGGCCGATGTCTCGAAGAACAAAAGACCCTCTTCCTCGGCCAAGCCCTTACCTTCTTCGACGCTGACCTTTCTCAATCCATCTTCTTCGTTATCGTCTTCTACCAAGTCGTATTTGTTACCCACCAACGCGATGGTGATGTCCTTTGATGCTTGTTCGTGTAATTCCTTGACCCAGTGTCTGGCCTTGATGAACGATGCTGGTTTGGTGATGTCGTACACCACTATGGCGGCCTGGGCGTTTCTGTAGTACATGGGTGCCAACAGGGCAAATCTTTCCTGTCCGGCTGTGTCCCAGATCTCGTATTTGATGGTACGTTCACCAATGGTACACTTCTGGGTCAAGAAGGCGGCACCGATGGTGGGTTCTTTGTTTTCCTGGAAGTCGTTGGAGACGAATCTCAACACGAGAGACGACTTTCCGACGGCGGCTTCTCCGAGAAGCACCAACTTGACGGACGTGGCGGGATTGGGGAAACTCATTGCTGAAGGCGACGGCTGTGCTACTGAGACGGGTACTAGATAGTAGAATTAATGGGCGGTAATTATAGAGAACTGCGGGTTGTTTCTCTAAGTTAACTTTTACGCTATGCGGAGATGCTCGGATGGTTTGGAGATGTTGTTTCCTTTACTTCTATACGTGAATACACGTTATCTGATGGTTGTCTACACCAAAAGGGGTGTGTAGAAACTCCTTTTTGATGATCGGTTTTATCTTTGAGAGGGTTTGTAGAGTGGGCGGGACACGACCTGGAAACAAGGTGAGTATGGTAGCGCTGTGGTGGGGGTGTTGTATAGTGAGGAGGATAGTATGGGGATCAGTGAAGAGTGAGTGTTTCTTTTATTGTATGGTGTGTTGTGTGTTGTGTGTTGTAAATGATTGTATGGTGTTTTTCATTATAGTCAGCTATGGTGAAGAGTACCTCCTTGAAAGTCGTACCTTCAAGTACAACCTCTGCGTTTAAGAATTGTCATCTAATTGTATAGGAGGTACTCATCCAACTGTATAGGAGGTACTCATCCAACTGTATAGGAGGTACTCATCCAACTGTATAGGAGGTACTCATCCAACTGT
>BCGS01000008.1:923887-987614 GCA_001599395.1 Scheffersomyces lignosus
TGTATAGGAGGTACTCATCCAACTGTATAGGAGGTACTCATCCAACTGTATAGGAGGTACTCATCCAACTGTATAGGAGGTACTCATCCAACTGTTTAGGCATGTAGACACAACCATCGCACACCGCTACACACAGCTATTTACCCTCCTCTATAAATACCACCGGTACGACGAATTCTTCCCGATTCGAGTGCTGCGCACGCAAAGCGTCTCAATGACTGCAAAACCGATGCCGATAAGCCCTCACATGTGAGCCCAGTCTCCCTGGGGTTGGCACTATCTGCATAAGAGATTAGAGAGTTGGGGATGAAATAAGTGGTTCTACATTCTACATAGCTACTTCTCCGCTAGACCCCATATCCACATATATATATATTCGTGACTTCACGAATTTTTCTCCAGTTAGAGCTCTTGTTTCTCCTTCTTCGACCATTCACCACCACTCGGAGGGCTTAACTGGAAAATTGTTCTTTTTGGCCTAATTTATTTGACATCCGGCTAAGCCTGAATTAGTGAGACTTCAGGCATCTCGGAGCCAATTGAAACCTGGTTTCACCATTTTCGCCTGACTATGCTCTTGGACTTTCTATCTTTCTCACCAACCGCCCTATTAATGCCTCTTTTCTCTATCATCTCCTTCCTACCACTTCCTTATCCGGTTCCCTGTCCATCAACCCCACCATAATTACTACATCCTCGAATGTTCATCCACACAGGAACAATTGCAACGGCATCTCATCAGAGCCACTGAGCGCTACACAGACAACGAGATCAGACATACAGCAGCCGAGGAAAATCACACTAAAATCATATAATTAACCACGCTAACGCATCAATAATACTCCCACCAACCCAACCTCCTACCTCCCGCCCAGCTCATCCCCCTCCGACACTGCTATCCCATTCCACCAATCCCGTAAAACAATGGTCCCATTGTAGGTCACGTGATCCGTTCCCCATATCAAACCATTTTTTTATGTGCACGGTCAATGAAGGGCGTGGTTATACGCACTCCGCAGGTGTTAATTAGTGATCCCATCCACCAGTAGTATAATCAGCTATAAAGGACCACGAATCCCCATATAATTGAAGTAAAACTTCTCGAACGAAATCCTACCTCTGCAACAATAGCCAGTATCTGGATTTCCGAGCTCGAATTTGGTTGTGCTTGATCTAGTCCTAGTTATTGCACCCCTCCCACCCACCAGCCACCATATTCAACACTATAGAGACCGCCCACACCAAACTCGATTCGGTGTACCTAGCCACGGTGAGCCGAGTGAACCTGTTTCCTCTGCATTCCATAATTCTCCAAAAGATTCAGTTCTCGATCAACACGCTCTTTAAAAAAATGACGGTGACGCCGCAGTTCATGCGATTGCCCTTGGCCCTGCAAAAGGACAACTTCCACAATATCAACGAGTTAGAGGCAGCCCGGATTAAACAGGGCCTCAGGCATCCTGATGAGTCAGAATGGGCCGTGAACGATGGAACGGCTAAAAGAAATGCTTCGAGAAACAGATATGCAAATGTGTTTCCATATAATAACACTCGTGTGAGATTGCCCGTCGATGGAGATGGGATATCCGACTACATAAATGCCTCCTATGTACGGCTAGTATATCCTACTCTAGAGGAGTCATCAGAAAGCGAACTGGTTGAATCTGAGGAAATCGAAGGTGAAGCTGAACTCAAAGCTCAGGAAATACTGCTGCCAAGGAGCAGTCATGAAAGCGAGAACGGCACATCGAGAGACAGCTCTTTTAACGACTACATCGCTGCCCAAGGACCATTGGAAAATACTATAAACCAGTTCTGGAGTATGGCCTACAACGAGTCAGAGAAACAAAATAACGATGTGGTTTTGATAGTGATGGTCACTCCATTGACAGAAAGCGGAATGGTCAAATGTGACAAGTATTGGCCAGACAAAGAGAATCCCACTTTAGATTTGTCCCACAGCAACAAGCGGGATTCACTTGACATCCCCGAGTTAAAGGTGAACTACATCACTGAGTCCTATGATGAAGTTGGGGACTTCTTATTGACTGAAATGGAATTGGTATCCGCAACGAAAACGAAGAAGGTTTATCACTTTTACTATTATAAGTGGGCGGATGCCAGAGTGCCTCCTTCGTTGTACCCTTTGCTCTATTTGTCGGAAGAAATGAATGCTATAAGAAAGTTGGTAGAACATCCTCCTACGCCAATAGTCCATTGTTCGGCTGGCGTTGGACGCACGGGGACTTTCATCGCTATTGACCACTTGTTTAAGGATTTTGACAAGTTCATCAAGTTATGTAACAAGGCAAGGGCCAGCAAGGAATATGATGTCGCTTTTGACCCGATATTCCAGACAGTTCTGCAAATGAGAGAGAAGAGAATGATGATGGTACAGACAGCGTACCAGTTTGGTTTCCTTTACGACTCAGCCAAGGGCCTTTACAAGGATAGATTGCAATAAGCTTACAATGTAACACATATATATTCACGTCTCGGTTGTATAGACGATATGACCAACTAATAATTAATTAATTCTTTAGAGATACAGCGAAGGTGTAGTGTAAACTTAGACGATGCCAATCACAGAAATTGACCCCACCAAAGCTCTATAAAACTACAAAAACACAGGATACGCCAATATCTTCAAATTGAAAGTCCCATCACATGTGCTGCCACCACCCCCAGCCTTTGTGACATCTATAAATAAAATTCTTGAGTTGTCAAAGATAATTAATTGTTTAAATGTAATTTCAATGCCGTACACCAAAGCAGTCTGCAAGATTTTTGAAGTCTCTATTTTGTAACTCTGCATCATTTGAAAAATATGAATATCCAAAGCCAATTAAGGAAGCTCTCCTTGATTGAGATACATGAATGTTATGAGGGCTGACATTACTATACACTATACCCAACAGATGGAGTTCTTTGAGTCTTTGTTTGATGGTTTCGTACACTACTTCATTGTCCCACTCTTCTTGTGACAACTTTTTCCCGAGATTTTCAAATATTAGCATTGGACGATCTGGTATACCATTCCAGAAACCAGAAGCAAGAAGTGTTGGGAAGTTGGCGGCATATGGTGATTCCTTAATCTTTTCATTGATCTCAAGTTCATTAAAAAAGCTATCGTAATATACCTTTGTGCTCAATCTACCATCGTTAGGCCCTAGATCAGCATTAAAACAGGGATTTCCTAAAAACCAATCCTGGTGCAGATAATACAATTTGGAGAATACAGAAGAAGGCAATTTTAAATCAGGGTAGGATCTCTTTGTATTATGCATTATCCGACAGTAGGTGTCTGCAAGGATTTTATCACACCTACCATTCATAGTCTCTCTGATTCCACCAAGCCTTCTGGTTCGAAGTTCCTGTTTACTTGCTTGTTCTTTCGTGTTGCACTCATTCTGTTCACGATCGTACATCTGAAGGACATTGGCAAATGGGTCCTTTGGATTTTGTACTAGATTTCCTAACTTGTACCATCTTCTTGCCTTTGCGTTAGTAGCTAATGCTGCAGCATCACTGTTATTGTAGAACCCTGCTACCGCTGAGATGAGAGTTATCCCATGTTCTGTACTTTGAGTATCATTAATAACGTAGTATTTTGTTGTCATTTGACCATCATTAACATCGAACTCAAAAAAGCCCGAAAAAGATTGACAGTCTGAGATGAATACTCGATTGGTACCACATAGAAAAGCCTCATACATACATTTTCTAAGGGCCAAGGTGAAGGCCACCTTTTCATTCCATTCGCCATCTCGAAACAATGGTTCATTTGGATGCTCCTCCAGCCGCATTCTGTATTCTTCAATTGCATCAATCATTTGGGGAAAGCCTTCTGCCATTTTGAGATTCCATGATTTTGTCTCGCCTAGTGCATAGGTGATTTCAGGTTTAAATTTCCCTCCACTTGAATTAACTATAACGTTATGGAATTCGGTGTTTTGCAAGGGTGCATAATTTGTACCACTCAAGAGTCCAAAATAATAAAGAATTCTATCTGAAATGCCTTCACAGAGATAGTACAATGAGTCTCTCATACCATGGAAGGTTACACGTGAGTATAAAGTTTCTGGGCCATTGCCGAAATCTTTAAGGACTTTATCAAGGGGCACAAGATAAGCCTCTTTAAACTCGTCTGGACTCATCTTATGGAATATGGATCCGATAAGCATGGTAGAGATGTAATCAACATGTCCAAGAGATGGGGTTGCCTCTAATCCAATGTGGGCCCTACTCCGCAAAACCAAATCTCCTTTCTTGTCTTTACCAAAACCATAATCAAGGACAAGTTTTGGTGGTGGAGTGTCGAGGAATATTCTGCAATTTTCTACTTCATAATTCTTGTCCAGTTCATGACATGGTCTTCGAGTTGTGTTGAGGCGTCCAAGGTTAGAAATTTCTTCACTGTTATATCCAGAAAAGTACATTGGTTGCTTCGGTATTTGTACACTAAGGAGTCGACGAAATGGAAGGTTGTTTGGAAACCAGCCATGAATGGCTGGTTTGTTTCTCCAGACTTTTGGAAGGGATTTAAAGGAGAGCATTTCTATATGCTGTTGTGATGTAGATTTATCTAGTAAAGGAGAAATGCTGTCAAGGCTTGTTTTTGAGTCCGGCTATAAATTTTGCTAATATGGGCAATGAAAACTTCTATGTAAGTCTACTTGCTGTGAGACTAGCAGTTTCAAAATCTTGAGTAGCTGCTATTCTGTTCATTTATAGACACTATTTGGTTCCTGCACAAAACGATTGCTGCAAAAACAGAGAAACCCGAGCGATCAGACCTTCCTAATTCGGTTGTCGTGGTTCGGTCGACGGAATCTACAGAGATTGGCAAGTGGAAGCTGTTACGCCTACCAGCAAATAATGTTACCAAATAGATATTCTTGCATTTGATGAGACCCGCCAATATCAGTTGCATTTGTGTGTATATTATACAAGTAAGTACTAATTGAATACATGAATGTCATGATCAATCGTAAGTTCTTTACGTCGTCCCATCACATACACCTAAACAGTCTGCAAGGTTTTTGAGGTCTCTCTTTTGTAACTCTATGTCATTTGAAAAATAAGAATGTCCGAAATCAATTAATGAAGCTTTCCCGGAAAGAGATACATAAATGTTAGGTTGTCTAATATCATTGTGTACAATACCCAACAGATGGATTTCTTTGAGTCTTTGTTTGATGGTTTCGTACACTACTTCATTGTCCCACTCATTCTCTGGCAACTCTTTCCCGAGGTATTCAAATATTAGCATTGGACGATCTGGTATACCATTCCAGAAACCAGAAGCAAGAAGTGTGGGAAAGTTGGGGGCATACTGTGAGTCCTTGATCTTCTCGTTAATCTCAAGTTCATTAAAAAAGCTATCATAGTATAACTTTGTGTTCAATCCACCGTCGTCAATCCCTATGTCAATATACTTCAAAGAATCTTCTAGTAGCCAATCCTGACGCAGATAGTATAATTTGGAGAATACAGTAGAGGGCAAATTTAAATCAGGGTAGGAAAGCTTCGGATAGTGCATTATGCGACAGTATGTGTTTGAGTGGATTGTGTCGAATTCATTGCTCAAAGTTTCTCTAATACCGCCAAGTGTAGAGGTTCGAAGTTCCTGTTTACTTTCTTCTCCGTTGGTGGTTCCACATGTGAGCCCATCTTGTTCGCCATCGTACATCTGAAGAACATTGGCAAACGGGTCCTTCGGGGTGAGTACTAGGTTTCCTAGCTTATACCAAGTTTTTACTTTTTCCTTAGTCACCAACGCTTCTGCTTCGCTGTTATAGAAAAACCCCACAATAGCTGATGTGAGAGTGATCCCATGTTCCGTGATTTCAGGATCATCAAGAACATAATATTTTATCGTCATTTGACCATCAATAATATCGAATTCAAAAAACCCCGAATAGGATTCATAGTCTGAGATGAATACACGATTGGTCCCACATAGAAGAGCCTCATATATACATTTTCTAAGGGCCAATGTGAAGGCCACCTTTTCATTCCATTCGCCCTCTCGAAACAATGGTTTTCTTGAGTGTTCTCCCAGTTGTAGGCTTTTGTGTAATTCCATTGCTTCGATCATTTGGAGGAATCCCTCTGCCATTTTATAATTTACTGTGCTTATCTCCCCTAATGCATAACAGATTTCTGGATTATGGTAGTCTTTGCTGCCACTTGAATGAATAAAACCAATGTCAAAGAATTTTCTATTTTCTAAGGGTGGGTAAATTAGCCCCCAAAAAGGCCCACAATGGTGCTTCATTGTAGTTGTAATTGAATTAAAGACATAATTAAGTGAGTGCGTTATATGATTGAAACACCCTCGCACATCGTCTAGACTAGTAGGATCACCCAAGCGTTCGGTGGCGCCTAAATTATTCGACCAGTCTGTTGCACTTTTAATGATGCTATCAAGGGGTGCTAGGTAGGCATCTTTGAATTCTTCGGCACTCATCTGTTGAAATACGCATTCGATAAGCATATTAGAGATGTAGTCAACATGAGTAAGAGATGGTGTTGCCTCTAGACCAAATGGAGCCCTTTTCCCCAATGTCAATCTTCCCATCTCTTCTTTATCAAAATTATAGTACTTTAGCTTTGGCAGTGGAGTATCTAAAAAGACTCTGAAATTGTTTTCGTCCACTTCTTGACTAATTCTGTGTTCTTTTTTGAAGCACCCGAAGTCCTTAGTGAAATCATCGCTAGTGTAACCACTGAAATACATCGGTTGCTTCATGAATGCTCCGTGAATACTTAGAGGTCGACGAAATGGAAGAACATTTGGAAAACAGCCATGGATGGGTGTTTTATTTCTACAGATCTTTGGAATTGATCTAGAGAAGATCATTTTATATGTTGGAACGGTGAAACCTGGTAACTAAAGGCAGTCGTGATAAATGGTTTCAATTCTGCTAAAGTTCTTCTATATAAATAAGAGGAACCGAAACCCCCTTGTTAGTGATTATGAATCTGATGGTGCCTGCACAAAACAATTGCTGCAAAAAGAGGAAACTCGAGGGACGGCACCTTCCTATTTCGGTCGTGAATAGTGGGTACGGAAACTTGTCAGATCATTCATCTTTTAGACTAAGCAGCAAATATATTAAAGTCTCATATGCGTGTTCTTCGCTTCATTTTTGTAATTAAATCTGAGTAACCCTTGACAACTCTTATAAGAGTGTTTACTCAAATTAGGGTCTTTCAGGGGCTATGTTTTAGACTAACAGACATCATATGTCAAATGCGGAGGTAGCCTGAATTGGCTTTCATTTTGTTTGATAATGTATATGTTCAATCTTCATAAACGGAGACGTCAGCGCTAAAGAGCTAGTGACTTATCATACAGCTATCTCAGATTGTGATGTTGGTTCACTTATATTTATAGCAAGAAAGTTTTAGTTGAAGTACAGGAAAGCTATGAATGAGAGGCGATCTAACATCTTAGTGTATATGCAATGTTTTAACTACATATTCAAAGCCTTGTTGATACTTCGAATGCTGTTTTACTTTATTGTCTACGTTTTGTTGCGGAGAACATTCTGAAAAGGATCTTTAGGATCCTGAATGTTCTCAGCTTGATGGTAAATAGCCCTGAATTTTTCTTTGGTAACCACGAGATCTTCTTCACTCTTGTAAAAAAAGCCAGCCATTGCCGACCTGAGAGTGATTCCATCTTTCACTGTCGTGGGATCATTGATCTCAAAGAATTTTATGTGCAAGCGACCGTTTGAAAGAAAGTCGAACTGAAAAAAGAGCGTACACGACATATAGTCGGTCAATACAACTCTATCGGTACCTAACAGGAAAGCTTGATAAAAATACTTTCTAAGAAGTAATCCGAAGCAAACTTCCGAATCCCATTCCCTCTCCTCAAATAAAGTTGCATTCCCTTTTCCCTCCTCTTCGAGCCTCACAAATTCAGCAACCTTATCCATGTATCTGCGAAAGCCCTCGGACATTTTGTAAAAGATTGGTTTTATATCGCCTAAGGCGAAGACAAACTGCTCTTCACCTTCCCTATCAATATTACAAAAGTGCAATATGTCTGGTGTAAATATAGTATGAAATCTGGCAAAGGGGAGATGTACAGACCTTCTTCTAAAACTAGAATCAATGCTGCTGTACGCTTTTCTGAGTGGTATTGAAATCACATCATCAAAGTACCCCTGAACAGCTGCTTCAAGCTTGAGATCACCATAAACTCTCTCTTGGTGTTTAATTTCATATCCTTTGGAATTATATCCTTTGAGGAGGCAGTCGAGAGGTTCAAGGAATGCTTTTATAAATTCGGCCGAGCTCATATTTTCAAATATTGGTCTGATTAGCTTATTACCCATGAAATCAAGGTGACACGGTGATGGATGAGCACCTAATGAAGCAGAAATTCTACCGTGGGGCCATAAGCGTACTTTAGAAATATCTATATCGCTTTCCAATGCCAAAGGAGGAATGTCCAAATATGATCTAGTTGCTTCTTCAAAGTTGGCATTTGCTTTCTTGACTATTGCAGGCATTATCTTTATCTCGTTGGGACCAATCTTTGCCAATTCCTCTATATTCTTCTTAGTTAGAAACATTGGATTACTCTTTAAGACTTTATCATCCCTGGAACTAGCGTTATACCTAATCTGATCATAGTATTGTCCAAACAAGGGGTTTCGAAGTGCATATGTTGGATGGCGGCTACTGATTGGCCCTTGCAACCTCCAAACTCTTTGAAGTACAGTCAATAAGTACATGATGAAGCAGCCTTACCACAGTATTGTATTACTTGATACAAGTTAGTATAAAGCAGACTCCTTGAATTGCATTTCTGTTATCGTACTGAAATGGTCTTATTTACTGAAGAGGCTCACCAGCCGATAGGATAACGATCTAATAACTGAAGGATTCCTTAGTGTTAATAATACTAAGTAATGGAACACGAGATACCTGTAGGAAATGAATCTTTTGGCGTTCAGTGAAAGGATTGAAGAAGTCAATGTTTATTTAGACGCTGTGTAATTGAGTACATGAGCTATTAGTATTTGCTAGCTGTTTTTGCAACTACATAGCGTCAAGCTTGTTTGTGTACCAATCCTGCACAGCAATTGCTGCAAAAGCAGAACGACTTACATTTCTACATTATTGTATCTTAGAGTGAATACAATGATTAACTACTTGAACAAAGGATACTCTGAAAATACATAGTCAATCAGCTATATGCAACGAATGGTGGAATTAACTTTTTTTTTGTCACAGCCTTCTTAAATCTCTTGCAGAATGTGACTGACAATCCGAGATGGCCAATTGTTGGAGCTGGACGACGCAAGTTTGAAGTACAACACAAAATACTAAACCAAGTGTAGCCCTCATAGTACAGGCGGTTCTAAACTAAGCTATTTATTACATGAAATATGGCTGTACCAAAAACAAGGACTCTTGATAGTGGAGTTATTAATCTCCGAGGCATAACTTGAACCTCCATGTTCATGAATTGTTGGGCAAACTTCTCCAAAAAGAGATATAGCTAACCAGAAACCAATGAAGCCCTGAAGACTAAACTGGGAATCATTAGGTCAACAACATGAGGTCAAGATAGATACTATGCATAGATCCATCTATCTTCAACACATAAATACATTTGTCTTCAACGCATAAATATCAAAACATATATTCATGTGAACTTACCACACCATAGGAACATATGAAGAGAAAACAAACTTATACGTGCAAACATTTAAATATTTCAACATCCCCTCGATACCTAATGGAAATTATTAGTTCATCAGTATGTGGCCAAGATAGATACTACACATTGATGAATATAGATTCAACACATAAATACTTATATACTCATGTGAACTTGCCACACCATATGAACATATGAAGAGAATACAAACTTATATGTGTAAACATATAAATATTTCAGCATCCCCTCGATACCTAATGGAAATTATTAGGTCAACAACATGTGGTCAAGATAGATACTCTGCATAGATACATATATATTCAACACATAAATATCAAAACATATATTCATGTGAGCTACACCATAGGAACATATGACGAGAAAACAAACTTATACGTGCAAACATTTTAATATTTCAACACCCTTCACCGAGTTATCACCATCAATGTCTCACAATCCATTCTCATTCACACTGCCGTGATGTCCCAATGCGTAAAAAATGCTGCAAAAAAATCCTATCGCTACGTGTAGTACTCCACCACCATAGAGTAGAACAGGTGGAAGAAGACAGTAAGAATGAGCAGGTATCCGAAGAGAACAACGAGCCAGGGAGAAACTGACCCGCAACGGTCTCTATACCTACTGGTGGAAGACATAGTGATGCAGTTCGAAAACGAAGCAACGCTATTGTATGAAATCACTGGTAATGGCTGTGATCCTTTCAAGCAAGACCCTTTGGGAGAGACGGCGTTACCACAGAGAGAGACCAACACCACGACGAAGATAGTGGTTCCAAACGCAACAATGGTTGAGATCTTGATGTCCCTCTGGAGGACTCACCTTTTGCAGAGTAGAAGCATCGAAGAGAGCAGCACCACGACGGCGTTGTTGATGTGTGAGAAGTCCATTGCTTCTCAAACCTGGCACATCGATGTCATAGCCGACCAATTAATGCTCTGTAGGATCATGTATGAGATCACACAATGCTGTACGAGGTTAGATAACTACATAGATGTCATCGGGAACTTGGATTTGGGACATAGGCTTCGTCACTTGACGGCAGACCAAGAGACTCGTTATGGAGATACCCAGATCATCTACAGAAACAGGGAGATCACCAACAAACCTGCCTTTCTAATTGAGCTTATGGCAAGCAAGTTGGCGAGGAAAGAACCACGATGGTCGTTTACCACGAGCCCTTTATTTTCCAAGCCGATTACTCTGAAACGTACTACAATTAGAGATGTCGGAGATATCGAAGGAGAAACGCTCCAAGACGAGAACAATGCTTTCGATTATGATAGCAATAAAGAGAATGAGGGGCCCAGCTTCCTGGAAAAGAAGAAACGTATCTACCAGAAAGTGAGCCACAGGGTAGTTACAGCTCAATTGAGGCTCCCACAGCGAGAGGTAAGCTGTTTGATTGGGTTGAATGGAAACAGAATCAACAGCATTCGTGAAATGACCGGTTGTTACATCAAGGTGCTACCAGTCAACAGTGAATGCGAGGATGGGCTCTTTATGGCTCTCCCAAGGAAAGACATACCTCAGATCATTACAGTTACTGGCTACGAATCCAATGTAGATGATGCACTCACTATCATGGAGCACTACATTGTTGTATATCGTCAGAGCGAGTCCAAGTTCCTTTGATGAAGAGAGATCATGCGGAGGAGATCATGCGGAGGAGATCAAGAGTAAGCCACCCGAAGGTGCAAAATCTGAGCTTTTAGTAAGTCAATTCATGAGGGGACAAGACAAGAAGAAAATAGCTTCTATCAAAATGAGCATTGTCTCCCACGTTCTACGAAGCCTTCTGGCCAACTGTTTCTTTCCACTTCTTGTAACTTTCCCATTAGCCATCCCAACCTCATTGTTCTTCATGTCTTACTCCAAAGCCACAGCTCGCGGCCGTAAAATCTTCATCTGCACCGATGACGGCTAGTGCAACCGGATGCTAAAACCGATGCGACTCAACGTCTTAACCACTATCGATGGCCTGCTGAGTTAATATTAGCCATGTGGGAGTATTAACCTCTCAATTACCTTAAAGAGGTACACACTATTCAACTTGACTCCTTTGTTTACTGTTTCTTCGCTGGTAATACATTGCTACTGCTTACCAATCGCCTGCCACTAGAACTCACCATTGCAACTCTTTCCCGAATGCCGACTACTACATCTACTACAAACATCTCCCATCTCCGATCTACCATCTCCCATCTCCGATCTCCCACCTACCAACTCGTCCTGATATAACTGCCACCACCACAGCAACTTCCCACGACAACATCGCTTCTCTCCTATTACCACCACTCCACCACCACGTCTTGCTGCAAAACCCGGGTAACCCCCAGATCCTTCAGCGTAATCCTCAGCCCGGCCCCCAAGTTACCCCCATTTCCTCCTTCCCAAAGCGTTTGCCTGAAAAATTTATGCCTGAAAAATTTCTATGAGAAGAGGCCCAATGGGTGAAAATTTTTTTTCAGGTATTCATGGTTTTCGGAGGCATATATATAATTTTCAGTTGCCTCTTCTTTCTTTCCAATTAATCTTCATCCCAACTATAACTATAAAAATGGCTGACGGTGTTTTCCAAGGTGCTATCGGTATCGATTTAGGTACTACCTACTCATGTGTTGCTACTTTCGACTCTGCTGTTGAAATCATTGCCAACGAACAAGGTAACAGAGTTACCCCATCCTTCGTCGCTTTCACTAACGAAGAAAGATTAATTGGTGATGCCGCCAAGAACCAGGCCGCTTTGAACCCAAAGAACACTGTTTTCGACGCTAAGCGTTTGATCGGTCGTGCCTTCGAAGATGAATCCGTCCAAAAGGACATCAAGTCTTGGCCATTCAAGGTCATTGACTCCAACGGAAACCCTCAAATCGAAGTTGAATACCTCGAGGAAACCAAGACTTTCTCCCCTCAAGAGATCTCCTCCATGGTTTTGACCAAGATGAAGGAAATTGCTGAGGCTAAGATCGGTAAGAAGGTCGAGAAGGCTGTTGTTACCGTCCCAGCTTACTTCAACGACGCTCAAAGACAAGCCACCAAGGATGCTGGTGCCATTGCCGGTTTGAACGTCTTAAGAATCATTAACGAGCCAACTGCTGCCGCCATTGCCTACGGTCTTGGTGCTGGTAAGTCCGAGAAGGAGAGACACGTTCTTATCTTCGACTTGGGTGGAGGAACTTTCGATGTTTCTTTGTTGAACATCACTGGGGGTGTTTTCACTGTCAAGGCCACCGCTGGTGACACTCACTTGGGTGGTCAAGATTTCGACACCAACTTGTTGGAGCACTTCAAGAAGGAGTTCCAAAAGAAGACCGGTTTGGACATCTCTGAGGACGCTAGAGCCCTCAGAAGATTGAGAACTGCCTGTGAACGTGCTAAGAGATCCCTTTCTTCTGGTACCCAAACCACCGTTGAGATCGACTCCTTGTTCGACGGTGAAGACTTCTCTGCTAACATCACCAGAGCTAGATTCGAAGACATTAACTCTGCTCTCTTCAAGTCCACCTTGGACCCAGTTGAGCAAGTCTTGAAGGATGCTAAGATCGCCAAGTCCGGTGTTGACGAGGTTGTCCTTGTTGGTGGTTCCACCAGAATTCCAAAGGTCCAGAAGTTGTTGTCCGACTTCTTCGACGGTAAGCAATTGGAAAAGTCCATCAACCCAGATGAGGCTGTTGCTTACGGTGCCGCCGTCCAAGGTGCTATCTTGACCGGTCAATCCACCTCCGAGGACACCAAGGACTTGTTGTTGTTGGATGTCATCCCATTGTCTTTGGGTGTTGCCATGCAAGGTAACGTTTTCGCTCCAGTCGTCCCAAGAAACACCACCGTCCCAACCATCAAGAGAAGAACTTTCACCACCGTTGCTGACCACCAAACCACCGTTCAATTCCCAGTTTACCAGGGTGAGCGTGTCAACTGTTCTGAGAACACCTTGTTAGGTGAGTTCGACTTGAAGAACATCCCACCAATGCAAGCCGGTGAGCCAGTCTTGGAAGCTATCTTCGAAGTCGACGCCAACGGTATCTTGAAGGTCACCGCCGTCGAGAAGTCCACTGGTCGTTCCGCTAACATCACCATCTCTAACTCTATCGGTAGATTGTCTTCTGACGAGATCGAGAAGATGATTGAGGACGCTGAGAAGTTCAAGTCCTCTGACGATGCTTTCGCCAAGAGACACGAGCACAAGCAAAAGTTGGAAGCTTACGTTGCCTCCGTTGAGTCTACCGTCACTGACCCAGTTCTTTCTGCTAAGTTGAAGAAATCCGCCAAGGACAAGATCGAGACTGCCTTGTCTGATGCTTTGCAAACCCTTGAAATCGAAGACGCTTCTGCCGACGATTTCAGAAAGGCCGAATTGGCCTTGAAGCGTGCCGTCACCAAAGGTATGTCCACCCGTTAAGTGTAACTAAATATTAATAATCTTCTGTATATTTTCATTCTTGTTTATTATTCTTCCTGGGTCCCAATAAATAACTTTAGCTTTTGAGAAGGTGTAAATGTTGATGTCTAATGGTCATGGTATATGAACCGTTAGTAGCTTGAATGTTTTTCAATACTGCTATTACAATGACAGAAGAATATAATCTCTTTGATTGAATACTTACTATACATGAATTAATAAATGCTAATGACTGTTATATACCTATAAACCTGGTAGTTTATTTCGTTTCCTCTTCCTCCTCATCATCTTCGTCTATAATGTAGTTACCCAACTTATCCATCTTCAACTTCTTTCCTCCAGTTGATAAAGCGTCTATGATTCTCTCGTTCTCTTCTTGTAGATCTTTCTCATCGTCATCACTGGCAAATTCGTCTTCCTCTTCTTCTTGTTCGTCTTCTTCTTCTTCGTCATCCTCATCCTCATCCACTTCTCCAGCACTAAAGTCAGAGAGTTCGCCATCTACCTCTTCTTCTTCGTCTTCATTAGCATCGTTGAGTCTCATTTTCATGACGGCTTTCTCCAAATCTTTGTCTTCTCTGACTCCGGTCATCTTCTTAGCATATCCTGATGCTTTGACCTCTACATCCAAACTCTTGATTCTTTTGACATCACGGTTGAAATTTGGATAAGCGTACTTGTAACCTTCCCCGTATCCTTCTGTGTCAAACATGGTAGGATCATGATTTGGCTTGTATCTGAATTTCTTCTCGAAGAAGGCACGAATACCTTCAACGTCTCTATCAAAGTATTGCTTGGCATCGGTGTGTTCAATAGAGACACACTGGGGGAAATCAATGACCACGAAGTCAAACTCGTGTTTAGCAGCATCCTCCTTGTCTCTTATTATAATGTTAAACTCGTTGAAGTCACAATGGATTAATCCATGGTTAGCCATCTTGACGATAAAGTTCATCAAGTCAGAGTACAACCTTTTGTAGTCTTTGTGCTTACGCAACTGTTTCATTGGAATACCCCTGATCCACTCCATCAACACACAATGTCTGGAGTAGTCATATGGAATTGGAACAGCGAAATCGTTTTGGTGCAAAATTTGCATGAACTCATATTCTTTATTTGCAGCTAAACGAGAAAGGTACATCCACCCCGACGACTGGTTGTTTCTCAAGTAGTCACGGTTGTTCTTAACCGTCTTGAACGACGTTCTACCCAATCTGTGGATTTTCATCACCTTCTGAGCACCTTTAGGGTCACTGACAGAATAGATATCCGATTCTTTACCAACACCTATTTGGGACCCCACTGAGTACACCGTATTTCTATTAAGCATGGACTTAAGTGCCAAATAATCGTATCCGTTGTACGTCAACCTGAAACCGTCGTATTTGGCGTTACGTAACCTCGAGACCAACTTCAACTTGGCCAAGTCTCCTATAGCTCTATTCGTTCCCGAAGGAGACTTCATTCCTCCCATGGAATGGATCATCTCAGTGGGCACCAATTCATGGTTTCTCGAGCCGATTTCCACTGCTTGAAGAACTTTAAAATCGTCCGAGGTAAGATACCTCATATGGGATGTGTCGAGCTTCATTTCTGCCGTCTACAATATACTTCTACTAACAATAATAGTCCTAATAGCTACCCATTCATCACCATATAACTGTTAAAGTCAGCGCCAATTTTTTTTCACTACCATCTCGATGGTCCTGTATGTGGTTGTGAGGTTTGAAATATTATTAGGTAAGTGTGCAGCCGTCCTGCACCGGGGATTTTTCAATCTGTTGCGCGCAACTTGTGGAGTTGATAGCTTGTAGATGCAATAATGGATTCAGTTCAATGTTGATGGGTTATACTAGGTTCTAAGAGACATCTATGGACGAGGCTCCAGGTGAACATGCCTCCGCGGAAAAGGGCTCGAAGAAGACTAAGGAAACGAAGCCGAGAAGCCGCCAATTTGGGGTATAATGGTGACGGTCCGAGGCCTAAAAGGTCGAAGAAAGACAGTTTATCGTATGAAGATAACTTAAGAAGGATAGGAGGTTCGAGCAATGACATCTCGTACGTGGATACAATCTCGCTCGGACCAAGCTATCCTTGGTATACTATACATCCCCTTCCATCAACTATTCCCAGAGGACCAGCATCTCGGGGTACTCGAGTCTCTAGATTGAGCACGATGTGTGTGAAGGTTATAGCTCAAGAAGCAGATAGCATTGACGAATCGGATCTCGAACAAATACCGTCCCAGTGGGTAATGGCAATATGGAAAATGGTCTTGAGGTTCCAGAAAGACTCGTTTCGGAACTTTAATCTCTTCTCGTCACTTTTGGGACAAGACCCCAACTTTAGATGTCATCTTTCTGGCGGTCTGTATGGATTGACAACTTCTCCTTTGCAGACCCTTGGAAACAATAGAAGCATAACTGTTACACTATTATCACTAGGTGGATATCACAATTATGACGAGAATGTGGAGAAGAAACTGCGCCATCGATTCGAGAACTTGTTTGCCAATGTCAATGCCAAAGAGGTCGTTCAGAAGATAAATAGAATGTCATACAAGCCAATAGTCTTCTTAGACCTCTCCAAGTCAGACAATAAGGTCCTGGTGCTAGACATCATGATGTATTTGAATATTGCCAACTTAACCGGATTGAACCTATCCAATATGAATGCAGTAGACGACCAGCTAATCTATAATATTGGTCTGAAGATTAAGCATGGACAGTTACAGCTGTTGAAGGTTCTAGGACTCAGTGGTTGTTCTGGTGTATCAGTCAAAGCCATTCAGAGTTTGGTGGATCTTTCCAAGGACCCTGCTATCGACAGCTTTCTTCTATATATTGAGACTGAAGCTAGTCCAGAGAAGTCTGGGATTCGTGATAAGCCGTCTAGGGATAGATATCTTGAAGGTAGCAAATGGCTACTGTTAGAAGACCATTCTAGTCAGGAGCTTCTAAATGTAGCGAAGCAACCAATTGGTATGAAGCTACCACAGCTTTACACGTCCTATCCTGGTCGAGTATGCAAAAAGTCCAGACAATATGAACTGAGTGCCATGCTCTCTACACAGCCTGAAGAAGTGACAGAATTTAAGGACACCATCAAATTGGATATAATGATCCATGGAGACAGCTACTCACAAGCAGACTTTGAGTCAGATAAGATCAGGAAGCTAACTTCAAGCTGGGAAGACAGGAGAGCTACACGATTAGTTCAAGGCGAGACAGTCAACTTCAAGACAGCACTCATGATAGACTACCAGCACAAGCCGGAGTCTTCTACAACGACAGTTGAACCAAAAGCAAAGATTGGAACTACAAGGAAACGAACCACCATTAAAGCTGATGCAAAGAGCTTTTTCGGTGGTGTGGAATCGTAAAGCGGGGCCAAGACAAACCCGACACAAACATAGACAATATGAATCCCAAGGATGTATTCTTACTCCTCTGTATGTATTATTATTTTAACATCCAAGAGATTATAAATATCGACCTCTATACCTAATATTTATCTAGTCAAGTAGAAGTCCCGTAGCTACTATATGATTGGAACAATCGCAACCTCGTTAACTACTTGTATATTTTGAACTAATGTACACTATGGTAATGCAATACTACAAATGAAATGAAATGCCAGAATCTGGGCTTCAAAGATCTCTCTTCCAAAGCAAGTCCTTCAATATTTTTGCTGAATTCTTATTTGGGCTTCCTTGACTGCTGAGCGCATTGGCCAAGGATATAGGAGCATTGGAGTCAACACCGGGAGAAGGGCTGGCGTAGATCGACTGGAAGCCATCACTAGGAGGAGCTGGACTAGTCTCTGATGACTTCTTTCCGTTCAACAATGCCAACAAGCTCTGACCATGAGGATTACTTAACTTATGCTCAGCTGGCTGAGGTGGTGGAGATGTCAATTGGGCTTGCTTTTTGTTCTCAACAAAAAGATCATTCAATGTGTCACCGGGTTTTAAAATTCTAATACGAGCCTTCTTAGGTTCGATGTTCTCCTGAGCGTCCTGAAAGAAGTCTCTTGGTGCGGAATAGGACTTTTCAGATAAGTCGGCAGAAGCAGGGACAAAAGGGTCAGAGAACTCGTCGAGTAAATGATCTACATCCTCCTCATCACTGGCTATGTCAAAATTACGGAAAGAAGTCTTTCCTAACAATTGGTTATCCAAGGCCCCGAAGTCCTCAAAATCCTCAAAGTCATCAAAGTTATCAAATGTGTCAACAGGGTTGGAGTGGAGCTGTTGCTCATGAAATTGGTTTTCAGGTTGTGTAAATGCTGGTTGGTTCTGAACTGGTCGAGGAGCTACATTCTTGTTAAGAAGTCCAAGCAACTCGTTAGAAGCGTTCTGAACTGGTGGTTGAACAGGTGGAGATTTTGGTCCATTGAGTATTCCTAATATATCAATGGAAGCACCCCGAGCTTGGGCGGAATTAATATTTCCATTCGTGGCTGGTGGAACGTTTTTGTGAAGAAGGTTCAATAAGCCGTTAGTCGACTGGGTGTCCACTTTAGGTGAAGTCACTGTTGGTTTTTTGTTGAGGAGACCCAACAACTCGTTGGAGGAGGTATGGTCTACCTCAATCGTATGCAACTTCTTCTTATTGAGTAATCCTAAAAGCTCATGCGAAGAGCTGGCTGGTGCCTTTGCAGATTCTGCTGGTTGAGAGGCATGTACTTCTTCTTTGGGACCTCTATTTAAGAGACCAAGAAGCTCATTTGATGAGGTCCTGTTATTGGAAGCAGGAACGGCTGTCGTTGGGTCCTTTTTCAAGAGCCCGAGAAGTTCATTGGAAGCGGATCTAGATGCTCCGTTTGCTTCAGTACTATCTGGTCTCTTGCTGGGCTTGCCCAAGAGACTAAGTAACTCGGCTGAGTCTTTGCTCTTACCACTACTAGGAGGAGCATCGGCTGGACGTTTCAAAAGAGTGAGTTTCTTTCCTGGAGCCGGGTTAGAGGTCAATCCGTGGCTTCCACTCAGTCTTATTGATTCTTCTAATTCATTCGAGGCTTGGTGTGTGCTTCCTAAGAAACCGGCAGTATTTGAGAGTATGCTGATGTTGGCTGTATTGTCATGTGTCTTTACTTCTGGAGTTCCACCACTCTTCTTGTTGAGTATATCCAAGATACTGTCTTCCGTGTGTTCTTGCTTGTGGTTTACAATATCTAATAATGGTTGTGGTGTACTGCTTGAGTCCTTTCTCTTTTTGCCCACTAAACTGAGCAAGTTCTGGGCTTTTGAGCGGTTACTCTCAGCCTCAAAAGACTTCAAGGAAGGATCTTTAATCTCGTCGTCTGCTTTCTTTGATGATTTGGTATTCAATATAGATAAAAACTCCTTAGAATTCAACAGAGAAGACTTTGTGATAGCAGAAGGTTTCTGGAATAACTGCGGGTTCGGCTGCTGAAGGTAGTGCTGGGGCTCTTGGAGATGCTTGCCAGGCGACGCCATCGTCTGGAAAGGAAGAGGAAGCGGAGTCATGATCGGAGGTGGAATAGGGCCACCAGGGTAGAAACCGTGTGGATTATAGAACGGATAGATCGGTTGAGAACCTGGGCCTGCGGTGAAGAAAGGAATCTGGTTCTGCAAATGCTGCGGAAGTGCAAATTGAATGTACTGTTGTTGCTGCTGCTGGTTTTGTTGATGCTGTTGAGGAAACTGAGCTGGGATTACTATATTGTCTTGACCGTTTTGGACAGGATTAACATTGACCTTCTGGAGGATGTTCAAAAGCTCTCTACCAGCATCTACATTCTTGTCTTCTGGCTGGTTCAAGCCGAGCAATGCCTTCAATCTTATTTCTGCCTTGAGCATCAATTCCTCTTCATCTACCACTCCCCTATTCTTGTTGATCCAGCCCATGATTGGCTTTATCACCGTGCTTACAATGAAGTACTGGTTGGGTGTTTTGTTGATCTTCTTCTGTAGCGACTTGATGTCGTGCCATTGAATCTTGGCGATTTCGTTCCTTGCCAATGGCTGGAAGTCGTAGTCTTCTGGAACGTTTCTTACGAGGTATATCTTGTAGTTTTTACCCTTTATGGTTCTTTCCACCACGTCATTCTCGTTGATGAGATCCTTGGCACTGAACCCGGTTTCTTCTTCCACCTCTCTGATAGCACAGTCGATGTCGGACTCGTCCTTCGAGATCTTTCCTCTTGGAAAGGACCAGGTATTCGATTCTGTTCCCTTCACCAACACCACTTTCGACAACTCCTTGTTGAACAAAGCAACACCTCGCACTGGGATAGTCGACTTGTACTTTCCGAACCTTGCAAGGGCGTCCGAGGGATCGCCCCACTTCCATATCAATGGACACTTCTCGAGAAGCTTACTACAGAACGACTTCATCTTCATAGACGGTAAACTAGGATTAAGCACACGGAGGAAATCGGTGTAAAACCACTGAGCTTCTTCAACATGGAAGAACACCCTTTCAAGCGACGAAAGGTCCTCCTCGGGGCAATTGACCACGAACCGGACCAAGAGATCCTCGAGCACTCGATCCACCGGCTGGTTGGCCAAGCCGTCACGTAAGTTGACGGACATCGTGGGTATTTTATATGTTAGCGGGCTAGCTGATGCGTGAAAGTCGGTGTAACTGACAATCTACTTATTTTCTGTGTGCCGAGCCTCGTATAGTACAGTTTACTTCTATATAACGTGTGAAATACCACCAAATCAACCGTGTTTCTTCATCAAGACTGTTCTTCATTTTGGTGGAAGCACCCAATTGGTGGAGTGTCCGGGTAACCCTGCGAGTGTTTTGTGAACGAATTTTGGGTGCGACTGCATGCAGTGCGGGTTGACGTTGCGGTACGGGTCCGAGTAGCAAGTCATGGATGGGGGTAAAGATTCTGTGGTAACGGGGTGCAAATTGGATGATGGTGTTGTAGTGGGTCCCGTGAATCTATTTGAAGTTTAGGAGTGGAGATTTAGGAGAATTTCGGTGCTTTTGATACCATAGTTAAAAGTGGTGATGTCGGTGTCCTGCATATAATGTAGGTGGTAATACGAGTTGATATTCCTGTATATAGAAAAGTCCCACCTTTTGCAGCCTGTTGATGGAGTGGTTGATGGATGGATATGGATTGAAACGGTATTTAGAGTGATATTTGTTGGTGGTGGTAAGTCAGAGGAGTGATTGGGGTTAGATGACTATTGGTATGTGTTTATTGGGGGAAACTACGAAGAAAATGAGTATATTATTGCCACAGAGCATACTGTGAGAAGATGCATTCCGAAGCACACCTCAGTAGGGTTTTCTTGTGGTACTGGTGCAACATGATAGACGTAAACAAGATGTATTAATAAGTATGTTGTTTTAGGTTTCGACAATGTATTCCTTGTGCCCAAATTGTGGCATTCAACCGTTTTCAAAGCGATCTGGAACTCATTCCTGGTACGCTTCTCCAATTGCGAAGCAACCATACATTGCTGGTATATTCCAGGGCTGCAGCCTTCTTGACTAACTCCACAACCACCACCAAATGGACAAACTACAACGAAAAATTATAACAACTCAACCCACAAATATTCCTCACTTTACAAACCCCCTAACAGCCCCTTATAACTCAGTACGATCCATTGAACCATCCCCACACTTCCAATAACCATTCATGCTACTAACTACTATCCACCAATACTCTATTCATCTCCTGCACACACCTCCCCACTATGATTCGTGAAAAGTTACCGACTCTATGCCTATTAATATATGGTTTATTCTTTTGTTCTCTACCGCTTTGTTTCTCTGTAATTTGCAACTATGAATAGACTCGCCGTGAGGAGGTTCGCCCAGTCTGCGTACCAATTAAACGGGAAAAGTCCTCGTTTTGTGACGACTCTCAAGGAGGCATCGAAGCCTGCTTTGGAGAAGTCCAGGCCAATAACCAAACCAATTGGATTGGACTCTCCGATACTCTTGAACCACAAGATTGGAGATACGTACTCGTTGACGAACATAAAGGAGGAATTGTTCAGCTCCGAGGCGAAGGAGAGAAGACAGAAGAAACTAGATTACGAAATCAAGCATTCGCCTTTCTACGAAACGAAGTCATTTAGAAACACCAACGGTAAGATTTTCACTCCGCCTATTTCATACTTCAAGAACGATAAAGCTAAGTACTTCCCGGACTTCATCCTGACCACTCTAGATGGACAGCAGAGGAGTCTCTACGAGATCTTGACGGGAAAGGTTAGCATTGTAAGATTGTACTCCACGGTATCTGGAGAACAATGTAGTCACACATACTTCAAGGTAGATGATAAAGACTACGCAGGCGGAGACTACGCTGAATTTCAGGGTAAATACCCCAATGGGCAGATTATCGATATAAATATTCCACAGAACTGGATGAAGGGGTTCTTTTTGGGCCTTTCCAAATCCAGTATCAAGAAGACAATTGCTCCAGAGAGACATGGAAAGTACTTCATTCTTCCCGACCACATTTTCCAGTACGACTTGCGTGAGAAGTTGTATTGTGACAACATGTGCTCTGGGTACATCTACTTATTAGACCACAATGGTAAGATTAGATGGGCCACCAGTGGATATTCCAATGAGGAAGAGATGGCATTAATGTGGAAGTGTGTAAAGGGGTTGGAGAAGGAGTTAACTTCTCTTTCGACATAATAATGTAAATAGACTTGTAATATAGATCATTAGCGAAAGGGAACAAGTGAAGGGGATGAGTAGAGTAGGATATTAATAGTGTTTGTTTTTTATTATTTAATAGTGTAGTGAAAAAAGCACCATTAGAGGAATATGAGTTTGACCCAAGAGAGTTAAACAACAAACACCGAGTTGCGTTCGGGATCTTTCTCTTCGTTAAGAGTACAGATTCTGATTCGGTACCTGCTGCAGACACATATAAGCATAGATAAGATGTAGAATTGCAAATACGTGGTGGAGCTTCTTCACAGTAGTTGCTTTCCTTCAAAGAAAGCTCCGTGAAATATAAAAAAACGAAGGAAAACAAATCAAGTAACTCAAAACAACACCCTACCCCTATGTAAGTCCCAACCAACTCAATAATTACAAATATCCTCTTCTTTTAGCAACTACAACAAGGTTCTAACCATCATCAATTTGCAGCTATTCATAAACCGTGTTACCCGGATCAGTACTCTCACGTGACTGAAATTTTCAGTGTTCATCGCTTGTTAAAATACGCTTCTTCACTTTATGTATACTACACGAATGCATCCTAACACTTCAACCTACCAGACAAAATTGTATGTATAGCAGCATGAATATTCTTCGTGCCAACTCGTTATTATGATGAACTTTCAATTGGGAATCTCTCTGACAATCCAAAAAAACCCATGGAGAAAACCTCATTAATTGTTATCTGATTTACAACGAGTTGGCCGAGGCAGTGAGTTTTACGGCTTCAAGTTCTAACAAGAAAATAGACAAATAGTGAATAGTAGCTAAATTGGGGACCGTATAGTCATATAGCTCAATCGGACGACGTCATCATAGAGATTCCCGAGCGTAGTGCCATATCTTTGGCAACCTAAACCTGTAGACCCATACTAGACCGTGATTTCCGTAGTACTATAAACATTCTCACTCATCGTATTGGCGCAGAGTACAAAATTAGGGCTCCAGCCCTCACTCAAATAAATCCTTCGCGCTATACAAATTATTAGTCACGTGTACGTTGAAATTTTTTTTACCAAACGTCTGTATGGATTTTTCAGAGTGGTTTAATAAAAGTTTTTATGGAGAGTTCTTTTGGAATCAACAACGTCGAAACTAACAACCGTCAACATGTCTGCTCCAATCAACAAGGAAAAGGTCGAACAAGAAGTCGAAGCCATCCACAAGATCAGAATTACTTTGACCTCCACCAAGGTCAAGCAATTAGAATCTGTTTCTGCTAACATCATCAGAAATGCCGTCCAAAACGACATTATCAAGAAGGGTCCTGTTAGAATGCCAACCAAGGTCTTGAAGATCACCACCAGAAAGACTCCAAATGGTGAGGGTTCTAAGACTTGGGACTCTTACGAGATGAGAATCCACAAGAGAGTTATCGACTTGCAAGCCCCAGCTGCTACCGTCAAGAAGATCACTCAAATCACCATCGAGCCTGGTGTGGATGTTGAGGTCACCATCGCTGCTTAAGCGGTTGGTGCGGCTATATCATCTTATGGGTCCAGCCAATACTGGACGTTTATTAAATCTGTACATTTGAAGGGAGATATTAGAGAAGTGGTAAAATGAAGAGGTGATACTCATTATGCAATGAATGTACCATGTATATTTGTTAGTGCATTGAATATTGAACAAGGGCGTAAGTTCTTGCTCTGTAAGGAGACATTGTATCCAAGTGCTCTAGGCGTGCCGTATATTTTAGGTAATATACAGACGTTGTGGTGTTGCTATCAGGATTTGGTATAATAATTCAAGTATTTGTTTTTAGGCGAAGGTTTTGGTTTGTATAAATAATCATTAATACATTTGTCGGTTAATTCAAATTGTTTAATAATGTAGTGTAGAATGAAATGAAGTGGAGGTAGCTGATCTGGGTTAGGATTTATGCAACTCAACTTAGATTATGTACTTCAAACCAACGTTAGTTATCAAACGTACTAGATAGTATAATTTTTGAAAAGAATTGACTACAATGCGGTGCTACCATATGCCAACGGATATCAATATTTTACTCCGTCGATTATCAGTAAATGGTAGTAGATCAATGCAAACAGTTAACGAGTACTGCCCATTTTCTTCCTCTTCTTCTATACGGTTGTCATATTTACGCTGCTGCTCTTCATTTCTAACCCACAAATCAAATCCTGTTATACCTTTATCTACTGGTCTTTGCTTACCACTCGCCCTGTTCACATGTTTTCGCAATCGCTTCGCCTACGCTCCCCGGGCCCCTTGGTATCTTATCGCCTTGGCTGCTGTGGTGTAAAGTGGGTCGACTTTTCATGTCGAATGGACGGTAAGTAGTGAAATTCCTCTGAAAACCCAAGGGCTCGCTACCAAGCACACACAACCAAAACAAAACCCAAACACTCCATCTTCAATCTCAGTCTCCATCTCTTATCTAAAGCACATTAATCAGAAGAGGCCCCCCACCATTTACTACTATTGGCAACTGGCATGTCACGTGACTTGTTATCCCCGGAAATGTTCCCACTTCTCTCATTTTGCATTCGCAAGCGACGTCATCAGTAAAACCTTCCCGTGACTACGAAGGTACCGAGCAACCAAGGAGGGCCCACGGGATACTTACCAATACAATACACCGCATCTTCAGAGACTGCTCATACCCCCATTGTACCGCCCAAAACACAATACCCACTCCCAAAAGCCTATGTCTCCCAAATCCCAAACTTTTTCATCGTATCTCTCACCACCATCACTAGCTCCATCTCTCGCAGCCTCTCTCTCTCGCGGACTCTCCACCTTTTCTAGGACTCCACTACACTCCAACTCTCCCCTTCTAAAGTCACGTGCAGCTCCTCACCCCGGTTCCCCCGTTTCTTTTTTACGAATGAGGTTTCATCGAATTCCTCAGTTAACAAACGAAAGTTACCAGTAGTCATCATGGTTGTTTCTGGCCAAGTGAATTAATCCTCACGTTTGCACCCGGCGCTAGTCTTCTAAGTAGGACCAACAGTCGCCCCCACCGCGAGTTTACACCCCACACCGTATTCAGCCACCATGGTGTACGTTCTTGCCGTCAGGCCTCGGCTTCTCTATGTCACCAGTAAACAGCTTCAGAACCTCAACAAGAGGATGCTAACGTCGTCGGCTTCGTCGTCCAAAGCGGCGCTTGTGGGAAGAGCTAAGTTGGCCCGCTTCAACAAACAATGTATCGTCCGCAACGGAACCGCTGCTCAGAGCCAATCGAGATCGGCTTCAACAAACAGCTCGAATGGCGCTGCCAATGCTGCTACCCGTGCTGCCAACACTTCATCATACACCAAGAATAGCAATACAAACAACGGAAATGGAGGCTCAAACGGAGCTAACTCCACATACAAAAGAAGAAACGTCGCTCTTGTTTCCGGCATCATCATTGTCGGCTCGTACATCACATTCAATCTGTCTAACTACTACAATCTAGACACCTTGCCATCGCAGAGCGGTGTCAACGGTAGCAATGGATCCACCACAGCAAGATTGCTTACATCGTCGCCGACTTCTGCCGACGATAAAAAGTACTTTTCTACCCTGACGTCGTCAATGCACCAGAAGAACTCAATCTCCCATCAACAGCATAAGGAAGGAGTATTCTTGCTCAATGAGGAACAAGTCTCGACCAAATTGAGACAATTCGAAGAGTCGTACTTCGTCAACAGAGGAAAAGGTGTCACAAGATACGATATCTGTCAATTACCATCCAATTCGCCAATAGAAGACGATAGAGCTGAGGAAATCGTACAAGTCCCTATTCTCCAGGATAACAACATCAAGGCATCCACTGATTGGATGTTCTTCGGTGTGTTCGACGGTCATGGAGGTTGGACCACTAGTAGTAAGCTCAGAGATCAGTTGATTTCATGCATCATTAGTGAACTTGGAACTATATTCAAACCCGCCAACGAAGACAATTTAAGATACGTTCCAAATAGCGCTACCATAGACCAAGCCATTAAGAACGGATTCTTGAAATTGGATCACGAATTGGTGAACAAGAACATCGAGAAGCTCTTGAACGACAATAACAAGGCCAAAGCTGCCGAACTTCTTATGCCGGCATTATCTGGATCGTGTGCATTGCTCTCGTTCTACGATACTAATAGCAACATGTTGAAAGTTGCCGTCACAGGAGACTCAAGAGCAATTCTTGGATCGTACAAGGACAACCAATGGACCGTCAAACAGCTCAGTATTGACCAAACGGGATCTAACCCTACTGAAGTTGCTCGTATCATCAGTGAACATCCAGACGAGTCTAAGGTTATCAGAAACGGTCGTGTTTTGGGCAGTTTAGAGCCCACTAGAGCATTTGGTGATTGTCGTTATAAGTTGCCTGCCTCGATCCAAGAACGTATCTACAAGCAATTCTTTGGAAAGAGACTTCCTAACCACCTTCAATCTCCGCCATATGTTACTGCTGAGCCAGTAATCACCACTACCAAAATAAACCCAGAGAACAACGACTTCCTCGTTATGGCATCGGATGGTCTTTACGAGATGCTCACCAACGAAGAAATTGTTGGATTGGTAGTGAAGTGGATGGAAAAGGAGAAGATGATCAAGCCGCAAAAGTCATTCTGGAACATCTTTGGGTCTACAGAGAACAAGCTTCCTGAGGTCAATGATGTTACTAATGATAAATCTTCCAAGAAGCCAATCCGCAAGACCAAAGGATCTACTGGAGCGTTCCTTTTGGAGGATAGAAATGTGTCGACTCACTTGATAAGAAATGCATTATCCAATGGAGGATCCAAGGAGCAGACGTCCATGCTTATCTCCATCCCCAACCCTGTATCTAGACGTTATAGAGATGACTTGACCGTCACAGTGGTATTCTTCGGGAAAGATCCACACGGGGTGGACGAGGCAGGCAGGCTCGAAATCAATGGGGATGCTACTGCTGGAGGACAGGGAGCAGCCAAACCCAAATTGTAGTCATTATTAGAAGTGCAAGAAGCCACGTACCTTCGTGGCTGATTCTATTTATACATCGTTAATATGACAATATAATAGCGAGAGAAGAGAGTGAGAGTGAAGTGTAGAACGTAGTTAGAGAGTAGTGTGGTTAGGCATTTACTGCATCGGAGTAGGTATTCTGTATTATTTCTAGGAGAGTGTGGATTGTGGTCTATTGAGAAGATCAATGTGGGAAGAAAGAGCAAGCAAAATTGATGTAGATAAACAGAAGGATTGCCAGTTTGTGGTGTCTCCTTCATTTCATAAAGCCCATTTCCGCCTAAAGACTCTCGTAGTTCTCCCTCAATAAGGATTTTGCATCTTTTCGTGAGACGATCGATTGTGTAGTATAATTAATTGAAGTAGCAATCTCTCGCTAAAATTTAGTGAAGCCTCCCCACTTGAAGCATTTTTTCTCCCCGCCCCGCTTAAATATCTAGGGAGAGACTCAAGCATAGCGCTTATGCTTGGTAGTTTTACCGTACCAGCCACTTGTAGAGTGGTTTCTGTTTTTTACCTTGCACTGGTAGTCACAAGTTATCCGCATGTACCTGTTAATAGTATCCTATAGTAGTGATACATATTCAAATTACTTAGTATGCAATAGTATCACCTATCACATATCATATCACACTCTCATATCACATCAGGCCATTATATATTTTCCCTACTTCCCCTATCTAATTGCATGTCTTCTCTCCCTGCACGTTCTTTTCCCCACTATTCAACTCCCGTCACTGTTGAACTTTTGCCTCTCTCTTGTAGTCTCACACTCACTCACTCACTCACTCACTCGCCAGCCGATTCCTGGACCGAGCAACAAATTGAAGAACTCACACTCGCTGTAACTCGCTGATTCCTTCTGGCACTGGCTCTACTGGTTATGGTACTCCTCTCTCGACTCTCACTTACTGATCTTACCGACTCTTCATGCTCACACGGCAATACATTGTGGCACTGTCGAACCGCAGCCATGCTCTCGTCCTGTCCCGAGGTTCTTCCCCATACTTCGTTTTCCAGCGTCACTGATATCTCTGTGTGTGTGTGCCTGTTTGCTCGCTCTTAGTGGGTGTGTCTCTCCTGCCGTCTCCCTCTCCCTCTCTCACTCTCTCACAGTCTTTGTCTCAGTGAATATTCTGTAGCTCGTTACTCTGTCACATTAGCTTTCCTGTGGGGATACTACTCTTAGTATTGCACTGAACTTTGAACTTTGAACTTTTCACTTGACTCTGACTTTTCATTATCTTGACTTGAACTTCTCTTTCGATACCTTTGCTACACTTGTTCATTTGCTCGTTGATTGTTGCAACTATAGCAATTACTACATCTAGTAAAACCTTACACTTCAGCTATATCAGACACCATAGAGTCACATATAATTGCTCTTTCTGCTTTCGCTTTCTCCAGACAACATAGATCCAGTATCCGGCAACTTATAAATATCGCCATCACATCTCCAACCACAGCACAATGTCGGAAGTCAACGAATCCGTAGCTCAAGAGAAGCCTGCTGCTACCAAATCAGTAGAAGTAGCAGATCCAGTCAAACCAGTTGACCCAGTTGACCCAGTTGACCCAGTTAAACCAGCTGAATCAACCGAAGCCAAAGCTGTGCCTCCAGTTACATCGTCTTCGAAAGACGACGACTTCGACGATTTGGACGATCTCTTGGATGACTTTGCCGACGACGTCTTGAACAAACCGCCTGGATCAGGTATCATCACTGATGCTGCTGGTTCAACTGCAGCCAAGGAAGCTGGCGATGCTTCTGCTCCGAAGGCGGACGCCCCACTCGACGACGAGTTCAAGAACAACATCGAGGAATTGATCAAGGACTTGAACATATCCGATCCAGAGACCAAGGACCAGTTTGCTGACTTGGTCAAGCAATTCGAGTTGAACCACAGAGAAGAAGCAGAGGCCGAGGCCAAGAAGCCTTACAACTTCGAATACGTCATGAAGGAAACCATGGAGCGTTTGAAGAAATCGGGTGATACTGTCGATGAAAAGATAAAGAACGACCCATCCAGTGCTAACCCGGAAGACATGTTGTCTCAATTGTTAGCTGGTATGGGAGGAGCTGGTGGTGAAGGCGGTGACATGGATATGTCCAAGTTGTTGGTCGACATGTTAGAGCAATTGTCCACCAAAGAGGTGTTATACGAACCAATTAAGGACCTCAACACCAAGCTTCCGGATTACTTGAAGGAGAAGAAGGGCGTGATACCGGATTTCCAGTTCACCCAATACACCAAGCAGTACGAGATCACCAGCGAGATTTTGGCTGTGTTCGACGCCCCAGACTATTCTGACGACCAAAAGGACAAGAGAGAAAAGGTGAATACTTTGTTGGAGTCGTTGCAAGAAATGGGCCAACCGCCATCTGAGTTGGTTGGTGAAGCCGGAGAAATCCCTGGTTTGGGCAGTTTTGGAGGTCTTGGTGGTGGAAAGAATGATCCATTTGCGTTTAATGACAAGGATCTCCCTGAAAATTTCGAGAAGGAGTTAGAGGAAGGCTGCAAGCAGCAATAAACAGACTGGTATGGTAGACGGCAGCTCGATGTTGCTACAACTTGTTGAATTGGCTTATTTTATACTTATGAAAATGCCACAGCTTGTTTACATCTCAAAAGAAGAATTCAGTGTCTTATCATGACATGAAATAGACTCAAGTCGAACGAAGTTGAAAGGTGTCGATTTTATTGCCGATGCTGTTATTCTGTATAGTCTCTATTTAATAATATTAATGTTATACTTAATTTTGGTGATGTGGAGATAATGGGGTTTTAATAGAAGCTGTATGTTCTAACTATTCTTGTGAACTTCTTCCATACCAACGACTAGTAGACTAAAAAGGGTATTAAAAAAAGAACCAGCATTGTCTTGTTCATTTACCGACGCCTTTCGTGATTGCAAAAGATCCCATTCACGTCACAATCTAAATCTCGTAATTGCATCTCTTTGCGGGTCCTCTATTAGCGGCCGTAGCGAGGCACATTTTACCGAGGATCACCACTACACGGTGGTGGGGCCATAGATACATAATTACTATACTCCGTGAAAATTACACCTAAACAAGGTAAAATTCTTCTTCAACAGCACAAACACTGTCCCCGGTCCATAGAGGCTGTTAAAGTGAGAATCCACTCATATAAATTCCCACAGCCCGTTATACACCACCTAGTTCTACCCATCTCTTCTCTTTTTGCAGCCTATTGTTTCTCCGAATTCCTGTCCCAACAACCCAGACCGTCTCACTAAAATTTTCAAATTTCACCCCTGCGACTCTACCCCTATGTACTCTTTTAGCACTCTTACGCGCCCTCTTCTCTCTGCTTCCCCTATATTTCACCATGACTCGCGATGACTCCCCCTATTTTTCTTCTTCTCCCATTGTTTTTCCTGCTGTACTCTCGCTATTTCCATTTTTCGCAGCTTAATAACCTGAGCCCTGCCTATTGTTTAGCGACAGTTTTCACAGCAGCCAAAAGGCTTAACATAAATAAACAAGCTGCTGCTTCTTTCCTAATTATTGGCTGTCACGATAGATTATATACTCAGACAGTTGTATAATAGCTAAAGGTGCCAAATTAGAATATCCTGTCATGTCTTCGCCCGAGTCACTGCGTTTGCACGGTAGAAGTCGCCATGGTTCTACCATGGGCCAGATCGAAGGACCTGATATCATGTCTCCAGCACTCTCTACAATGCCCACTTCAAGACGGCTGAGAGCGTTGTCAAACGCCAGAATCGTTGCTTTGAGAACAGAGTCTCGGTCGGACTCGGATATTCTCAAGAAAATGGCTATTGCTTTCAGAGAATTGACCTATAGACATACCTGGATCATCCCACTCTTGATCTTATTCGTGTCTTATTCGTTGTACTTCTTGTCGGATCCAAATACTTTTCTGTATAAGTTATTGGAAAAATTTGTAGTTCCATCGTATAAGGTCCCAGGCACGGACCAGTATGGAAAGGGAGCCAACGACTTCTGCTTCGTGGCCTACTATGCCATATTCTTCACGTTCTTACGTGAGTTCGTGATGATCTGTGTCTTCAGGCCAATTGCCAAAGCTGTAGGTATCAAGAATGAGGGAAAGATCAAGCGGTTCATGGAACAGTGCTACGCCATTTTCTACTACGGTCTCTCGGGACCTCTTGGTTTGTGGATCATGCATGGCTTGCCCCTCTGGTGGTTTGAAACCACTCCATTCTACCTTGAATACCCTCATTTCACACACGACTTCTGGTTCAAAATATACTACTTGGGCCAGGCCTCATTCTGGTCACAACAAGCTCTTGTAATGATCTTGCAGTTGGAAAAGC
Source organism: Scheffersomyces lignosus (assembly GCA_001599395.1). Classification (NCBI taxonomy): domain Eukaryota; kingdom Fungi; phylum Ascomycota; class Pichiomycetes; order Serinales; family Debaryomycetaceae; genus Scheffersomyces; species Scheffersomyces lignosus. The sequence continues at coordinate 955,956 of BCGS01000008.1, forward strand.
CCCGCAAGGACTACCAGGCATTGGTGATCCATCACATCGTTACCATCGCTTTGATCTGGTGTTCGTACCGTTTCCATTTTACATGGATTGGCTTGGAAGTCTTCCTAACCATGGACATCTCTGATTTCTTCTTCGCCATCGCCAAGACGTCAAACTACTTGGACTCTGCCTTTACTGGACCTATCTTTGTCTTCTTTGTGATCTCGTGGGTCTACTTAAGACACTGGGTCAACTTACGTATCTTGTGGTCTATTTTGACCGAGTTCCGTACCGTCGGTCAATGGGAGCTCAACTGGGATACTCAGCAATACAAGTGCTATATCTCGCAGCCAATTGTGTTCTTCTTACTTGGAATATTACAGATTATTAACATTTACTGGTTGTACTTGATCTTACGTATCTTGTGGAGATTTGTCGTTGTAGGTGATGATGCCAAAGATGACAGAAGTGACGATGAAGAGTCAGATGGGGAGACAGATGATGAAAGTAGCGAAGAGGAGACAAAGAAGACTCAATAATCCAGTGTGGATAGACGAAAGGGCCCTTTCTGTCAGAGCCAAACTCACGCCTAGATGTTGTATGTTAATAATTTATTCCTTCAACTGCCAGCAGCTCGCCCTTAGCTAATACCAACCCACCCTCTATAGGAGCGAGCTGATTCCTAATTTAATAACCTTTAATAATACTAGTTTGATATTGATATATCTCTACTTGTAGTGAAGTTGCCTACTTATGTGTATTGTCATTATTCTATTGCTCTATACTGATTTTAACCCATGAGTATCACATAGTCAAGCCACTTCTACCAGAAAACTCTTCATAGTAATTAAGCATCTCTGGAGTAATACCTCTGGAGATACCCTTCAAAGCATGATCAAAATGTCTCTTTTCCACCTTGACGGCTTCTCTATCCTCCATGACCGCAGCGAGACCAGCCTCCTGGCACAATAATGCTACCTCAGCGCCGGAACAACCGTCTGTCAACTCCGCAAGAGCATTCAAGTCCACGTCATCATCGACAAGATTGAACTTTCTACTTCCATTAGTTAAGATTTGCAATCTAGCCTCGTAATCTGGAGGTGCAACATAGATGTGGCGATCCAAACGACCAGGTCTCAACAATGCTGGATCTATTTCTGTAGGCTTGTTGGTAGCTGCAACAATGACAACCCCTTTCAACTCTTCTACACCGTCAATCTCGTTCAATAACGAAGTCAACACATGTTGAGAAGCTGAGGTGCTGGAAGAATCACGGTCACCAGATATAGCATCGATTTCGTCGAAGAAGATGATAGAAGGAGATGCTGCTCTGGCTTTTCTGAAGATCTCTCTAATGGTTCTCTCAGACTCTCCTACGTATTTGTTGAAAATCTCTGGTCCCTTGACAGCCAAGAAGTTCAATCCTGATTCCGTAGCCAATGCTTTAGCTGTTAATGTTTTGGAACAACCTGGTGGGCCGTAAAGTAATACACCCTTTGGAGCCAGAACTCCCAAGTTCTTAAACGTCTGTGCAGCTTCAAGAGGCAACTGAACAACTTCAGTGAGCTTTTTCTTCAATTCGTGCTGGCCACCAATATCTGACCAGTAAACTTTTGGCATTTCTAAGAAGATTTCTCTCATGGCAGATGGCCTGATATCAGGCAATGCATGGAGTAAATCATCTAACGTTACTTTTAAGAGGTCTTGTGGAATACCAGACTTTAATCCTCTGTTGATAGCCTTCATAACAGCCTCTCTGCATAATGCCGTGAGATCTGCTCCAACATAACCATGTGTCTTGGCAGCTACATTGGTGATGTCTTCTTTAGAGACCTCGCATTTGGAGGTATTCATCTTTTCAAATTGCTTCAACAAGATCTCAGTTCTTGCTTCAACATCAGGAATCCCGATTTCGACCTCCTGGTCAAATCTACCAGGTCTTCTCAAAGCAGAGTCTATCTGGTTTGGACGATTAGTGGCACCAACCACCACTATTCTTCCAGTATCACCCATACCATCCATCATAGTTAACAATGTAGCCACAACTCTGGACTCGGTTTCTCCGCTGTCGTCAGAGTTACGGCTAGGGACCAAGGAGTCGATTTCATCCATGAATATAATCGATGGCTGGTACTTTCTTGCTTCTATGAAAATATCTCTTATAGCATTCTCTGTCTCTCCCAAGTACTTGGACACGATGGAAGGACCGTTGACAGTAAGAATATGGGCATTTGTCTCGTTAGCAACACATCTCAAGAGCATGGTTTTTCCAGTACCTGGAGGTCCATGCAAGAGTATACCACGAGGCGGAGAGATCCCAAAGTCGGAGAAAAGTTTAGGGTTCTGTAACGGTAACTCAACTGTTGATTGAAGTAATGCAATTTGCTTGGAAAGACCTCCCACTTGGGAGTAATTGAAATTTTGGGGCAATTGAGGGAATTTAGAACGCGAGGGTCTCTCTATAGTACTCTTTTGGATTGTAGTTTTACCTCTTTGAAACAAATATGCTGGAGAGACTGTTTCTATCTGACCAAGAGAATCATCCAACTCATCTTGGCCATTACTGATGGTCAATTTCTTCAATGCTTCCTCTATCGACTCTTCTTCGTTTATGTCAGTAATGACGATTTCAGTCAATACTTTCTCTTCTGATTGGTTTGTCAATGCTACGGTTATCTTGAATCCTGGAAATATGATTCCAATGTCGTCTAAGGTCTTTTGGATAACCTTCAATGTCTGTTCTGCTAATGGATTTTCTGTAATATTGGGCACAAATATTGACACAGATTTAGCATATTCTGGCTGTCTGGCGTACTTGGTGAAGTGAACACGGTCTCCAAGAAGAATTCCTCCCAAATTCCTTAAATTCGATGAGATTGTAATTACATTCTTGTCCAATATGTTATCGTCAGAATGCACTGTCGCCACTATACCAGCTGCTCCGCTGTCAGATTTCACAATAAACACCGTCTGTCCATTGGCAAACTCGAGAGCTTGTAATATTTCACTATTTATGTAAACTTTGAGCGTGTTTTTAGCCGTACTGCCCAGGTTTGGTCGTACGATGAATGTTTTAGGTATCTTGATTTTCTTTGCAGTTGAAGCCTCGGCAGGAGTTGGTGTCCCCGCCTGCTTTTTTGATTTCGAGGAACTCAGTTTGGACGACATCTTTTAATTCAACTCAATTGCAGCACAAAACAAACCTTTACCTTTTGCACAGCTAGCATTCAATGGTATCCAAAACCATATTTCACAGCTTCATTTGACATAAATTTATTGGAACTTAGCGATGGAGTCACGTGAAAATCATATTATCTCCATACAAAAGTATTTTCGCGCTACCAATCAGTAGCATCTAATAGAAATATTCGGTTTCTTCAAAGATGCTATTTAGATAAACGGATGGTTCCTTTCAGTGTATAGTTGGAAGTAAAGTTGTATATATATTCGATAAGAAATGGCCTGTTAGTGGTGTAGGATGTTGTGTAAATCATATTTAACCTTGAAATGCAGCGATAGGCGACTATCCCAGCGTTTCATCTACACTGTTAGAGCATCTTTCAGCACTTCCAATAGAGCCATGGATGATATAGTACTGACAACAGATCTTTACCTAGGCAATGCAAAACTGAACTCGTCCAAAAGAGTGACATACGAAGGAATGAAACCTTCGTTTTACTCAAGATCTGCCCGAGATTTCGACTCTGAGTACTTTGAGAGAAGCAGTATCGGGAACAACTCCATATTGAAGGTACTCGATCAGGATCGAGACTTCGAGGCTACAATCTCTCCAAGAACCGAGAAGATTCAGAATTTCGTGGGAGCAGACTTCCCGCTACTGCTTAAAGAGAAAATAGCAATCATATGTGGACTTTCCAATTTTCACTTGGACATACGACAGCATCAAACTGGAAGGACAGAAGATGAGCATATCGAGAGCAAAGAAGAAGGATTTCCCAGCGAGACAGTTTTAATTGAAACAGAACGATTAAGATCACTTGGAAAATGCATGTTACGAACTCATTTGGATATTGAAACCGTTTTTATGAATGAACGGTACCTCTCGTCCCCTACCAAAGAAATCTTCGACAGTTTGGATTACTTCGATAACGAAAAAGAGATCATTCCAGAATTCATGAAGCGAAACTTGTTATATACCGCAATATTGCCGTACAGAGGTGCCATGAAGTGGGGTCCAATAAACGAAGAACTCAAACTAATGGAAACTAGAAACACTATTCTAGACCAAACTTGCATTGGTAGCTTGTATACTTTGATTGGGCTACTCACCATGAAATTTAATAAGAACGAAGTCCGAGAAAAGATTCTACTTGGAAAGATTATCAACGGCAGATTAGGCATGATTAACCTAACATCAGAGTCATTAACAAGACTGTAGAATCCGAATTATTCCCAGCATTAGCATCACTGTATTTATTGAAAACCTTTACTACTCATGTATATATTCAAAAGTATAATAGATATTTCACATCTCATCATTACAAAGATACTTTATCCTTATTGTATGTATTACTTTTCTCGGAGCTTAATGGTTCTATTGAAGGCGATTACAAGTATAAAGATGCACAGAATACAATATCTCTCTTGATTCTTTCCTGTGCTTCTCCCATCTTCGCATGCAATGTGGAATCACCAACAATCAAGGCGGCATTCTTCACTTCACGACAGATCTCATCAAGTCTGGTGATGACTCTTACAATCGTACCTTCGGCTTCTGAACTAATCTGCATGATTTCATTAAATGAAAGGCCCCTGGCCCATTCGTAAACAACGTTCGTCAACGCAAACCTCTTTCTCTCCAAGAACTCCTCCTCTTCCGATGTCATAATAACCAGCTTTTCTCCGTAGATCTTGAAAAGCTTTGATGCAAAATATAAGATTCTCTCTTTACCCTTCTCTAAACGGGGTGTAAGCAAGGGTGGTTCTTCCTCGTTTGTTCGACCTTCATAAACAAAACACGAAAGCAATGCTACAATCTCTTCGGGCTCAAAGTCTCCAAGGAAGTTATCTAACACCAACTCTGTCACCATAAGTTCCCATCCAGAGTTGACCTCGCAGGCAACTCTACCTTTTAATACAACATTGTTATGTGTATCAATGTATCCTAAGTCCCTTAAAACTTCTAGACGTTGCTCATAATCAGGGAGCAAGTCTAAGTTCTCGTCCGAGATCATTCTCTGTATTTTGGCGATTTCCTTCTCCACCGTATCTTTTTCGTTTAATTCTTTAAAGTGCTGCTTGAAATTAGCACAATAGAATGCGGTTGACTCCTTCAATTTGTGAAGAATACTTTCCTTTTCAGTTACGAGTTCATGCAATGCAATATGACCTGTGCTACTAAATGGCAATTCCTCCATCTCATTCTGGAAATGGAGAAGAAGCTTGACCTGCTCACCAAACTCTTTGATTGCTTTCGTATCATTCTCCAATACTTTAAAGATCGATGTTTTAATTGCATACTTGCAAATAAAACCAATTTTTTCATATGGAACCGATTCAACGCGTAATCCTTCCTCGTATCTAATCTTCTTAAAGTGCTTGTATGAATAAGCATGAATTGGAAGGAAAGGCATCTTGTATTTTTCACAGTCACTTTCGTATTCTCTGCCGTGTTTAAAAGTAATGACCATTATTGCGCTGTTGGCACTATCAGATTTAACAACGAAACCAATCCTCAAGATATCGTTTTTGTCTCTGTATGTGACCAGTCGACCTGTCTTTAAAAGCTGGAATTTAAGGAAAGTTGAGTCTAATGAGTGCATAGCAACAATGCACTTTCCGTATACTTCTTCATATTCTTTCATCAATTGGAAAGTTTCATCTACACCTTCCATGCCACAATCCTTACATTCAGATATCGTCAAGCGGCTTAATCTAGTATTTAAGTGCTCGATCTTCTCCTGATTCTCCGGCATAAGTACTTGCGTCGAGTTTTCGCTGAAGGAGTGCTTAATCATTTCTTCAACTCTTAGAGCCTCAATTCTCAAAAGATTCAAAATCATATTGTATGTAAGTCTGAATTGCGATTGTAACTTGGTAGGCGTTCCAAGGGTGATATCTTTGAAATCAAGTGGAGAAATTGGGTCGTTGTATGCCATAATTATCACTGTACCAGTTGGGTCCAAACCTCTTCTACCAGCTCTACCTGACATTTGAGTGAACTCTCCTGGTAATAAATTTCTGAAACCACGTCCATCATGCTTTCTCATCGAACTGAAAATGACGGTTCTTGTAGGCAAGTTCAAACCCATGGCAAATGTCTCTGTAGCGAACAACACTTTCACTAAGGACTTGGCAAAGAGAATTTCAATACATTCCTTTACTATTGGCAATAAACCACCATGATGGACAGCAATTCCTCTGCTTAACATTTCTCTGATCTTAAGGATTTGTGGAAGTTCTCTATCCTCTTTTCTCAATCTGGAGACTGCTCTGTCGATAAACATATGAACCTCTGACTTTTCTCTGGCAGTGCAGAAGTCAACACTACTTAATGAGTCTGCGTACAATTCACATTTCTTCTTGGAGAAAACGAAAACAACTGCTGGAAGCAAGTTTGATTTTTTGAGATACTGGACAAGTGAGAGCCAGGTGTTTTTGTTGGGGCCGTCTGTAGCGAAGTTTGCACGTCCACCAGGTCTGACAGTGAGGTTTCCTCTTCCACCTCCTTGTCCGCCCCTTCCACCTCTACCACCTTGACCTCCTCTTCCACCTTGAGCACCTTGTCCGCCTCTGCCTCCACGGCCACCACCCCTATTTCCTCCTCTAGCTGACCCTCCAGGTCCTCCACGGTTTCCCGATCCCATAGTTGTGCTTGGGGGACCAGCTTTCTTGCTTCCCTTTTCGAGTAACTCCTTATGTTTCTTAAATTCATTTTCGTCGAACTTTCTTTGAGCGTCCACGATCTTGAACATTTCATCTTTAGCAGAAATGAAGATTTCCAATGGGACTGGTCTCTTTGGAGTCGATATGACGTATATGTCCTTCTGTTTTGTTCTTCCAACCCAGTTTGCGAATTCGAAGGTATTTGGAACTGTAGCCGATAAAAGGATGAATTTGATGTGGTCAGGCAACATAATAATAACCTCTTCCCACACGACACCACGGTCAATATCATTGACATAATGTACTTCATCGAAGATGACAAACTCTACATCACGAATTATATCAGCTCCTCTATATAACATTGATCTCAAGATCTCGGTGGTCATGATCAAACAGTTTGCTTCTGGATTTATCTGAACATCACCGGTGATCAACCCGACATCGACTTCTTTGAATGTTTCTTTGAAGTCTCTGAACTTCTGGTTAGACAATGCCTTGATTGGCGATGTATAGATAGTTTTCGTCATATTTCTGTTAGCCATCGCAATTGCGTATTCTGCGACTACAGTTTTACCAGCTGAAGTGTGAGCTGCAACAAAGACAGAGTCACCATTCTCCAAATGGAAGACTGCTTCTTTCTGGAAAGTATCCAACTCGAATGGCCATGTTCTAGCCAAATGTGGAACCATTTCTTCAAAATTTTCTATCTTATGGTCCAACTCTACTACATGAGCCCAAACTTCTTGCTTTTTCTTTTTCTTCTTCCTCTCAGCTTTCTTTTGCATTGCTTTGAAGTCGTTTGGGACAAGTCCTTCTACTTCTTTGGCCGAGAAGGGCACGTTTCCAACCACATGAGGTTGCTTTCCGGTCACCTCTATCTTGTGTTCTGAGAGTATAACGTCGTGTTCATCATCTTTATCCTCGTCATCAACACCCAAGCTATTGATAGCATCACCTTCTTCAGTATAAACAACTTTCAATCCTCTAGAAAGACCTGGTGGATGATCGTACAATCCATGTTCATCTCTGTGCAAAGTTTCTGTTTCCTTCTTCTCTTCTTTCGTTGTTTCTCCAATTAGACCACCAGGACGAAACGGCAAAAATGACGAATCTCCACGGAATGACTCGTTCTTGGAGGTGTATTTTCTATTAATCGACATGGAATTGCCAGCAGTGGCATTGTCAAGATCATCGATTCGAAGTTCTTCATTATAGCCTTCAACAGCACCTGAGAAGGCATTTCTTTCCAAGCGGAACTCGGTTCTGGTAATTCTATCGGGAAACGACAAGAGCTGCTTGTAGATGTCGTTTTTCAGCACTTTCGGTACGTCTTCTACCAACTGTAGTATATCCCACGAGAGTTCATTTGACGGTTCCAAGAGTTCTTTCAAGAACAACTCGTTCTGTTCGTCGATGTTGGGCGTGTAATTCGATCTGGTGGTAGGATCCACAAAGAGATCCGTACCGTAGTCGCTGTGAGCTTCGATTTCTGACGTCATGACTACAATTGCTCTACAATGACAACTACACGGTAAAGAACTGTGATCAGTTACTACTTTCATTTGGCAGCAGTTAAAGAATTGAAGGTAATACTTGTTCCTGCATGATGTGTAGGGCCTCTCTCCATATGGATTATGACAGCCAGGTAGTGGTAGTGGTGGTAGTTGTGATATGTGTATTGAGAGGAGATGAGAGGAAGAGTGGTGTAGTATGGCATGGGATGAAACTGTATCGTGGGATTTGCTAGTTATTCTGAAATAAAATGCTTTGTTGTGGGAAAAGATATGGAGCGTTGGTGTAGTCGAGTGTATCATTGATATAGTACTCATAGGTGGTTTAGGTACCACTGGTACGGGAAGAATGCTACTAAATGGATGGAAGTGGGAATGAAGTTGAATATAACAATAATAAGAGGATCTCTAACTTAGTTCCAGTTGAATGATCATTTTATTCCTTGCTAATTCCTTCTGTGTTATGCCTACCACCAGTAGGTTGCAAAATTTTATTCATTTTTCGCAGTTGTTAACATAGAATTGATAATAGTCATACAATCAGTCTTCACTACTACCAGGCAGCGAAACAAAATATCAAAAAAAGTCCTACTTTCTACCTGACTAGTATTCCAAGAGGTTACAGAGTAAAGCAGTTACACAAGTAAATCGAAATATGAGCCAAAAATCTGCTTCTCTTGTACCGACATCATCGACCTCTCCAGCCCCCACCCACCATACTAAATTTGCAGTCTAATAATGTACACCCAAGCACATGAAATAAGCACACCAAAAAGACCCCAATAATCCCAATGTCCCCCTTTTAACCACAGAAACTACCCATTACCACCACATCCAACTCATTCAGGCACGCTTTCTACCCTCCCTTCTCCAACCACATCATAATAATTTCCATCCCACTCACCATACCACCATACTGTTCCACCCAAGATCCGGTCGTGCGCGCACCGAGCCATAAGCTATCTGAAAAGTCAATATTTCAATCTATGATAACGGTTAATAATCCTTGCTATATAGAAGTGCTTAACAACGGTTGCAACAGCAAAAAACCGAGTGGTCCGCTAAACATAGACATGTCGCTCTGCAAAACGCGGTTACAAGAGGAGAGAAAACAGTGGAGAAAGGACCATCCTTTTGGATTCTATGCCAAACCGGCCAAAGGACAAGATGGCTCGTTGGACTTAACACAGTGGACGGCGGGTATACCTGGAAAGGCAGGAACGTTGTGGTCCGACGCAGTGTACCCTATAACAATCACTTTCCCTGAAGAATACCCATCAAAGCCACCAAAGGTTAAGTTTCCAGCAAACTTCTACCATCCAAATGTTTATCCCAGCGGAACCATCTGTTTGTCGATTTTGAACGAAGAACAGGACTGGAGACCCGCCATCACATTGAAACAGATTGTTTTGGGTATACAAGAGCTTTTGGACACGCCTAACCCAGACTCCCCCGCACAAGAACCAGCATGGAAAGCGTTCATGAAAGATAAGACATTGTACGAGAAGAAGGTTAAAGAGCAAGCAAAGAGATACGTGAATGCTGGTTCGATGTAGACAGATAGTGAAGAACTACACTTGAAGAAGATCGAGTGATTGGTGATCTGGATATTCAAGCTTCCTTGATTATTCATGGTTTCCGAACTGTAATATACTATTGTTCCATACTGCATTATTTCCTGACATAGCTCATTATGTCCTTGTTCGATACTTTGATATACATTTCCGTTTTACAGGAGGAGGAGATTTACCACTACATCCATTTCTAGTTTTGTTTATTTAATATACTAAAATTGGCTATAACTAGGCTGGGCGTGGCTTTTCACAACATGCTGTTGTTAATTGTAGACTAAAAATCATACCTTTAAGGAAGTAACATGATTTTGGTGGTTCAAACAGCTTTCACCATTAAGCCGTTTATAGTTGGCTACATCCTTCATAGACTACAACGACTTTGCACGTTTTTGTATTTAGATTCTTTATGTACATAAAATAGCTCTATGCGATAAAAAAAAATGCCAACAATGAACTGAAAATTGATCTAATCCTTCCATTAGACATTGGATGAAGGTAATGTTCGTGATGCGAAGAGATATCACTCTTTACCTACTTGGGTGTCACCAATTCACTATCCCTGATCAAGTCTCTACTCTTCGAAATACCAGTTCCTGATGCAAACTCGCCTAACTGTGACGTCCCCTTCTCCTTATAGGTGCTAACAGCTGGAATGTCTGCTTTCATTCGACTGACTAACGTCAGGTACGCTCTTGGCTCGAGTTTGATCAATGTGTGTAATGGAATAGACATCCATGGACTTTCCTCCTGCGGAATGTTCATGAAATAGGCATAGAGGCACCTTAGCACTGCTTGATGCGTGATGATAAGGATATTTTCCTGTCTCTCAAGCTCCATAATAATAGGCTCGAGTCTGATCACGATATCTCTGTAACTCTCCCCTCCTCTGTATCTGTACTCGTATTTATCGTCGTCTCTTGCTTTGAAATCTTCTGGGAAATTTTGTTCGATTTCCTCGTATGTCATACCATCACACTCACCAGCATCAAGCTCGTCCAATGCTTTCCATTGGAGTTTACGCTTGTATGGTAAGAATGACGATGTTTGTTGAGTTCTCTTCAAGGTAGAAGTCCACACAGTCAAGTTGGTGTGCTTATTCTCTTCTCCAAGAGACTTTAATACGAGCTCAGGAAGCTTCTTGGCATATTTCCAACCACGTTCGGAAAGGTTTGAGTCACCTCCAATCTGTCCTGTTAAGTTGTATTCGGATTCACCATGTCTGGAGAGATATATGCAACGAGGTTTGATATGTAAGTTCATGACATAGTATACAATACGACTCTCTAAGTACGATTCGATACGGTTCAAGATAATTTGTGAGTTGACATTAACGAGCTTGATGAATGTCAAATCGTTGTCTGACTTGGTGTCCATAGTCTCGTAAACTTCTTCATAGTAGCCAATTCTCTTCAAGAAGTCATCTGTGGCGAACTCATTGTTAGTGTTTATATAATCTGGAGATGTCGTCTTGACATCCATGATATTCTGCAAGATCAAATCTTGGTCATCACAGTAACTCTCCAAGAACATAGGTTCAATGGAGTTTTCTCTACAGAGTTTAAGAATACGGTCTCTTCTCTCCTTGGTCGAATTGGTGGCATCTAAGATGCCGACGACACCATTTTCCTCCAGGAACCAGCTCATCATGTCGGTGATAGCTCTATTGACGGCTTCATGTCGAGTTTTCAAGCCTTCTTCGTTCCTTGGATCGAAAAATTCGGCATTGATCACGACATCGGAAGAGATCTCTCTTCTGTAGTTGCCCACATTAAAGCACTTGGAGTTGATAGAGAGCCACAGGAGATAGCGGACAATCTTCTGGGCAATAAGCGACTTTCCACGGGCTGGAAGACCCACCATTACCACACAGACACGAACGTTTTCGACGTGGGAGATAGAGTAAACTGGCATTTTGTATGTGAATTATCAATATGGAGTTATGGGGAGCTTGTTCTTCGGAAGTAACAGGACCTTAGTGATGCAATTTCTCTTAGTAACGGTTTCTAGTGTACAGACAACACAATAAATAGGAAGGAATGGTCGGAGCGCTTGGGCTGTTGGTGGAACCAGCAGCAGTTGGGATCAGAAAGATGGGATTTCCGGCACAGTTTAAGTCTGATTCGAGCAGATTGGACCGTTCTTTGACTAGTTTCTACTGGCGATGGACCGTTGTGACTGGTAACTTTGCGAAGGGGTACACTACGACAACAGGGCGAGTTTTTCAGCGACTAGGTGAGTGACGACGACGAAATTTGGAATCCGGGGTCTTGCTGGACGTCGCTTCTCAATGGCGGTCTTCTATCGAGCGATAAGTCACTGTGGGACGAGCTACTCGCAGTGTTGGTGTGATCTTCAATGGGATTCGCTGTGCGAACAAATTTGAAAATGCGGAGTACCAGCGGTAATTTACGACAGTGACGGCAGACGGTCTAGTGGGGGGATGACGGGTTGAGACGACAGTAGCAGGGAGGAAGACAGGACGGGGAACGGTGTCTGGAGAGCAGGAGTAGCGATGTGACAAGGAGTTCAGGAACAATATCCAAAGCCGAAATCAAATAAAGTACAGCAGCAATAAGAAAGAGTATGTGCACTGGCTAACAATCACCAGAAGAACGGAACACTGAGAGTTACTCGCTCGCTCACTCACAATAATCTAAATATTAATATACTAATATTTCAGAGGCCCTTCTGTCAAGCCAAGCGGTGATTTTTTCTGTTGGCTCGGTGTAGGAATGAGCGTAAGTGATGGAGAGTGGGTGAGTGAGAGTGAGAGTATGTGTGGGTGGGAGGTGAGCGTTCGCCGTTAGGCGAGAATGTCGTGTGATAATCCGTGGCAAGGAAAAAGCCGGGTGGGTGCGGGATGGAGAATACCCTGAACCGGCGTTTGTGTTGCGGCACGGATGTGGCTCGGGTATTAGTGGTGGGATGGAAGCCCAGGGAGCTGTACGTAATCCTGTTGTTTATGAGAAGTGCTCTATGAGGTGAAATTGAAGTGATAGTGGGAGGAGACCCGTTGCAATGGTGGGAACATACGTCTGTTCTGCTGACATAAATTTGCGAACGGATTTCACCAGTATTTGCACCAGCGACTCGGCTCTGGTGTTAAGCCCTACGTAGCGACTCTGTTGCTATCGCCCTGTGTAGCTGTGCAAGGCTGAGATGCGCAGTACCGAAAAATGTCGCTCGGGAATCCGCTTTTCCTAGTAGGTGTCTGGCTCCATTGTGGTCACGTTGTTAGTGAGACATCACTCTACAAGGTGTAGGGAAAGCTTGTGGTCAGCTCACTAATAGGAAGAAGTCACAGAGAAGGCAAATGAGCAGACTCGACGAGGCAGGTACGGGAGCGGTTAGCGGATAGATTAGCGGGAAGACTAGCGAGTAGTGAGTAGTGAGTAGTGAGTAGCGAGCAGAAATACGGTACTGACAATAACCGACACTAGTGGAGTAGTAAGGTATACTTCAATAGGTGCAAAATTAACTATGAGTGACGTTTATTTTCGCAGCCTGTCAGCTTATGTGACGATGTTTACTTGAGATGCCATTAGCACGTCACTGAGTGTGACATCTGGTACTGATCTGGAGGTCATAGTTTTATTGTGATGGTAGTGTCGCTGATTGTCACAGCTTGGGAGACGGTGAATGTGGATGGGAAGTGGATGAGATCGATTGAGATACGATATCGTCTCGGTTGAATCCTCCTGCGTCACTGTTTGTCTGTGTTACTTTGGTCCTGCGTTACTGTGGAGCACATTGGGCTGGTCCCGCTTCAATATGGTTTTGTTAGTTTTCTCTCAATGGGATGTCTACGCCTTGCCCCATCCCTCTTCAGTTATTCTTGGTCGTTCCGGAGACTCGCAGGGCGTGCTGTGCTAGTAGCCTATAACAGTTGGTCACATCTTTCTGTCACCACTCGGCACTGAAGAGTAATGTGATTACAAATTTTATTCCCCTGTTGATACCAAGCAATCAGGATTAAACTGATTATTGCATTACTTCTACAGTACTACATTTCTACTTAAAACACACATGGGTTACTCCAGGCACACCAGGAAAGCCACGAATGCTTAGTGATACCAAAGTTTCGTCTTTACAACAGCAGCATAAACTGGCTTCTGCATTAGTGCTTCCTACATCCACCTAAAGTACCTTTTCTACATGACCATTGCAACACTAGTGATAGTCGCCAGCACAACTCTTCCTCTATCGACCTCCACCAAAATGGTCTACAGTTCCCGCACCCATGCCTCAATACTGAGCTATACCAACACACTGCACTACGGTTCACTCTACTACTACTTAAGACTACTTTCGCCACTGCTAGTACTACCACACCACCACGCAATACCACCGCCCCCCCCTTCATCTCTCTGTTTCCTCAACACTCTTCCACGAATCTCTCCTCTTCCTATCCCATCACACCTCATGTTTTCATTTCTTCCCAGTTCCCTCACTACACACACCTTGTCTTTTCATATCTTCTCTCTTCCGCTAACCTCTAACCGCACTATTCAACTAATAATACCAGGCAAATATATTCCGCTTTCCTCACTTATCCCTCGCTACACATACCCTGTTCCTCTACACTACACTACACATACACACAAATTTCTCCATTCTCTCTACACTTCACACCCGTCCACGCTCTCTACCCTCACCCTCACTCTCTACTTTCCCTCTCACTCTCACTCTCACTCTCACTCTCACTCTCACTCTCACTCTCACTCTCACTCTCACTCTCACTCTCACCCTCACTCTCTCAGTACACTATTTTCACACAATACCTTCTCCGTTTCTCACCCTCCTCTCCTCTCCCCCTACACACCTTATTTTCTACCTCCTCCTCTCAGTACACGGCATTTTTTCGCTACCGCCATACACCAACAGTAATCTCTACGATTATTTACGATTATTTCTTCTTCTGCTCTCCACAACACCATACCTTCTAGTGACCTCTGACACTCCGCTACTCTGCTACTGTCTACACCCTGTGGCTCCCTCACATCCCAGTGAAAATATCTACACAACCGTTCGGGGTATCTGCTTCTTCGTATGGATCCTGCTGACCACTCTCTGGCTCATCCTCTCTTTTCAACCATGTCCATGAAGCGGTTCTTGAGATCTCGCAAATCCGACGCCGACAGAGACTCGGTACCTCCGCCGCTCACAAACTCCAGCAACAGCATCCCCACAACGTCGTCGTGCAACACAAACTCGAGCACCGCTCGCCTCGTGCCCGCCAGAAGCAACAGCACCAACGGGTCTCAAAACTCTGTCAACGAGCTTCAGCCCATGTTTGACTCCGGCTCGCCACCACTCGACCCCAACGACAGGGTGAAAACTACGTTCTCGTTCAACAACGACCTTCTGCTCAACTTAAACCCCTCGATTCTGAACTCAAAACCGCTGTCGGTGTTCACCAAAGAATCGGAATATGTAGATAGGTCTGTTTTCTCCCAGAGCAGAAAGTCGTTCTCAACCAAACAGTCGTCCTATAAGAGCTCGGGCTCGTCCAGCGGCCAGAAGAAGAATAGCTTCAACTACGGCCAACCGCTTCAAATTTTGAATATTCCTGAGGAGAATAACGAAGAGCTCAAGACTCCGTATGAAGCCATTGCGGATAAACTAGCACAGTTATACGACGACTTGTCATTCGTCATGAGTCAGTACAACAACTCGATAATCAACTTGACGAACGCAGTCATCAACTCCATCGACTGCTTCAAAAAATTCGTAGTTTACATGGAAACTCTCCGCAACCCAGAGCAGTTGGACTGGAATTTTACTACTTTCGACTCGTCTTCTCTTCGTCGAATCATGAAGATTTACCTTAATTTCTACGATAACCTTCTTCGCGATGAAGTCTATATCAAGTTGAAATTGTTGTTGGTAAAAAACTTCAACGACTTCACCAAAACCTTGAATCTGAGAAACTCAGGCCAAATCTCATCTACCATCGTTAAACCACAGAATTTCGCTGTGGGCAACAACCAAGGTGTAGCCTTGCCTAACGAAGATGTTCTTGTCAGAATCATTGAGAAAATGTCGACGACATCGATTTCAATCAAGGAGCAAAACGGTTCGTTCATCGCTCCTATCACAAGAGGTATCAGCAAAGACTTGAACATCTTGTGTTTGTACTTTGGATACCCAGACCCTTCTGATTATCACTACAAGTTGACACAAAGTCTTCACGAGTTGTACGATGATATTCACGTAATAGTCCTGAAAAATCAGATCGAGTTAGCTGCTTCAGGCGGTAGTACCGCCGCTGACTCTACGCCAGTATCAAAGCTTACTAGCTTTAGCTCCTACCACCGCGGAACCAGCAGCGGGTCTGCTGCTGCCACAACTATGTCGGAGCAGACGATAACTCCTGCGGTTACTCAAAAGTTCAAGCTTCCATTCCGTATTCCAACTGACCCATTAAGGCCTCCAATGTCGCTTTCCTTATCAGTAGAAAATTCCTCCAGAACTTCTGGTACAATGGGTGGATACATATATCCAATCATTGACACAAAGAAACAACCCCACTTGGAGTCTTACGCAAACTCGAAGTTTGCTATTTCATGTGGCCATGTCTGCTTGGACAACACCAATACCACAACTACTGAATACCCTCATGTTTCAGCACCGCTGTCGGTCTTGATCTCGTTATACAAACTGGCTGTAATGGCACAGTACCAGAAGGTCGTCAATAGAACTGATGAGCTTATGATTGCTGAATCTAAAGTAGCATACGGAGCTGTTTTACATCAGTTGGAAGAGATGTTCCCATTGAAGAGAGTAAAGATTCTTGAACCAAGAGAATCTCAAGGCAAAGATAGATACGAGACAAGAAACTTGCCGAAGAATCGTTTTGGTCAAATCATTTGGGGTGAAAGAACTTTGATCAATATTAAGAAGGACAATGATAGTGAAAAGGATAAAAGACACGACCCCGATGTCGAAAAGCGTTTATCTGATTTAGCTATAATCAAGGTCAACAAGAATCTTATTTGTGACCAGAACTTTTTGGGAGATGATATTGCTTTCAACGAGTTCGACCCAGCTTTGATGTTTGACAACTTGTACGTCAGATCCGTCGTTAATTTGACCAGATATTCGCCAAAGACACTTGACTTGAACATCGATGAAGTTGACCTGAGTCTTTCAACCAACTCGTCTGCTGCAGCTAATAACTACAGTGGGTTGCTGGTATTCAAGTACGGTTCCACGTCAAAGTTCACAAGGGGCACCTTGAATGGTATTAAGCTTGTCTACTGGTTAGATGGAGCTATTCACTCTTCTGAATTCATTGTCAATTCGCTTGAAAACAACTCAGCTTTTGCCTCAGGTGGTGACAGTGGTTCATGGATCTTGACCAAGTTGGAGGACATTGAAGGAAGTCCTTACGACAAGGGTTTAGGTGTTGTTGGTATGTTACATTCATACGACGGAGAATTCAAGCAATTTGGTTTGTTTACTCCAATGTGTGAGATATTGCAGCGTTTAGAAGAAGTGACTAGCATCAAATGGGGTGTTGTAGGCTGCAGTCCACAGAAGGACACTGGAAGTGAAAGTGACGTTGATGACGAGGCTACCACAACCGAAGAAGAAGATAATATCGACGGAGAAGAGGAAAGAGACGACAGTGAGTACGAGAGCGGCGTTGAGGATCTTGATGGCGCTGTTCCTCCAGAAATTGATTAAACTCGATAAAACATCGCAAAAATTCTCTTTTATTATGTAAGTAGTAGTTTGGATAGATATACACGGAAAACGGTGGAACACTACGATTGTGATTGACTAGTTATTTTATTTCACAGGGATTATTGTTGTTTATATATAGCTTATATATTGTATTTTTATTATACGTTTAGTTCTTTTGAGAGATTCATGGTTAGCGGAAAGCCAAGAAACAGATATAATCAACTACCGAAGCATATATATATATATGTACATATACAACTCATCTTCACGACGCTATTTTGCAATCATTATGACTATGAAGACTTGAAAAACTTGCCTGTATATATAAAATTTCAATTACCGAACAGGATTAATGAATCATATAAATCAACTATAGCATAGTAAGACTTGGTAACCTTCATATATATGTATTGGTAATAGGGATGTCAGGAAAGTCAACAAAGATACTTACAGTGGTTTTTGTTTCTGCAGTGAGTTGGTATACGGGGTTGAAGTTCTGGAAACCAATAGTGATGTAAGTAGAGAGCTAGTAAGAGATCGATCGAAAGTTGCAATATGATACTAACCGTTACTCTTTCAGAGAAAAGTTGCAGGAAGAAGGAAAATTACGAACAGATATAGTTATTGAGTATGACAAGGATGCCCAACCAAGAGACTGGGAGGACTTGAAGATGAAGGTGAAAACAGGCTTCCATCCTGAGTTGAAGGAAAAGTACGAACAAGAGCATGCAGCAGAACAAGCTTCGAAGTTGCTACAGCAAGTCAAGGACGTACCGAGGGAGGAGAAATAGGGTTGTGAGGACTGAAATGGATCATGGTCCATTCCTATCATCAAATTTCATGTGTTCGTTATATATTGTGGAGATCTTATGGGTCCCACGCTAATCCTTGATGGTAGACATAAATGAAAAGATAGAATATGGAGGTGAATAGAGGAAGTAAAAGCCCAGAAAACTCGAAGGACACATAATACAAAATTGAAGCTTTGACGTTGTCCAATGTATAAATTAAATACATACCAAATAAATGTACATAGACCCAAGCATTATCAATAACTGTTACTATTTGAATATGAGTATATCTACTCTTATAGTTGATAATACAGAGCAAGTCATACTAAATTGTCTCCTAAAGTGAGTCCGTTTCATTAAATGATATTGCTATGACTCCCTGAGCATGACTATCATTAACATATCATATTTAAGACCTCATAGTTAGGAAAGCCTCCATAGTTAAGAGTCTCATAGTTAAAAATCGCATAGTTAGAGATGTACAACGATGAAAGTAGTTTAATATATCATTCTTAGGTTTGTCCCAATCGAGTTCAAACCACTACTACCATACAATAGTGCCCTTCAATCTTGCTCTTACATAACAGTTACACTATATACTTACGTACCCATAACCATCTCATACTTAACGTCCCATAGTTAAGACTCCATAGTTAAGACAGCATACTTAACGCTCCATAGTTAAGAAATAATTTTTTTGGTGATGAGATTCTGAAAATTTGTATTTTTCACAGTTGATTTGGAACCTCTGTCTGTTGCTAAACAGTAGCAAAGTAGTAGACGGTATTCTGGGTACTCCGTAGATTATATACTCCACAGATAGAAGCAATGGGAAAACTCAAGAAAGGAAGAAAAAACCAGAAAGCCAGGCTCAATCCTCTTGGAAAGAACCCTAATACTGACAATAAGACGGACAAACGTGATGAGAACACTCGCCAGTCAAAGATCTTACCGTTGATCAACAAGTTGAAATCTACTATTCCCAACGACAAGTCCATGGCATTAGGTGCCATTACCGTGTTATGTGAGGACTCCAGAATGAGAACGCTTTTGTTGAAGGAAAAGTTGATCACTATCATCATGGAGCAGTGCTTGAACGACTCAAACGATGAGATCATCGTAGAGTCGTTTGGTTTATTGAGAAACTTGGGTATTGAAGAAGGTTACGACGTTTTGAAGTTCTGCTGGCGTTTTGACATTTGGACTGCCATTGAAGCCTCCATCAACAAGATCCAAACGTCATACAAGTTCTTGATCGAAAATGGCCAAACTAGCAATAACAAGAACGACAAGTCTAAGGTCCAATTATTGTACGATTTCACCGAGAATATCTTATCGTTGATTGTAGTATTGGCCAGTGGTTCCAATGACTTGTACGAGTCCATCTATTCCAAGATCGATCCCGTATTGAAGTTCGTAACAGATTTGTTGAGCTACGAAATTTCATCCAATGGAGGATACAGAATCTCCACCAAGTTGTTCAACGCTTTATTGGAATTCATTTATGAGTTCTCTACTGAGTCAGAGGACTTCATTAAGAAGCTCAACTTGGAATTTGCATTCAATTTCGGTAACTTAATCGAATATGTCAACAGTAAACCATCGCATTTCAATAACCTAACCAGAATCTATGTTGCAGGTGTCAAGTTCAACAACCTCGAAATCTTGGACCAAGGTAACAACAAGTACGGTGTTAGTAACGAGATCTTGACAAACATCTACGATTTAATCATCACTACAGACTTAGAGGAGTTGAAAGCTAAGTTGAATACTGTCAAGAACCCAGACAACACAAACCAGCCTATACAAAAGGACGCCCAAACCTTGGAACAGGACTTGTCCAAAGACCAAGACATTGCATTACAATCCAAATTAGAGTTGACAACTTTAGAGGTGGCTTTGGACTTGATAACTTCTATTTTGGAGTATTTGTCGATTAACGAAACCAATATCGAGGAACCAATTACTTTACCACCAACCACCTTGGACATATTACTCAACAAGATATACCCATCCTTAGTGGAGTTAAACAAATTCGAACTCTATAATGGGGCCATCTTGTCGTTGGGAGAAAAAATATTGGTTGCATTGAACAACTTCACATGGTTGTTGATTTCCAACGAGTCGATTCCTGTGGAATGGTACGAGAAGTGTTTACTATTGTGGGATCTAATTATAAAATCCACAAACACAGAAGATATTGTTTTGCAAAAGAACTGTTTGAATGTATTGTGGGCCATCACTAAAACTCTTGGCCCCGAAGTCAGCCAAAAGGTGCAGCCACAAATGATCGATGAACTAATTGCAAAATGTGAAATCATAATCAAGAAGGAAGAAACCATCGAAGATGCAGAACTCGAATTGTACTTGTCTATTGTTGGATTCTTGGGCAACGTAGGACTTGTGATCGGCGACACTGCAATCACATCTAAAATCTCCCAGTTCCTCGTAACCTCCATCGAGTTATTTTACCAGTCTAATAATAGCAATTCTAACCCGTTGACAACAGAGATCATTTTGGAATGTTTGAACTTGATCTATGAGTTGTTTGGTGACAAGGACTTCGAGTACGACTACGAGATTTTCGTGCAGCAAAACTACTTGCAGAAATTATCCGAGATAGAGCCCAAGATTAAGGATGTGTATAAGAAGATCGATAAGAATAAGTCACCACAGCTTAAGCTCAAAGCCGAGGAGACTTGGACGAATTTAGGTAGGTTTATCCAGTACAAACAGGGTGAAAGAGCTTAAGCCTACGTTACGGCAGGTACCGCAGGCCGTTTTCCCCTATAATTTCCTAGCAGCCCCAGAAATTTCGCAACCTTATTGTTTATAGCATCTGTTTACACTACACTATTAATAGATTTTTTCCATGTGCCTTGAATTGCCGTGTCTACCCTCTTGCTTACTGTACTATTTCACAGTCAACTGTTCACTTGGCACTTAACTGCCGGAACAATTGCCTAAATAGGAATGACGTAATTACGGAACATTTATGCTTCCTGCACTGTATAATGTATTTCTAAGATAATCTCTGTCATTGGTAATAATTACGTCAGTAGACCCGTGCATCTAGGAACATTGGCGTTTTTTTCGGTATTGCATAGGTGTATACGATGGGAGAACAAATGAATTTTTTTTCATTTAATGTGAGTGGTGTTATTTCTGTTTCGGGTTGGATACTGTAATAATGTAGTAAAGGAGCTAAATATAGCATAGCACATAGCAAAAGCGTCACAGATTAAAATTTATTCCGAGCAGAGCCTGTAAGAGGATCGGGGATTGTTTTTCAGGCCTGTTCGTAGACCCAGTAGACAAGTCATTTTGTATATGGGTTAGTAGTTCGCACCTTGTGATGGTGAGTGGTTCTATATCCACCTGGCACAAGATTCCTCGAGAGAGTCCCGACTTTCTCTCGTAGTACTTTCTTCCCAAAGCCCATCTCTGGAGGCAAACGCTCTCGTAAAATTCTCTGCCGTGTTGCCGAGCCCCGTGTGATGAGACGTATGGGGTAAAAAACAGCCAAACACGGAAAGTCAAACCTCTTTGATTACATGCGTTTACTGTGCGGCATTAAAAGGGGTTTGTGAAATTTTTGGTCAGGAACTCCTTCAACTACAATAGTTGCTGCTGCCCCTGTCTCCGTAATCTGATTTAACACATACAGCTCAACACGTACGGCTACATATTGCCATTCACAAGCTCCTTATTCACGTCTTCCAGTGTCCTCACCTCAGGAGTTCCGTCCGGAGAACAGAAAATATCGCCTTTTTTCACGGCAACGGATCTAAGATACGAAGAGAAGCCATTAGTCTCGGTAGCACATCTAACACGACCAATATTATTTGTTAATGACGGCAAAAGGTTCGATGCAACCAGCAAATTAAAGAGTAACATCGTTTTTTTGTGTGCGTGATACTACAGAAATGTGAAATGTGGAGACGCACGGTGATGTACTGTACTGCGTCACCTGTTTATATGACATCAAAAATATGCTAATAATAGACCGGAGAAACTCTTGTTCAGGTAAGATGGTTTTGCCAGGGTGAGCCCTATGTGGGGATACGGAACGGAAGCAGTATTTGCCAGAAAATTTCCGTGTGGATGGTTATGTCTGGGACGAGTATATAAAGACCTCGAGATATCTGTCAATTGTGAATGATTAAAATACATCTACATCAAACAAAAGCAATCGTTTCTTTTCTCTTAGTCTTTCGCTACCAATTTCCACTACCCCTAAAATGAGATTAACAATTACCCTTTCAGCCCTCGCTTTATTGTCTTCCCAGGCATTGGCTGCTCTCCAAAACGTCACCTTGTGGGTTGAATCTGACAACACCACCATCAATGGAAACGGTTTGTCCTCCATCCACGAAGGTGCTGCTATCAACTACGTCTTCTTGGGTCAAAATGCCCAAACCTTAATTCACGATGATGTTAACAACTGGTTATACTTCATTCCAGTCGAACCACTCAGACAATACTTCACCGTTGTAGGCAACATTGTTGAAGTCAGTGTAGCTGGTTCCGACAACACCGTTACTTTCGACGACGGTTACTTAAGTTACGGTGGATCCACTGATGGTTTCTACGCCTTGATGAACATCAACGACCCTTACAGTTACTCTAAGACTCAACAAGCATTGGTTCACTACCCAGATGGAGCTCCAGAAGGTGCCATTCCATTGAAGATCAGAGTGCAAACTGAAGGAGAACCAGTTCCAGGTTTCACTTCTTCTAGCGAAGCTGCTTCTTCTGTCGCCCCAACTTCTTCATCAATTGTTACCACAGCCGTTCCAACCACTTTGACTTCTGTAATCCCAACCCTCGGATACCCTAACTCCACTGTTACCGATGAAATTACTTACACCGAGTGGGTTACTACTTGTCCTGAAGCCACCACTATCACCATCACTACTTGTACCAAGGCTGCTTGTCATCCAGCTACTGTCACTTTCACTGGTCCAACTACTGCTACCTTCACTGGTCCTCAACCAACCACTGTCGCTGCCGAGTCCCGTGCTCCAACTTCTACTTCAGCCGCAACTGTCATTCCACAAGGCGGTGCCTCTGGTAACACCATCAAGAGCGGCCTTGCTGGTTTCGCTGCTGTTGTCGTTGGTTTATTCCTTTAATTAATTTCGGATTTGTAAACTCATAATATCCAAACTAAAATTTTACTCCAAAATGTTTAGAGTTTGTTTTCATGCTTGCTTTTAAGATTGCTATTTGTCTTTAGCTTTCTGGATTTATTTCTCTCATGCTATCGTTACCGTTGATTCATAATACAAATTATATATTTCTTCATTTAATGCCCTTGTAGTGCAACCAATTAAGGGTGCTGCAACGGTGATGCTTTACTCAAACCGAAAGTCTTGTGACTATACCACTGTTTTCAGTACCAGTAATACAATCCTTTGGATGCAGAGGGAACAAGGAAATCGAGCCTCTATTAATAATCTCCCCATGCATGCAACCAATCTTAAGAATGTAACATTTACCCAATGGCATGGCAGATTTTGGTATCTTCATAGTAACACTCTCGGAAAGATGACTGTTCTGCTGATAATAGAACATACTAGCCATCTGCCCACTTAGTCCATATCTTTCTCTCGTCGCTCAAAGATATTTTTGCAGCAACATACCAACTCCTCTTCTCTAGAATTGGACACTATAATAAGCGCAACAGCAATATCATAAGCACGGAATTCTCCAATCTCAAATGTTGTGGGCCCTCTGAAAATTATTTTGCAGCTTTTTTTTCTGGTGATGCGAAAAATAAACATAGCTTCTTTTTTGTGAGTGGTTTCTTCGCTGCTGCTAATTTCTTGATACAGCATTCAAATCCTCTTTTCGACCTATCGGTTCAAGCAACGGTGTAACGGTGTATGTATTTATTGCGGAACATATATCGGTTTGAATTGCTGTAATGCTCAGTTCTGGATTACTGCGAAGATGTTCCCTTTTCATACCAAAATGATGCAAAACCTGGTGAGTTTATTACTACAGGAAATACAGTTGCTTTACTGCCAAAGTTGAACTAATGTACAAACCTAGCAAATCGGTTAAAGACATAACAAGGACAACCAACAAAAACGGAACTACATGGGTCAAAATCTGAGAAGATATCACGGAATCATTAGAGAAGCCGCTGCTTCTAAGGCCACTTTGCTTTGAGGGAAGTTCCCGCTATATATCAAGTATCATGATGTGGACGGATTCCACACAGGAGGAGCTAACCACAATAGTACGAATGCGCCAAAGTTTATGAGGGAGTCCTCTAATATATGAGCCGGGAATGGGAATTGAAAATGTGGACTCAAAATGTGGACATATAGATGCAATGACAGGAAGAGGCAAAGAAATTATTTTGCTGGTCAAGTATCCGCCGTATAGCCAAAATAGGAGGAAAAAATGCTCAATTAGGACAATCCTCAATTGGAACTCACCAGTCGCAAACTGCCACTCGTATGGTTGGGGGGTACGACTCGCTAATATTGTTAGTGGACTCCCTTTCGGATTTTGAATAACCCTTCATTGTTGAGCGTGGCTGAAGGTGTACTTTAAGCCACGCTCAATATGACGTTACAGTTAAAAGAACTGCGTTACTTTTATATGCAAAAACAATGGTAACATGCGCTTCTCATAATTATACCATCTCTCTTCAGAATCCACATTCATGGTCCTTCTATACTAGGATGCTTCCTAATGGCTGTCAAATCTAAGGTTTGACGGAATGATAAATAAGTCAATTATCGTATTGTGCCTGGTGTCATCTTTAAGTAGGCTTGGCATCGTTTAAAAGCAGTGGTACATGTTGTTTAATTGGGTGATCCTACTGGAATCTTGCCATCCCTTAGATTTTCAATAGGCGTTAATTCGTTCGTCAGTTCATGCCGTGAGCTTTTCGTTTCACCGATAGCTCTCCGAGAAATGCTATAATATTATTTTTTTATCGATATTACTCCTAACGTGTTTTAGTGGGGAAGGGCCAAATAGGAGGAAATAAACAAAACAATAATTGTTCTAACACAACTATAGACGGCAACATGTTACTCTTAGACCTACTCAACGCTTATAACCTATGTAAACACCATTACATTTGTCAGAATTAGCCAAACTAATTAAAAAGGGGTACCAATTCAAAGCTACTGCAGGGGCGGGGCTGGTCGTAAAATTGTCTTATCCTGTGCACTTGATGCAAGCCTCGAGGATGGAGCTTCAGAGTATTCTCGCGATATGGAGCCGAATGGCTTTGAAATTAAAGCCGTGATTGGCCATTGTATGGCGTGGGGATGGAGCTTCAGGAACCCTGCTGGGGTATGCCGACCATTATGAGTGGGGCTCTCGAGATAAACCAAACAACATCAGAACATTGATTCATTACATCTATGGATTACGATCCATATGTGATAATGTATGCAACAGGAGTGCATAATGGAATTGAAGCGATTATTAGATACTTGGGGTATGGAACTCGGTATTGGACCTTCCAACATCACAAAGATTACTAAGAATGAGAATCCTCTCGGAAGCAGTATCGGATGTGATATTAAAGATAACCAACTCTCCTATATCCACAAAGCTTTGCCTTTCATTAATCGAGTTGTGGGTACTTCTCATATTGCTATTGAATGTATCGAGCATTGATTACCCCCACATCAAAGGAGTAGGCTTTCTTGGTTCTATTCTTTTCATGAAACCCACGGTTGCTTTAGATTCAGGGCCGTTGTCTATTAAGTGCTTCAGCCTCCAAATGAACAAAATATGTGGGGTAAATCCATCTTCATTGTGGTTATGCATTGTTGAAGTCGGGCCATATTCATTAACCAAACGTACATAGTCATCGGCACCAAATCCTTTATTGTGTGTTGGGTGTTTATTTTTTACCTGACGTACAAATGGTGGGGTTATTATTTCTAAAGAAGACACAAATACGATGACAGCCCAAAATGAGTGCAAAATTAGCAACAGCATTATTACCGGGGATAGACATCACCGCCAACGTCACCTCACGGTGAATTTTTTACTTTGCCGGCTTGTTATGCTCTATGTTTTCAAGCTTCTCTTTGCCTGATCACTAGCTTTCACTGATGTACCCCATCTCTCATTACATGTTCAGCAATGTTCGGAGAGTGCCATGAACGAAATATATTCATCTTTCAAAAAAAAAAAAAAAAAAAAAAAGAGGTTGGTTGCAATTTTGGACTCCGTATGAGTTAGAGACAATGCCACTCCCTATACTGAAAAGTATATAAGTAGCTCCATTTGCACGGAATTAAAAATAAGTTTTACAGGATTCATCATCAGAATCACCCAACAATCGAAAATGAAGTTAGAACTTGCTTCCGCTCTCCTCATCCTCAGTAGTCTTGCTTCTGCCAGCGACGACGTCTGTCTGTCTAGAATCCTTAATGAACTTGCTGTCGCTGCTGGTAAGCTGTTCTTTGGTACTGCTACCAACCAATTCCAATTTAATGACACCACCTATGTCAATATCATGCTTGAACAATTCGGTGCTCTCACACCTGCTAACGTTCAAAAGTGGATGTTTACTGAACCTGAACAAGGTGTTTTCAACTATACTGACGGTGATGCATTTGCTGACTATGCCGAGCAGAACAACAAGGCCCTCATATGTGACACTCTTGTTTGGCATCAGCAATACCCTCCTTGGTTAGACCAGAAGAATTGGACGAAGAGCGAATTGCTTGACGTAATTGACAAGCACGTCTTCGACGAAGTTTCTCACTTCAAGGACAGATGTTTCTCTTGGAACGTTGTCAATGAAGCTTTGAACGAAGATGGTACTTGGAGAGAATCCCTCTTCTACAACGTTACCGGTACTGATTACATTTCTACTGCTTTCAGTGCCGCTGCTCGTGCTGACCCTAAGGCTCAACTTTTCTACAATGATTACAACATTGAATTCCCAGGTAACAAGTCCGCCGGTGTTGAAGGATTGATCAAGCTCCTTCAGGGACAGAATGTCAAGATTGATGCTGTTGGTCTTGAATCTCACTTTATTGTTAATAAGACAGCATCTGAGGCTCAGCAAGAACAACAGATGCAATCCTACATCGACTTGGGAGTCCAAGTACTTGTTTCTGAACTTGATGTTAGATTTGAATCCCTTCCACCATCAGAGGCTGACCTTGCTCAACAGGTAATTGACTACCAAGCCGCTATCAAAGCTTGTGTCAACGTTGGTAAGCAATGTATGGGTCTCTTTGTATGGGACTTTGATGATGCTTACTCTTGGATCCCAGGTACCTTTGCTGGTAATGGTGACGGTGACTTGTGGTACTCCAACTTCACCACTGCTCCAGCATTCGATGGAGTTGTTGATGCCCTTAAAGCTGGAATTCCTTCCTGCCAAGCTGCTTCATCCGCCGCTTCAACCACTGGATACTCTAACTCCACTGCTACCGCTGAAATTACTTACACTGAATGGGTTACTACTTGTCCTGAAGCCACCACTATTACCTTGACTACTTGCACCAAGGCCGTTTGTCATCCAGCTACTGTCACTTTCACCGGTGCAACCGTTGCTACCTTCACTGGTCCTCAACCAACCACTGTTGCTGCTGAGTCTGGTGCTCCTCAACCAAAAACAACTGTTGCTGCTGAGTCTCTTGCTCCAGCTTCTACTCCAGCCCCATCTGTCATTCCACAAGGCGGTGCCTCTGGTAACACCATCAAGAGCGGCTTAGCTGGTTTCGCTGCTGTTGTCGTTGGTTTATTCCTTTAATTGATTTCGGATTTGTAAACTCATAATATCCAACTAAATTTTCACATAAAAAAGTTTAGAGTTTGTTTTCACGCTTGTTTTAAGAGAGCTACTTATTATTAGCTCTCTGCTTTATTTCTCTCATGTTGTAGTTACGATTGATTCATAATACACATTAGATTCTTTTTATTTAAACTTCCGTCGTAGTATTGATCTGCTATCGGGGTAATGCAACGAAGTTGCGCGCACAAGATATATACTCGGTCTCTGTTTATATTATTGGTATACATTTTTAGGATATTTAAAACATACATCTCGCTACAATTCGATTCCATATCCCGAGCCAATAATACGATCGCATTGACGCAGAGGAAAGAATGACACTCACAAGGCAGAACTATTATCTCCCCACAATATACCCACTTCCCCGGTCCATCTTCTATTATCTATACTTACACAGGTAATTATTAATCTCCATAATAATTGTCTTCAGAACAGTATATCATATCACTATTTAATAAATCTATTCTTAGTATCCACTAACTTAATGATCTCTCTCCTCTTGTGCCCAAAAAGTAATTCTGCAGCAACATTTCTTTTTGGTGCAAACGTTATTTCTGTTGACTGCGAAAATAAATTTGTTGCTAAATATAGAACTATAGCTCGTAGATGAGATTGAGATGGTCCCTGTGGAGAGTGAAAAATAACTTTGGGGTATTGTCATAAGTCACTGTGATTCTATTTTGGACATTGCCCGGGGGGCTATAGTTGCAAAGAGGTCGCATAGTGAGTTGCAAGTTTTTGGCAACTTCATAAAAATACTTGATGTTTAGATTTAGTAACAGTACTATCAGGTTCAACCAATATTAGAACAAACAGAGTATTTTATAATGGTTTATAGTTGTACCAATGTTATTGGGGGCAATACCATTGAACTAAATCATGGTTGTGCAACTTATAACGAGATTTGTATAAATATGATTACAAAATCTAGGTAATAGAAGAAATGTAGAATGAGATCATCAACCTTCTACACCTTCGCTACAATATACAAAAATGAACTACTTGTCTATACTTTCTTTCGCTTTGTATACAAGTTTAACATTTGCTAAACTTCGGGAAGTAGTGTTGTGGTCGACATCAACAAATTCAGACCTTGAGAATAAATTAGCATTTGCGCATGAAAGCTCAGGAATCTTCTTCATTGCATCGTATCCCCAGACCTTGGTGTATGATGACGTTAATCATTGGATCTACAGCGATTTAGCAGAGGGACTTCGTTACTACGTCACTACCACTCATGGTGTCTTACAAGTAGCTTTAGAACCCTACGAAACTTACGTTGATTTTGACGACGAAAACTATTTCTTGTGGGATGGCACTAAGAACGGCTGGTATGGTCAAAAGAACATTAATGATCCATATGGCTACTCTTTGACATACTATGCAGTGGTCAATTACCCATCAGACCCACCATCGGAGGCCATTCCAATATTCATTCAAGGAGTGTTTGGTAAAATCCTTGAAAGTAAAGAAGAGGTTGTCGATATTTTATCATCATCATCATCATCATCACCATCATCATCTGATAGTAGTTCATCAAGTGAATTGAGCTCGTCGTGGAGTTCAAGTGATTCCAGCTCCAGTGAGTCGAGTTCGTCGTGGAGCTCAAGTGATTCCAGCTCCAGTGAGTCGAGTTCGTCGTGGAGCTCAAGTGATTCCAGCTCAAGTGATTCCAGCTCAAGCGAGTCGAGCTCGTCGTGGAGTTCGAGTGATTCCAGCTCAAGTTGGTCTTCTTCGGATTCGAGTTCTTGGTCCCCATCATCTTCTTGGGTAAGCTCTACCTCTTCTTCCTCAGAATCTAGTTCTTCATGGCCCTCGTCTAGCTGGTCCAGTTCGTCTTGGTCATCGGAGTCGACTTCCTCGTGGTCTTCATCCGAGTCTTCAAGTTGGCACTCATCTTCATCAAGTCTTTCGTATCATAATACGACAACAACTACCACTACAACTACCACGGAATGGATTACTACGTGCACTGAACCAACTACAATTACTATCACTACTTGTACCAGGAACGTATGCAACCCACATACCTATACCTACACAGTTCCCACAACAGTGACTCTCACAGGTATCAAACCTACTCTTACATACACCGAGTATGTTATTTCTTGTCCCACCCCTACTACGATCACCCTCACCACATGCACTAAAGACATTTGTCATCCAGCAACATACACCGTTACTGCTCCTACTGCCATTACTTATTCTGCCGTCAAGACAGTAGAGAAAGTAACTCATTTTACTACCACTACACCAAGAATTGCTCCAGGTAAGACTACTGTAGCTGCCCAATCCACAGTAAGGCCTGCAATTACTACAATTCTCCAGGGTGCGGCTGCTAATTACGCTGCTAAAGGTTCCTTTATTGGGGCAGTTGCATTTTTAGTCAGTTTATTGGCTTAGTAGGGGGCTTACATGTAAGCGATTTTAATTATTCTCTAAATTGATTTGTACATTTATTAATGTCCATCTGGCTAGCAAATATTTTGCTTTTTATTCTTCTGTCATTATATTATCACTTCGGATTTCATAGTTTCAATTTCAATTTTTTAATTTATAATGGCAATTGCTATTGACCCTGTAACCTGAGTTCGTAATTGCCTCTGCCTAGAAAGAACCAGGTTGTTTACCAGTTTGAGATGAACAAGACTGTGGGGTATCGCATGTTTCTCACATATCAACATACAAAAGTCACACTGCCAAGGGCCAAATCACGCTACTGTGAATCCCAAAAGTGGAAGTAATTTTTACATTTTAGATATCAATGTGATTAACAACAAAGTCAGGCTTAATTTATTTTCTAGCTCAACGATACACACTGGGTCAAAAAATGTATTGGCAATACAGACGTCATGATCACTATACCATAGTACACTCCCCTTAAAAATTTAATCTCCCCAGATCCTCACTAACAAATCTCCGTAATTGAACTTTAATCCAATCCAGTTTCATTCGAAGTGGCTCAATGTGGAAACATATACCAAGAAATTATCAAAAATAACGTAACTTTCTAAGTAACTCACACACTGGTAGCGCTCTTATTACCCATTATTTATTTTTTAAAGTAGTATACCAAGTTCCAAGATGACTGCAAAAAGCAAATACCCTTTCTAATTTTAGATCACACAACGACCTACAACTTATGGAATTGAGGCACTATATAAGTGTGTGTTGGATCCCTCGATGTGTGTAATCAGTTCTAGAATTGCTCCAGTATTAAATAATATCGAGTACGCCTATATTATAGTCATTCGCTACTAAATTGTGATGTATTATTTAACATTAGTCACGGTCGCTACTTTAGCTGTTCAGGCAACAGCACAAGCCATTGATGTATCTTTAATTGCTAAAAGAAATGATGAGCTTGTTGCTGCAAATGAATTGATTTCGCCTCGCGAGGCTTCTTTAAAAGAACCAAATCTTTACCTTAGGGCCGACTCTGAAGACCCAGATAATCCAACCGGTCCTGAGGATCC
>BCGS01000008.1:988429-1015860 GCA_001599395.1 Scheffersomyces lignosus
GAGGACCCAACTGATCCAACTGATCCAGTAGACCCCGAGGACCCAACTGATCCAGTAGACCCCGAGGACCCAACTGATACAGTAGAACCTGAGGACCCAACTGATACAGTAGACCCTGAGGACCCAACTGCACCAACAGATCCTATTGAACCTTCTGAACCTTCAGGAAGTTATTCGAATAAAACCACAACCGTTCACACAACCTACACCGAATGGGTCACAACTTGTTTGACACCAACTACTATTACTCTCACAACTTGTGTCACAGATGTATGTGAACCAACAACTTGCACAGTGACGGGCCTTACAACAATTACTGTGACGGGACCTAAACCTGACCATACTCCACATCCATTACCAGAAACTACGACGACCGAAGCTACTCCACCACCACCACCACCAACTACTGCTGAAACAAAAACCACTGTTGCTGACCAAGTCACCTCGAGAGCTGAAGTCAGTATCCACGAGGGAATTGCTGGGGCTAAGGCAGTTGGTGGTACTCTTGCAGGAGCTGCCGCTGTCTTAATTTGTATGTTGATTTAATCAGTATCGAAGCATACACCTTTCTTGTTTCTGGTATTCTATTTTTTGGTTTTATGATCTTCACCTAATTTGATATAGTTCCCTACTTGGAACTATATACCCTTTTTCAATTGTTCTGTGTTTTCTTCTAATTGAAGAACTTGTTGTTTTCTGCAGTTAATGTTATATTAAACCTTTCTAAGTAATGTACATGAAGTAAAGTATTCTTAATAGAAATATGCAATAAATACAAATGCTGATAGTTTATGCGGTCCAAGCGCTAGAGATCTGAGGCCAAACTCTCTTGTACATGCTCATGGCAACTGTATCTTGGGAAGTCAACTTACCGTCAAAGTTGGCCTTGAAGTAACCGTGTGTACCAAGACTCTCTTTGATGAAACCACTTCTTCCTGATTTCGTGAATAAAGGAATTGCCTTGAACCAGTTGATGTCCTCGGCATTGAAGAACATATAGCGAACGGTGACGACTCTCTTGTGGATCTTGACTGGGTGACCAGTCAAAACGGCTCGTTGGGCAATAATTCTAGTATGGTCACAGCTCAAGAATGTACCTTGACCAACAAACTCCACTGCACCATTTTCACCTGGTTTGAAGTAGATGGTTGGTGCATTGTTGAAGAGAACAGGGGCAATTGCTGTAGCGACGACAGTGTCACCGATGTGAGCAAAGTTCTCGGACTTATGTACATTATTAGGATTGTTCGAAGCCTGGTTAAAGGTAGGTTGTATGATTTGTCTTCTTGGACCATATTGGACGATAATGGACTCCTTGGAAGGAATTGGCTTTTCGTAATCCTCCCAACTCTCGAAGGAGAAGTGACAAACTGCCAACTTATGCTCATGCTGTGACAATTCGAAAATGGCAAATGGAGCAGCCTGGCAATTAATTCTTTCCAAGAGGAAAGATGGTGCCTTTATGAATATTCTAGCCCTGTTACCGATATTGATTTGAGTGTCTTTTATGTATTCCTTGTTGACCTTGTTCTTGGTAGCCTTGTAGTTATTGATTCTCAACAACCTGTTCCAGATGCTTGGAGCCTCTACATCATTCTCATCGTAGTCCCAATCACAGTTAGCCAAAGACTTGATACCTCTGAAAGCACTCAATCTCTCCTTGGCAGAGTCAGATGGGTGTAATTCCAATTCGTCTGGGAATTCCAAGTCTTCTTTCTCGTTGGCTCTGAATTCCTTCAATTGTCTCTCTTCTTCTTCAGGGGAAAGGTCTACGTGCATGTCGTCACCGGCTTCAGTGGGAGCGTACTCCGTTGGAGCGGCAGTTTCTTCGCCTGCCATATTCATGTCTTCTTCAGCGATATCATCGACTTCTTCTAAGTCACCATCATCTTCTTCAGCATCAGAAGCGTTCTCTAAAACGTCATCCACAAACCATCTACCCTGATACTCAGAAGTACCCTTTGGCAACTTGAATCTTCTAGTGGGTATTCTGGATTCATCTTCTTCAAAGTAATTTCTTCCATCCATTCTCACACCGAGATCGTTGTTCTCGTCCCATTCGTCCTCAAAGTCATCTTCCATGTCTACTTCCTCTGGTTTTAACTCGTCAAGAGTCTCTTGAGACTCATCTGGCAAGTGATGTTCATTGTCTGTATCCATAGACTTGTGGCCCCTAGTGAGATTCTCGATATGGTCAACTTGGAAATCACCATAACCTGGAATATGCACCAATCTGTTGGCGTTGAACCCAACACCACGAACAGTACCTTCTACAACCAATTGACCATTGGTAGCATCGTCAGTTGACCAGAAAGCAGAATCGGCTACTAACCAACCTCTGGAATCTCTCCAGTTGACAGATTTTGGAAACTTCTGGCAAATGGTTCTTAAACAGTTAAGGTTCTCGGAGTCATGTTCCAATGCAAAGAGTTTCTCGTCATTAGGGAAGAAATGGGAGAAGAAGGACTCCAAAGACTGCCTGATGTCCAATTGCAAGTTTCTTTTAGGGTAAGCACTTACTAAGTTAGGGAACACTCCGAACACGGAGGCGATACCTTGTGCAATCAAACTTCTCAAGATCTGTTCACCATACTCGAGTTCGACTTCTTTGGTGGCAGACAATCCGAAAATCACGAAATCAGACACTTTTGCAGCATCTAGAATAGAAAGAAAGTCGCCATGATTTGGAATGATAACCTTCAAATTGGTCTTGAAACGAGTTACCTTGATGCTGTTCACAGATTGGTATGCAAATTCGGTGGGTTTTTCATCCTCGGTGTTGAATAATTTGGATGCAATTTCTACAGGGTTGATGTCATCGGTTAAAGCTACGATAGTGACGATCTTCTCGGCTCCCGAAGAGCCCTCGAACAATTTCCTGATCAATTTGGTTTCCAAGATCTTGTTTTCCTTCAATTGTCTGGCCAAATTCTTTCTTTCGATCTTGCTCAACGGCTTATTGGCCTTATTAGGACCGGCGGTGGTTTTTTCAACCTTACCTTTATATTGGTTCTTCAAGGCACCTTTGGACGCATGTTTTGACTTGAACGGCTTGTGGTCGTTCTTCAACGTCGATCTATGTGAATGTCCCCCCTTGGCCATGGCTACAGGTGTATTCTTTTTGCTGTTAGTAGTTTTAAACGGTGGTTAGATCCTTTCAGAACCACTACTATACTAAACCATTAGTTAGCCGTTAAGATGAGATGGGCTATTTTTTTCAATCCGATCGGTAGCGCCCGATCTGAAGTCATGTGACAAAATATCAGATGATGCGTATTAGGGTTCAACCCTTCTTACCATCTTGCTCACGTGTGATACCATCCATTTCTATTAATCAGGAAAAATTTTCGTCCTTCGCAGTGTTAACAGTGAGACCTGACTGCTTTCTGCAGGCACTTACTTGAGCTGTTCTCACTGTGCGCTTGTCTGTGGAAAAACTATAACAAAATTTATTGAAAAGTAATTAGTGTAAGGTATTGCTTCTATCCTCATACATTCAACGAAGTTATAGATAATTGTATGTAACGAAACGGGGAGTATATGGCAGAGAAGAGAACGTACCAAAGAGTAGATGTGGCGAAAGCGAGTCAAAAAATAGAGAATGTGTGGATACTTCGGACCCTATGTAAGGGAGTGAAATTTCATCCGTGTCTAGCGAACAGTTAGAAGTGAGAATGAAAGTCAGCAAATTCAATAAAAATGTATCAACCAACGAGATGAAATGTTCAGTAAGATACCAGGAAGTAATAGCGAAAGAGAATCGTCGCAAATACCATGATAACGTAGTAGAAATCCAGATCAACCATGTCAGTACAAGACAAGCCAATTACTGGAATTAAATTTGTTCAGAAATCCATTCATCATGCTAAGGATATCATTCACCAGATGTATTAGCAGAAAGACTATAAATCAAAAAAAATCCCAAGCTATGACATTTGCAAACCTACGTACTACTCGAAGCTTCTCATGCCAATTCAGTAATTCTTCATCCAGTATACTAACTATTATTTTAGCAAAATGGCTCACGAAAGTGTTTGGTTCTCCCACCCAAGAAAGTTCGGTAAAGGTTCAAGACAATGTCGTCTTTGTTCTTCCCACTCTGGTTTGATCAGAAAGTACGGTATCAACATGTGTCGTCAATGTTTCAGAGAAAAGGCCACTGATATCGGATTCAACAAGTACCGTTAAGTTAGTTTTGACTACAGTCTATTAAAAGGCAGACCTCGAGGTTTTTAAGCCGAGATGATGCTCCCAATATATGTGTATAATTAATTTAATGGGATTGATCCAATCTCATCCATTACAAAAACCGACCACACGAGGGTATTATATATCTAACAGGTGGTTCAATATATTATTAACAGTATCAGTATTGTAGAAATTCATTGTAGTATGAGAGATTTTGGTATAACAGTTGGTTTTAGATTAGCCGTAGGTGCAATATCCGTGGAATTTTTCCTTTGATAACTCCAACTCGAGCTTTAAGCTCTGTTTTTCTTCAATTCGTGTCTCGCGTTTCATTCTTTCGATGGGTACGTGAAATACTACGAATTGAAAAATTCTCTAGCTTAATTATGGTTCGGTCATTTAGATCATTTCTGGTCAATTTGCTGTTCAGCCTACATTTCTTGGAACTCTACGCTCCCGTCTCCCCCGACTCTACTCTCCCCCAATTACAGCTATAAAATCTACAATGTATCCCATTTAATATCGACATTCAAAATCCATCGCCTCACTGAAGAGACTCTAACGGAAATCAAACTTCCTATTGGGAAAATCCACTCTGGGGAATTAAAATAACTATTTCGTTAGAAATGGCAACGAGTATAACTTGACAGTTTACATTATCTCGTCGTGGCAAATATTCCCGTATTAAACTTTTTGATTAAGGAAAGAAACATAAAACCATCTAAAAAACATGGCGACTCGGCCTTCTTATATATGAAATTTTCTCTGGGGTTACCCGGACCATCTACCCATCGCCTATAAGCTGCGGGCAGATAGCTGCAAATTTAGTGGTTTTAAGGGTAATATGTAGCTGTGGGATGTTGTATTAAGCCTAGAGTGCTACGTACCTCTAGTGGTTCGTATGTAATCTAATGGACGTGGTGATCATAGAAAAATCCCAAAACCGGTCGGGATTGCTGTGTGAGCTGAATGGATGGCTATATAGTTAACTATGGAGGTATGTGGCAAAGCACAGTTGTTGTCATAAGGGATCAGTGAATGTTTGATCGATATCGATGCGTAGAATAAGTAAGGACCGCAAGAGGCCTATCATGGTGATGAAACTGGCCATACCGACGGGAACCACGGCAAAAACCGCGATGTTGTAGAAGTCAAAGAAACGGGCTCGCTTCTGACCGCCCTTCTTTAAGTCAATGTTGGATGTGACGAAATTCTGAACAATATACAGCAATGTCAAGCAGCAGGAAATAAGAATCCAGATGTGTAAACCGTATTTGTATCCGTCCGCAGAAAACGTAGATACCAAATATTGCTCCACTGCGATTATCATCGTAGACATAGACAACACTCTAACAATGGCGGCTGGAGTCAGGTATGTGACGATCCACCGCACGATTAAGCCGTCTAGCACGGAGAAAGATAAGTATGCAGATACGATACACCAAACTCCTGTAAGAAAATGCTCTGAAAGTCTTGCACTTGTTATGGATTTCAAGTGTTGGCCTGTTTCAGTGAGTGCATCGTCCAAGTAGGGCCCATCAACGAAAGCACGCTTCCACGACTGGACAAATCCGATTAATGGAGGAATTAAGGAAACATCTCGTGAAAGAGCAAGGGCGAAATGCTGTCTTGCGTTGAGGAATTTGAGCCCTAACTGCTTGAGTGATTGTCTCTTCAATTCGGTTTTCCTCGATGCTATATTATTAATATTGCTACTATTTCCGTTGGTAATGTTATTTCCATTCATAGTGTTATTAGATGAAGTTGTGGTGGTTGTTGATGATGCAGAATGTGAGATAGGATAGGGAATAACCAATGGTGGTGGTTGTTGTGGAGATATTAAGGATACGGAATGGACCAGCTGCGAATGAATGTATGCCAAATTTTCGGCATCTCCTACGAAAGAGCTGTTTCGTGAGATACTGACAGAACCGGCGATTATGGGGCCAATGGGGTCGTTTTGACCTGAAAAAGATCCTCCCAAAGTGGCGCTGTTGTTGGTATTAGTGCTATTTTGACGCTCATGCAATAGCTGTGATGTTTCATACGATGGTACAACCTCGTTGGGATCGAAGCCGTCTTCTGAACTCCGGAAAACGACACTGGAGTCCATATGTGGAAGTCCTATGACGGCCGAGGACATCGAAGCGCTGGATATTCCCGGATTATTGGTGCTTGTTGCTAGCGAAGAGGAGGTTCCATTCGAAGGGATATTGGGGCTGGATCTAGCAGGCTCGGTGTAGTCATCGTCGATCTGGTGGGACTCAAAATTGTTGGAAAACCGTCTCCGGAGAGAGTCCATGAATACCATTGAGGACAAGCTTTCTCCCGTGGCGATCGAGGTGTATATATATCCAATGCTGGTGCTGTACTAGTGGTGCTAGTGGTGCTAGTGGTGTAGATTAAGAAGACGCTGATGAAATTTTAGCGAGAAAATACAAAAAACAGATCTCACAACGTAGGCAGAGATGGCCGTAGAAAGGCGAGATCGTCGGTAAGTGGGACGAGAAAAAGGGGGTTGGTGAGGAAGGGGGAAATAGCGAGCGCTAGGGACGTTTATGAGCAAACTGGGGGGAATGATCTGTGTTTCAGAGTGATTCGCGAGGGTGCGATGACTGCTTGATTGTAATTAGCGGCAGTTTATTTGCTGGAGACTTGTGCGACAGTAGTTTTTAGCGAGTTACGGTTGACAATGGAACTCGGGCTGCAACGGGAGGAGGAAGAATAGGGAGAACAGTACTACAATATATACAAATATACACACACTGATACACACAGATATACACGCTTTTGTATGTTTATATATCTCTAGGTACGCTACAGATGTGTAGATGTGTAT
Organism: Scheffersomyces lignosus; assembly: GCA_001599395.1. NCBI lineage: Eukaryota > Fungi > Ascomycota > Pichiomycetes > Serinales > Debaryomycetaceae > Scheffersomyces > Scheffersomyces lignosus. The sequence goes on from BCGS01000008.1 coordinate 995,457, forward strand.
CTCGAGGCAAACTTTCCCCAATCAGCGTTCCCTGGATACTCACCCTTGATTTAAGGTTTCAGAGAACAATACGTTCCAAAATGCTTGTGATGGGGTGTCACAGTGACATTTGGTGAGCTCTCGCTAAGCTCCAGGGGCATTTTTAGGCGTGAAATTTTCAGTGTAGTGGTGAAGACCAATTGGGACTGACGACCTACACAATGAAAAGTCACACATTGGTTGTGTGATTGGGGCTTTCTTGGTAACTGGTCGTTTGTGCCTCACTACTCTACTACGTCGTTACTAGGGATTATGGGAGTGTTTTCTACTTGGTGAAGCGACTCCTTCATGGCCCCGGTTACTCGCTGGGATCAGTAGTGGGGCGCTCGCTTAACTACTTTCCAGGAAACTGTACTTGGTTACTGGAACTGACCACAGCCATTGAATGACCACTGGGGTATCTACTATCTCTCTCTCGTCACTTACATTCGCTGTTCTATCGACAAATTCCATTCGGGATATAAGCTATTAAAAAACCAAGGTATCGATAATATTATAAACATTATGTAGTATGATGCAACTGATTAGAGATATCGTGTCCGCAGAAGCAGCCACTAGAACAGCACCGCCATCGCTTAGATGGCCTCTAATTGCTGACTGATCTCGTCCAACTCGGCTTGGGCTGCGCTGTGCTTCTCGGTCAACTCTTCGAACTTCTTCTCGAAGTCCTCCTTCTCCTGTTCCAATGACGCAACCTTTCTCTCCAATTGCTCGGCCTTGATGTCGGTTTCTCTCAACTTTTCGGTGGTCTCCTTCAAGTTCTTGTCGGCTTCCTCCAACTCCTCTTCCAAGACCTGGTTCTTCTTGGTGTAGTTCTCGTTGGTGGTCTTCAAGGAATGCGATTCATCGGCAGTGTGCTTGACTTGCTCCAAGTCGGTCTCCAACTTCTCAACCTGTTCCTCAAGAACCTGGTTCTTTCTAGTCAAGGACTGGATCTGGTGGTCCTTTTCCAAGTTCTCTTGTTCCAATTCCTTGATACGGTCGGCCAACTCGTCCGACTTCTCTTGCCACTTCTCGGCGTCCAACTTCAAGTTGTTGATTTTCTACACTGTTAGTTATGTTCTTTCGCTACAGCGATGGCAATCGCTTGGGAACAGCCCTTTCCACCCATTCTACGGGTTTCCTCCTTAGCCGCTACTGGCGCAGAGTGCCCGGTTCCGAATTGGCTGGAAGAGACCACGCCTCCTTTCCATGCGATCGTGACAGCTCACACCCAGTGGCGGCTGCCCATTGGGCACGATTGGCCCTTTGTTGGTATACGTACTTCCTTAAGCTTGTCCATTGTGATAGATTGATCCCGGTATGTATTAGTAACTGTTAGAAAACAAGAAAACTGACGTGTTGTGGTGCAAAGAAAGACGTCTCAATCGTGTGTTGTAATTTATTTACTGTCAATTAAACATTTGGCGGTGTTTACTTTTTCGGCTGATCCAAAAACTGAGGATTCGTCAGTGGGAAGTGTAAAGTGAGAGGTGGGAGGTGATGTGTACAGGATGTTGGGGAGGGGGTATTGCGGTTAGGATGTGTGCAGGGAGTATAGGTGACGATGGTGGGAGAGTGTGAGGGACTGGTAGTGTGAGGGGGACTGGCTGTGAGAGTAAGGAGATTGACAGTGATAGTGAGGGAGACTGAGTGCAAGAGTAAGTGAGAGAGTTACTAAGATTATGTGAGAGTTACAGTTAGGTAATTGAGCCAGAGTAAAAATGAGAGACGAGAGAGTATATTGAAGAGACTAGCTGAGACCTGATAGAAAGGTTTTCTGAGAGACGTGACCGTGATTCATGGACTGACTGAGAATTAAAACCACCGAAAGTAGTGAGATAGTCAGTGAGAGTGAGGTGACAGAGAGTATGAGGTGACAGAGAGTGATACAGCTTCGGTAATGAGCAGGGCGCGTGAGTGTGATTCGCTTTTTCTTCTGTTAGAATATAGTTAGGAGACCATCGTGCTCTGTATTGTAGTTGTGCTGACAGTATCACTGTCAGACATTATAGGGGAGTCTACATTAACCTACCATCTTTAGCGAATTCGGTACACAGTTTAAAGTTTGAGACACGTCTGATCCATGTGATAGGGGTTGTAGGACAGTTACATTTTCTTTGAATATTCTGGAAGGGCACACATATCTCGCGAGCTAATACCTAGTATTACCAGAAATATCACCGACACCTACATTCTTTGTAGTGCTCTCAGCCCACCCTCCAAGCTTAATGTGTTCCTCCTGTCCCGCTTCACACCTCTGAATATACCCCAAATAGCCTTAACATATCCATTTTTACCGCTTTCGCTTCTTTCTTTGAATACCATTACTCTCCTCTTACATCTTTCCTCCCATACACGTTCCGGTATCCCCATTTTGCCCGATCCACCCATCATCATCTATTCGTTCCCATTTTCACCCTTCTGGGAAGAACGAGGCACTCCCACAAACCTACACCTCCAAAACAGCCCAATATTCTCCAAAAAGTGCCAAAATCTTGTCGAAACCCTCACAACGCGTCCTCCACCTCCTCCCATCAACGGTCTAGTCCTCTTTCTGCTTCACCTCTGCCAAACTCTTCAGCATAAGGTGTCTTCTTACATATTTCTCAGCCAGTACTATGTGCACTCCCTGTGTTCATATGCAACTCCCCGATTCGGAAGTTTTTACGATACCATCCCCATGCAGGCAAGCCAGCCCAATCGATTTTTCACAGCCAGCCATCTTTTTAATTGCTGCAAGTGATCCAATGATCCTACATCCCTTTGCATGGTTGTGTGAAGTTGGAGGGTGGAAAGGGTACATGTGCGGAATGTCGTCAGTTGGGATCGATGACAACTGATTTGACGATTTGACGAGAAGCCGTTTGGGTATTTTACTGTAATTTTCGTACGACTATTCTTTTCTTTTTTTCCTGTAGTAAAATTAATATAATACCATCCTTTTTCAACGAAAATCATTGACCATAATATTAGCCTCTGCCAACAGCAAGCAATCCTACCTGAAAGATAGTATTTCCTTGTAGCATAGCATTAGCATCAATCTAGGCAAATGGGCACACTAGTTGATCCCTCATCACTGGGGGGATCATTCTTCTCAGCGGGCGATGGTTTCACAGTATCGCCAGTAAGGTCCCGTCTCAGACTACTGAGCACTCCCAGTTTTAACATACCATCAAGAACATCTGACGATTCACCATTGCATCCCTTCGATAGAAACCCCAGATCCGCTTCAAACCCATTTGAAGTAGTTTTCGATCCTCAACCTCGCAGGCTCGAGAAACCACCGTCTAACGACTCTATTTTTGCTTCGAGGACGTCGTTGGTAAAAGCATCATATCAAGACATCGACAATGCCATTAATAAAGGTAAAATGCATCCAAATGGGCTACATCCACTTGCTCAACTGTATCTGGCATCAGGAAATCACCCAATTATAACAATAGTAGACCAATCCTCGCTTCACCGTAACCGTTCGATCGTTTCCAACTCAGCATCCCTAAGACATAGGAACAGCATAAAGAGCAGGAATAAAATGGTACGAAGAAATGACTTGCCCTCAGATACAGACGATGATTATGGAAAAAAGAAAACTAAGAAGGAGTCACATAACCCTCTCAGCTTCCTTTTTCCTGTTAAGAGAAAGACTTCATTAAGATATACTTCTGTGCGGCAGAAGACCAAGCCATTATTCAGCACTAATGAAGAGCTACAATTATTCTTACAGAAATGCAATGCTGATGAAATGATAAAAGATATAATCCCCAGGACAATGAAGACGTTCCAATACAAGAAATTGCTCAAAGTCAAGCCGAAAATGCAAATCACTCCTAAACTATTTGAAATTGATAGCACCAACAACTTCAAGTTTGCTTCTATAAGTTCAATAACAATTTCAGAGCCACTTACGAAACCTCCCAATACCAAAACCCACTCCCGGCAGCTCAGTCATGTCCAATTCAGGGAAATTGTTTATCAGAAGTATAAGAATGCCGTGTTTGCTAACAAGCTCATGACGGTTCCCAAGTTCCAAGACATGTTTCCCCATGATACTGCTTTGCTCAATTCGAAGGAAATAAATCAGATCAATAAGACGTTACTATTTGAGGTTTTGATTAGGCGTACAGTGGCTGCTAAAATAGGCTACAGATTGCATCAAGACAATGCTGTAGCTGTAACTTCCTCAACTTCATCTTCATATTCTTCAGGTGATTCATCAGCACCAGAAGATAATTCAAGATCTAGAGCTCCAAAAAACCCTCGAACGGAAGACGACAAAGACGATAAGACTGGAAGTGACTCAGGAGAGTCCGTAAACACAGAGGAATTGATGCAACACAATGCTTCCCTATTCTCAGGCTTGCTTCCATCTCCACAAATCAGTTACACTTCAAACATCTTTGGTAGTATATACCTTCCTACCAACAAAGACTACGAGAATTACAGAACTGATGTACCTCCAGCTATATCTTCCTCCAAGGATTCCAAGAGTTTGAACTCCAGTGGTTTGGATCCCAGAAGTGCTACACAGAAGTCACTTCCCATGAAAGAGCCAAATGTATCATCTCCTCAGCTGTTGTATGTCAATGACTTCAACAAGGCCTACAAGAGTAAATATCCCAAAGATTTGGGCAAAGTGGAGCAAACGCTTCACACTTCTAATGTGTATCAATTGAAGCCTATGAACAGATCCACCGCTACACTATCCTCTTCAGAAGAGGGCCCAAAATTGGTTGCTCCGCCTGCTATCTTCAAAGACTCGTCTAGTAAGAGCACTAAAAGCACTAAAAGCACTAAAAGCACTAAAAGCACCAAGAGTACCAAGTCCATAATCACAAAGGAATCCCGTCCGTTTAAGCCTATGGACAAGAGACCTTCGGATTCTACTACGCATACATCTATATTCCAAAACCTTGAAGATTTATCCAGTGATATAACTTCCTACCTTAACGACAGTAATGAATACCCCAAGGAGGAATCCGGAACTGAATCATTGCCCATGCTAGCAGCTACACCACCATTAATATCAGTAACCAGTTTTCCGCAGGCAAACTTATCTCAGCTATCACCAGCAAGAACATCAACCAGTCTTATAGAGTCCATCAACAAAGCAGGACAAGAGACAAAAGAGGTTGTGGGCTCACCCCAGACCATTCTACAAAGACTGCCTGACTACGATATTAAATCCATGAAGGGTTCCATATCTGTAGCCGGATCACATCACAATACAGCATTGTCCAGCACGCCGGCGAATCTGATAGTTCCCACACTGGAAGAGCTCGATAGGATCGACGAACGACCAATATCACCTTCAAAGTCTACAAAAAGCAGTGATTATTATACCAATAATCCCAATTTGGTAATTGCCAGACAGGACAGTAACTCCACGAGATCAATGATTAGCTCCCATGTGCGAGACGTCAGCTTGACTGGAACTGTTAAAACGGACTATTCCCTCAGGCAACCTAAATCGCATCACTAGCCGAAGCTGTGTTTCTACGATATATAAATATGTTAGGATATCATAGATAATTAAATTAGTAGTAATTATACACCGAGAAAGGAGAAGAAGAGGCAAGTTGTCCCGATTCATTATTGTACATTGGTAGTTGTAGGGACCCTTCTAGTTCTCTCGTATGCAACATAAAACACTCTAGTGGTACAGAATTCATTTTGTGGTTGTTTTAGTCACAGGATTTTTATGATACTAGTTTGCAGTAATTTGTTTGTACAAATACCTGATGAAGCTAATGAAGTAGTCTCTTTTATACTCTTTACGAGTTGTATACCATAGGAAGCATGAATTCCCTTATTCTCTTTGCTGTTTCTTCATCTGGCAACTCTTCCGATAAGCCTGAATTATTACGTGTCTGGTAATAAGATTGGTCCAACACGTTTAACATGAATAGTGGGATTTTGCCATCTCTCACACCCTCGCATACTGATAGCACGTCTTCTACACCAATGTGACCTGACTCATGCAAATTTATGAGCTTGTTAAACCACTTACGATCTTTAATATAGTATGGTGTATTATCTCTTCCTCCATTGGTAACTGGAGGGGAGTTAATGGCAGCAATAGCGGCACTGGCCAATGCATTTTCGAAGTCGATCGCATTTGGAGTATCCTGCAATGCTCTATTACGCTTCAATGCAGGGTCTACAGAATCTTCATCTTGAGTTGGATGCTGTGAGGACACATCAGTGTCAGTGACATCTGTTGCTATAGATGCCAAAGTCTTTGAAAAGGGAAGACTGATATCTGAATTGCTGGTTTCTGAGTGTGATCTCTTCTTACCTTTGTTACCGAGATTCTGGTTTGGAATGGAAGCCAATTTGCCAGCTTTAGCAGGAACCAATGGCTTGAAGTACTCCAAGCTGCCTTCATGGTAATCGAATTTGGGGATTTCGCTATATATATCGCCTAATCCTTCGGCGTATTTGCTGTCGAGTCTAATCAACAATGGAAGTACCTCATTGTGGTAGACTGACATGTACTTCAAGTTATCACTTAAGAAGAAGTCATTGACAATCAAGTTACCCTTGTTGAATGCACTCAAGGAGGGCAATGACAAAGACTCGCTGTACAATAACGATTTAACCTGTCTTTCGTCCAAAATCAATGAACCTGTGGAGTTGTCTATAATTTGGAAACGGCCTAAATCAGGATTCCATCTGTACGAGTATCCCGCTGCGGCCGGGTTGTTCTTTTGATGAAGCATTAACACGTACCATATCTTGTATCTGTGGTGGTTAACATTCATCAAATGCTGCTGACAACTATACTTGGTGTACGTCGAGTACACGGTCTCGGGGTTTGCTGTACGCAATTGACCGGTGACATAAGCCCAAGCCTTCTTGGTCATCTCCGATTCAGCCCCCTTCGGATAGCTATGAACCACGTCGGAGAGAAGCTTGATAAGGAACTGATCCATCTTCGGAGTCCATCTACGGTACTTGGAGTCACGTGACTTAAGGTCGTACTCTGTCAAATCGGGGAAGGGCTCTGTTTCCTTCTGGATTTGCTGGTGTTGTTGGGTCTGGGGATGGAAGACGTTCTTTTGGTGGTGCTGGAGATGCTGGTGCTGGTTCTGGAGCTGGTGTTGTTGTTGCTGCTGCATTTGCAGCTGTTGTTGAGGGTGTTGTTGATGGCGTTGATGGGGGTTTTGAAGAGCGTTCAGTTGGAGTGTATTCTGCTGCTGGTGATGGCGGCCACCTTGAAGTTTCTGCAGTTGTTGTTGCAGCTGTTGGATCTGCTGCTGGTGTTGCTGTTGCATGAGCAATTGGTGTTGGTGATGGTCGTCATTGTGCTGCTGGTGGTGTTGATGATGGTGCTGTGCGGACTGGTTCGCGATTCTTAGCGCCTCGGCCGCTTGTTGTTGGTCCACTTGGGCCTGCATTGACTTTCGGAGGCTTTCCTGGGTCGACATGTGCCGTGTCTGGTGCAGAGAACTCGTCACTTACGCCTGATGGAGAGGTTGTGAAAAACGATAGGTAAACAAAACGACAGAAACTGGAAACAGGGTTGTTACACTTTTAAAACCCTCAAAAAGATTTTACATGTTGGTGTGTGTAGTGTGTGCAGGAGATACTGGGTTGAGATGGAGGGTTGGGCGAGAGTGCAGGAATGGATGAGGAGGTGTAGGTGTTGAAGGGTGGTCAAAATGGAGGAATGGGTGAGATTTGTTAGTGAAAATGGGCTAGCTATATTGGGTGGGGTTATTGAAAAGGAGTGGTTTCTTTTGTTTTGGAATTTTGGATATCCTGGTGGAGAATGATGGGGGTCGTTGTGTCTTGGTTTAGAAATGGTAGGTGTTTGTGTTTGGATGTTTGTGTGCGGCAGTGACTTCAATGTGCAGGCGCTGGGCTAGTTAACTATAAGAGAGCAGGTCTGACTGGTACGGACAGTACAGCATTTCCACTAAAAAAGATAGCATTTTCCCTTAAAATTGGTATTTAGTAAAGTGGTATATGGCGGGACTAGAACCATCTAGTTTTATGTGAGAAAAGCATTCTCAATTGGTAATTGCTTGAAAGACAAACCATCTAAATCAGTAGGCTCCAGCCTCGTCTCACGGTGCAGGAAAGCCGTTGTTATCTTAGATAGTGCTGTATTGCAGCCTAGATGATGGTATAGTTATGTAGCTGTTACAGACGCTTTTATGGCTCGTTGCTATAGTTGCTTTTTTTCGAACAAATCAAGGCCATCAATGTTCATTTATATCTTGGCGCACAATCTCTAACATTCAAGCTTGGCGAGAATTCTACAGTAAAACCGTTCTTGTATCGATAGATATGAATAAAGACTAATTTCTACCTAATGCTAATCTGCTGCTAGAAGCTCGTCTTGTAACGTTCTTCTCCTCGTGCCCACTAGGAGCAGCGGTTCCATGACTAAAGTAATCCTTTTTGTTGTCTGCAAAACTCGAAGCATGGCTAATCAACCGTTCATTCTTAGAATTGTTGTTTGAATTATTGTTCGTAATATTTCCATTACTTACATTGGGCGTATCACTCTCACTGTATTCTTTCATTTTGCGGCCAAGATTGTATTCCTCGTGTCTATCTTGCACCTTGGAGAATGTATCCAACATCTCATAAATTCTCTTTCTCTTGATCGACAATTGGTTGCTGGCTCCGCCAGAGGCGTTTGCAGGTCCTGGAGTTGCAACTGGGGTAGCCAAAGGAGGAATTCCAGAAGACAATGTGTTTGAAGCGTTGACATGAGAGATAGAGCCTAAACGATTCTTCAAAGTGGTGAATGTCGAAGACTGGGGTAAGATCATCAATAATCCGTACAAGGTCTTGTACAAGTAAGGATGTTTTTCGGGCTCAAGCAATTGCAACCTCAATTTTAAAAATATTGGAGACTCAAGTAATTGTACTAGAATATCGACCTGCGTCAACAATTGGAAATTAACTTCCAGGTCAGATAAGCTCTTAATTATGAGGTAGGCCAATTCATAATTTGATGTGAGCAAACACAATGAAAGTGCACTAGGCGCGTTATGACACCAACTCTTAAACAAGGTTGCAAAAAGTGACCAGTCTTCAAGTTTGTATACATCAAGATTCTTCAACTTCTTTCTGAAACCTGATAACTCTTGGGTGGTCAATAAGATATTGTTTAAGGTAACAATCATCATATTTAGAAAGTCAAAGTCATCTATAGTTAAGAAAACTTCTGAAAGAGTTTTGTATATTTTCTCAGAATTCAAAGTAACACACAATTTGCGAATAATGAATTCGATTTTTATTCTGGAAGCCCATGTTGGGTCTGAAGCTCTTTCGCCTTCTTGTTGAAATAACTTGACCAACTTGATCATAAAGTCCTTGAAAAACTCTTGATTAGATTCAGATATCTTAGATAATAATTGCAAAACCTTCAATATCACGTCATTACTAGTGTTTGTTGAGGACTTAAGAAGGTCTGTAAGATCAAAATTATGCTCGCTTTCTCCAATGAACTTGAAAAAGCCATCAGAATATTTCGAGTACAAGAAAATCAACCACTCTAATGATGTAATCCTGGTAAGCTCATTTGTGGAAGTTAAGTATTCTTTAATTACAGTGTCCAAAGTAACTGGCAATTGATACTCTATGAATTCATCAAACACTTCTTTGTTCAAACCGTGAATGTCATTTTCGTTTATACTCTCGACATTCTGGTCTTCTATGGCGTCAACACTGCTTTCTTTGATCTTGATCAAGAATTTCTGCAATGCAAGATTGAAGTTCAAGAATGAGTTCCTCAAATCAAAGTTCTTCTCCTGGTCAGTAATCGAAATGTTCTTCATAACTATGGAGACGCAGTCCGGTAAGTATTTGACAAATCCAATTGGTGAGATCTCTAAGATTTCATGTAACCACTTCAATACGATAAATTGTATTTCCAAGTAAATTTCGTGAGTTTCGTTAGAGAGGCTATTGATTTTTACATCCTTCTTTTGGTCTGTTGTAATTCTCACAAATGAAAGCAAGATGTCAATGATCTTTGGGTAGTCGATAAAGATATCTTGACCGTTAAGGAAGATTTCTCCTTCGGTTGCCTCATTTCCTTCCTCGTGTTGAGAAGACTCGAGCTCGTCTGGTGGTGCTATCTTGTGGACAATAGTAGTACTGTCTGACTTTATAGATTGGTTATCATTTTCAGACGAATGCAACTTGATATCCTTTATTTCGTCCTCCAATGCCTTCTCTTCGCTTTGTGACTTGCTTGCTTCCTCTGCCTTAGCAGCAGCTTCGGCTTCGGCTTCTGCGGCCGCTTTTTCCAATATATTCTTCTTTTTCTCCTTGACAAGTTGCTTCCTTTTCACCTCAAATTTCACCTTTGAAATGGCTTTGATCTCCTTCAAGAAAATATTCAAGATGTTCACTGTCTCCAAGCGGACATCAGCCGGAGAGCTGTTCATAAGAAATTTTATCAATGGCTCCAAGAAGTTAGGCAAAAACGTAATCAACTCCAACGAAGGGATATCGTCGAAAAGCTCCAACCAACTAAGCAAGAACTTCTTTGCAAAGGGATCAATCGTATACATTCTCTCCAATAACGTTGGAACGAATTTAGGCAACGAGAAGGCCTTTTGGGTGTCTTGGACTTGGTTTACCTGGATAGCCACGCCGTTGGCATCAACCAAATGCGATTGAATATCGATGGAGACTTCCTGCTGTTGCAAGATCGATACGTAATTGGTCGATTTGGCACTCACGATGTCCTTGATCAAACGATCAAGGATATCAGCAGCATTCTTAACCGAGCTCTCGCTATCGGTGACCAAGATGCACAAAATGTCGAACACTTCGTTGAAGTACAACAAAATCTCACCTCTGGCTATCTTGGCAATGTTGTACAACGATTCACAAGCGTAATAACGGACTCTGGCATCGGTGTCTCTGAATGTAGCGAAGATGGGCTTAATGATCTCCTCTAGAAAGTAGGCAATTGCAAACGAACCGAGAGCGACGGAAACACTACCTAAAGCTGTGATGGCACCCATCTTGGCAGAATTGGTGCCTCCGTTGGTCAATTCCGTCAATTCATTGATTATTCTGTAGATGGTCTGACTGTCGTTGTTGGCTAGAGCCGTTTTGGTGAGAGTCTCGATCTGATAAGCGGTTGCTTTACGTTTCTCGTAGATATGGTTGGAGAGATCCTTGACCAAGGACTGCTCCAAAACCTTGGAATCGCCCATAATTTCGGTTCTTGGGTTCGAAGACGATTTCCAGAGACACTACAACGACTTGGCTGCGTGATTTCCTTGGTTGTCTTTCCTAATCAGCAGTAGTACTTACAGTCGTTACAGTACTCACTAGCGGCTCTTAACTAGTGATTCGCTAGACTGTAAAAACGTAGAGAGGAGGACGGAGAAATTGCAGGTTTACTGATAGAAAACGCGCACTTGATTATTAGTGTATTAGTGGTGTATTAGTAGAGTCACGTGGAGTATGGGGCAGAGTAAGGAGAAGGAGGAATGCGTACAGGTTTGGGATCGTTTGTCTGTAGTTGTTATTTGCACCCAAAAGATGACACGTTGAGAGAGGAGGATTGTAAAAGTATTTGGATGGGTATTATGTGTTTGGCGGTCGGTTTCGGGTGGTGGTGGTGGGTGATGGGTGCTCATGGAAGACGGAAATTGGTATTTTTCCTACGATTTCGGGTATTTTGCTTCGCCAGTAACCTAACTTGACCGATTGTTGACCTGTGCATGAGCAATAGCGTGTAAGCATGAAACGACCTTAGATGGGAAGTGTGGTCGGAGATTTTCTAGGAATAGGTGCTACTGGAACAATGACTGAGGTAGGGAATCCGGAAAACAAAATTTCAAAGAACAGACTAATTAGTTAACGTCCTTTACTCAAAATGAATTGTCCTTTCATCTTGAGCATTGCAAAATTCAATTCTGGCAGCATTCATAACGAACAAATGGATTATTAACTGGAACTCCTAGCCATCTGAATTATCGTACCTTTGCCCTACAACTGTCATATTGAACCATATGCTTAGATCATCAGATTCTAGGGATCGTTTTCTTTGGATACCGCTGAATGCCCCAATAATGAAAGCAAGATTACAAATAGTCCGGATTTAAAGTACTGTCACAAAATCAATTGCTGCAAAGTCCATTTCGCCCAGTCCACCCAATAATTCAACTTACCTCTATTATTCTATAAAAAGGCTTCCTTCACTCTACTTCAATGACCTGTTATTATTATTCATCTACAAACAGCAATATTTATAGCTATCAAAATCTTTATCATGACTTCTGCAGTTTTCGTCTCTGGCGCAACAGGCTACATTGCTGGCCAAACCATCACCGATCTTATCTCCAAGGGATATGATGTTATCGGATCCGTAAGATCAGCTTCCAAGGGAGATCAATTGGTCACTCACTTCGGCAAAAAGTTCAGTTACGAGGTTGTCCCCGTGTTGGAAAAAGAAGGAGCATTCAGAGAAGCTTTGAGAAACCACCCAGAAGTCACCTATTTCTTACACACTGCTTCCCCAGCCATATTCGTAGCTGAAGACAACGAGAATGAAATTCTAATTCCAGCTATTAATGGTACTAAGTATACCTTGCAGTCTATCAAAGACTTCGCTCCTCAAATTAAACGTGTCGTTGTAACCAGTTCTATGATAGCAATGATTAGCCCACAGGATATTGCTAACCCAAAGTTCGGAGGAGGGGAGACCTTCTGGTCTAACGTTACTTATGAAGAAGGATTACAAGACTCTCATGCCGCTTACAGAGTTTCTAAAAAATTTGCGGAGAAAGCAGCATGGGATTTCGTAGAGAAGGAGAAGCCTAATTTCACTCTTTCCACTGTCAACCCTGCCATGGTTTTTGGTCCACAAGCCAATGATGCTTCCACAAGGGGCATATTGAATGTCACTGCAGAAATTGTGAACTCGATTTATAAGTTGAGTAAAAATGATAAACTCCCACCTATTGCAGGACCTTTTGCCGATGTCAGGGATGTTGCCAGAGCCCACGTACTTGCAATGGAACGTGAAGCAGCTCAGGGTCAAAGAATTATTGCCTGCGCTCAGAGATTTAATGCTCAGTCCATTTTGAACATCTTGAGGAAGAACTTCCCTGATCTTGAAGATAAATTACCAGAAGGAAATCCTTCTGATGACGACTTCTCTTCATCTGTTCCTTTCAATGATAATAAGTCAAGAGAGATATTGGGATTTGAGTATATCAGTCTTGAACAAAGTGTGGTTGACTCCATTAATCAAATTAGAAGAGTAAATTAGGATTTTCTCTTAGTTTTAACAGATATTTCTACAATATTTGATTTTAGACAAATAATTTGCTCGTAAATAAAGTACTTCAATCAAGTCTATATGTCTTACACATTGAACAAGAGAAATGAAATGGCATCCTCGAGTAAGCGAGTGCAAATGCAAATGGTCCTACAAAACCGAACAACTCTAAAACCCTTCCTAAAAACCCGTAAATATAAATAATAGTATAAAAATATGCAAGTGAGAACATCATGAAAATAGCTGCTCTTAACATTGAATGCCCGAGTCGTTAAATCTAGGACTCATGTTAGGACCTCCATTGCTGCTGCCATTGCTGCTGCCATTGCCACTTCCATTGTCACTGTTGTGCTTCCTCTTCTTGGCTCTCAAAGACTCGCTAGAATCGTCTGTCCATTGTCTGTTATAGAAAAACTCCTCTTCTTTATCGTCGCCATCGATTTTATCACTGAAATCGATGTCATCATAGTTGAATTTAGTGTCTAAATCAAAATCGTCTCCTTTTTTGCTTGTTTCACCAAACTGGAATTCTGGTAAATCAGTTATTTTCATAGGACTGGAGTTGAAATTTGGTATGTTGGCCAAGTGTGACTGCACGAATATGTTTGATTGCGATTGTGCTGCAGTCGCCGGTAAAATTCTATGTAGCGTTGCTAAGTCAGCTTCGCCACCTGCAAAGTCAGAAATGGATGGAAGCTTGATTCTGAAATTTATAAACAAATTACCTCTTCTGTAGTTCTTGTAAGCTGCATCGTTCATGTGTTCTACCGAATTTTGAACATATAAACCGTTACTGAGTAAGGTATTGATGGGCATTCCCAATCCCATGACAATCTTGGGTTCCCCTGGATTGATTGTACCTACTACTTCGCCTTCTTGAATGGATTCGCTGTTAATTGTTTTGCTACCATGAACATTAATCAATACTTTCAAAGTACGATTCTCCTTCAAAAAGTTGGGAATGTAAATTTCTCCTCCAAGTAATGCTGTTCTCAAATCCACTTCGTGTTCCATGTACAAATCATTGAACTTTCTTACTAGATATGGATGTGACAATTCATTTATGTGAATCACTACATCTCCTGGAATGATATTGCGTCCCTCGTCAGCCGCACCTTTAAGTATAATTTTGTCTCCGTTTTTGGTACCTGGTAAAACGTTAATCTTGAGAATTTTCTTCTCTTTGACGTAGCCCAAGACACAGTATGGACACTTTTCTGATGGTGCTAAATAGGTTCCTGTTCCGTTACAAGGTTTGCATGGTGCGTTCTGTTGGAATTGCGAGAATTGGTTGGCAAAGGTCACAATCACTTGTCCCGAACCTCTGCACGTTCTACAAGTCTTTGGATTGACTCCACCATATCCATCGCACACAGTGCACTTACTGTTCTTGGGGAGCTGGAGCTTTATGGTTTTGCCGAAATACAAGTCTCCCAAGGCAATGTTACAAGTGTGATGGATATCTGCGCCTTTAGATGGATTTCTGGGAGCACTACCTGCTGGTTGTCCGCTCTTTTTCATCAAGTTTCCAATTGGGCATGATCCGGATACGTTAACGAAGCCGGGGGCAAAGTCGAATACTCTTTCCGAGGAAAACATGTTGTTTATGTCATTGAACACCTGCGAAAAGATATCGGTTGCCGAGGCGAATCTATTGTTGGCATTGAATATGTTTGATTGGGGTTGTTGGAATTGCTGGAATGGATGAGACGATGACGCCTGTGGTGGTTGTTGGTAGGTGCCATCTATTCCAGCTTCTCCGAATCTATCGTAGATGTCTCTGCTTCTGGAATCACGGAGGATTTCGTAAGCTCGCGTAGTCTCCTTGAATTGCTCCGTGAGCTGGGGATTGTGGTTGGTCTTGTCAGGATGACATTTGAGTGCTTGGCGTTTGTAAGATTTGGAGATCTCTTCGGCAGTGGCTCCTGGCGGCACTGCTAGTATATCGTATAAGTGAGTTTCTAGGACCATTCCCTTGTGTGTGACATGTGAGGGTTGCTGTGGAATAGGTTTCTAACGTGATCCTTGGTGTATGGACTGGTGTGACTAGCTAAAGTCAAGGGCTTCACTGTGCTGCAAATACGGAGTCGAATAGATAACGAGATTAATGACAGCTTGCACTAATAGGCCGATGTAAAACTGCGGGATTCTGGATTCTGGTGCTGTAAAGCGTGTTGTTGGAATTTGGGATTTTTTGTATACCACGATGGGCGGACAAGAATGGTTATAAACGATGAAATGTGTGGAGAAACAGGATACATCTAGGATTTACTGCCATGGAACAAGCGCTTCAAATATCAGTGATCGATAATTTGCACCGAATGTTCTTCGGATTTCGATAGGCTTCTGTGTTTGTCAGGGATTATGTAATCGAGGGATGGTAAAGTAAAAATAAAACAACCAGAGTGGAATAGTGAGTAATTGTGAGTAATAGAGAGAAAGAGTAGTATACTGTATAAGAGATAGTGTGCAGTGTGAGGGTGAGGGTGAGAGTAAGAGTGAGTGCGCAGCCGTCTACGAAGATAAGTAATGAGTGGCGGTGTGCGAAAAGACTGAGTCTTGGATATTGTATGTGTATTATGTGTGCTGTTGCATTACGTATTGCGTCTTTGGTGGTTGCTATTTGATTGCTAGTAGGACGGCCGTCTTGTTACGTTTGTTACTCTTGTTATACAGAAAGCCGGGCAGCTGTAGCTCCAAAGCGGGGCGGCTGGGAATCTGGAATCTTCTGTAGTCTGAAGTTGAGTGAGCTCAGGTAGTCAGAAGGTGGTGAAGTGGCGTAATTCTCTAGTACTGCTTTTTTCTCGCGGTAGATGTTAACGGTCCATAGAATTCATGATTTTTGACGAATGATTATCATAATTGTTGTATTGAATAGTTTTGGAATAACCGCTCAAGGCTCTGATAGTCTTTATCTGCCTTATCATTGCTACTAGATCACTTTCCTTTTTTACGCCAAGAAACTCCTATAGAGTGACTTATGAGGCAACTGTGAGTGACATCCGCTTCTCTCCCTAAAAAGTTTCAAATAGTGAGGGACATTAGTGAGGACACATTTTTTGACGGTTCTGTTAGCGAGATTTTCCAGCTAGCAAGTAAGGAACTTTTGATATGCTTTATATAGTTTTGTTTTAGACACTGTACCGTTGGCTATATACACCATAGAGTAAGCTTTAAATAAGAGTATTCTTATTTTTTTACTATCACCGCCATATTTATCTCTCCTCTCTTCTCTATTCATCCTCTCAAGGTGATGGCTGCGAAATATGTGCGCCCAAATACTTATCCAACAATGCTAGGCACTACAACGGAAAGAAAGTCCCCCCTAACTACTCACATAATGTCTTGTATAACTACTACCTAAATCCTCAAACTGAGTACCAAACCAACAAATTAGATAACAATTAAATGAATGCAAAAAAAATGGAATATAGGAAAATGTAGACATGCAAAGTGTTCATAATTCATGGTAAGAACTTACGAAACAAACCCTTCATCACATAGGTCCCAAAAGCTCATCTCTATAATGCTTCTGGAAATTGACCCTGCTTGATTTGGTCTTTCTTTCGTAATTGTTCTTGATCCTTTGCTCAATCCTTCTTGTCTCCTTCTCCTGCCTGGTCACCTCATAAGAAGACAATCCTGATGCAAATCTTCTATCTACTAAAGCAACAGTCTTGGAAGCTTCACTTGCTTCAGTAGGCAATGCAATGTTCTGACGGTAATACCTGGCCATTGATCTGTGTCCGATCCTCGATCCAGTTGGTAAAGTCAACTCTACTCCGGTTCTGTCAATTTGTACTAAGGTGTAATTGTCATTAATTCCACTATCGTCTTCCATATCGTCGTCTCCTATTTCTCTGTCATCTTCTCCCTCTTCTTCTCCTTCTTCTTCTTCCTCCTCCTCCTCCAAGTCAACGATTATGTTGTCCGAGCTATCCTCCAAAAATGCAACGCTCTTTCTACTCTTAGCCTTCTTAGGTTTCTCTTCTTCCACATAGAAGTCATAAAATTCAGCAACAGCGTTCTTTTCTTCTTTAGTCTCATATGGAATCTTACAATGACCCTTGGAGTAAATATGCTGTCTTATGCTAAGCAAGTTTTTACCTTCGAAACCACAGACCAAGCACTCGTTGTCAATAGAGATCACTTCACTCAAATAGTTCAACAAACCCTCCAAATCCGCAAGATATGTTCTCTCGGGGATGTATAATCCATGTCTGCTGAACATATGCTTGATATTGTTCTCGATTTCGTGGTTGTTCTGACCACAATAGAAACAATGAGTAATTGGAATTGTTTCCAAGTTCTCTACGGACTCCGTTTCAGAGTCGGACTCTACATCTTCTTGTTCAGCGTCCAAGTCCACAACTTCATCCTCGTCATCAAACAGCAACTCTCCATCGAGATCAGTGAAATCGGATTCTGAATAGTTCACTTCAGATCCAGTGTCTGCCACTGATTCTACTTCATGAGTGACGGAGTCTCCCAATGAGAACTGTGAGAATTCTGAAACAACAGAAGTAGTAGGACTGGCAGATCTCAATCGAAACGAGGTTTCTTCGGGGGTTTCCTCTGCTCTTCCTCTGATTTCAGCCAATTTTCTTTGTTTCTTGAGCAACTTTTTGGTCAATTGCTTGCCTTGTCCGTTGACCTTTGCCTTCCTCTTCGCTATGAAGAAGCCAAACTCATCCTCATCGGGACCGGTATTCTCTCCCGGCTGCTGCAGCGTGAGGATTTTCTCTGCAAAAACATCCGACGAGATTGAGGGCAACTCGGCGACTCTTCTCTTGAGGTTATATCTGTGCCATTCTGTCTTCATATGCTGTCTCTGTAATTCAGCAGTGACAAACTTGATGCCACAGGTGTTACAGGTGAAAGAAGCGGTCTCAGGGTTCGACCCGTGAGGCATAAATGAACTCATTCTAATTACAGTTATTCAATAGACTTTTTCCAGTTATTAGAAGACTAACAAACAATAAATCGGTGAACATAAAAGTCGTCGTCACATCATCATACAGTAAAGGCTTTATCGGGTCATATAAATCGTATCACGTGCACCGATATGGGTTTGACGCTGAAGTTTTGAAAAATTCGGTTACTCGAAAATTTTATGAGAACCAGTTCAAATGAGTGGTTGACCAGAGGAAGTGCAAGCGTTGGAGTTAGCAATTCACAATGGGTGTTCACGTGTTTGGTAAATCCATAAAGCACAACTCGCTAGTTCGTGTAAGTATAGAAAAGAACGGGAACGGGATCGAATTACCAGCATGAGCTGAGTGTTCTCAGAATTTTTTTACAGTATTGGTTGTACTAACAGATGGAATGTAGATAGGATTGGCTAAAGCCATATTCGGTATTGGCTACAGAACCGCGGAGATAATATGTGCCAAGGTGGGTATCTACCCCCAAATGAGAATGAACCAGTTGTCCGAGCCCCAAATCATGGACTTGAACAAGGAAATCTCCGATTTGCTCGTTGAGGGACACTTGAAGCAGAAGATTAACAACGACATCAAGTTGAAGAGGGATATTGGTTCGTTTGCAGGTTTCAGACATGCCCAAGGTTTGCCAGTTCGTGGTCAAGGTACTAGAAACAACGCCACTACAGCCGGTAAATTAAACAAATTGGAAAGATTCCGTGTGTAGAGAGGGAACAGAACAGGTTCCAGTGGAGAGTTCGGTTCGCTTTTCTCTCATTTAATGTCATCTAAACAATTCAGAGGTTTCACGTAAAACTTTGCATCCTTGTATATACAAATTTAATACATATTCACGATTAAGAATTAACTAGTGTAGTATTAGTATTCCATTTATTCTTAAGGAGTATCTCAAGTACTGCCGTAGTGACATCACGTTTACTTGACCTCTTAACAGTTATCGCTAGAATTAGCGACAAATTAGTGAGGACTCGCGAAAAATAGAAAAAGTGTACCGCGAGGATGGAAAAATAGAGGGCCCTATATTCGAATGCTTCACCTACTCAATAACTTAGCGACAAAGCTATCATTAAAATTAACAGAAGAAGCCATTGACTGATATACTTCTAGCATTTGAGAACCAAAAAAGAAATGGACGAGTCCGGAGTCGAACCGGAGACCTTTCGCATGCTAAGCGAACGCGCTACCAACTACGCCACACGCCCCTTGAAGGGAGAGGAGAAATGGTCCCTAGCAGGATCGAACTGCTGATCTTGGCGTTATTAGCACCACGCCTTAACCAACTGGGCCAAGGGACCTTTTCTTGTTGAAATTGTAGGAGTGAAAATATGTGTTCACCAATTTCACGTGATTTTTGATCACGGCGCTACTCCTAATCGACTACATCAAGTCTCTTCTGAAGTCATTCAGACCTTATCGAAAGCAATCGATCTAGAGGATCACTCTCCTCCCATCCCCGACCCCGATCCACCCAATATTGACCAAGATCCGACTACCCCCCAACTTTCGACGACTTCGCAGAGATCCTCAGATGTCTCTCAAGTTCACCTCAACCAAGAGGCCTTAGAATCTGAAACCTTGGATGAAGGGGAACCTGCCGCAGGCAGCAACCCGGATGTCCTCTCTTTTGCTGAATTTGACACCCTTGCGTCCCAGGAAACCACTTTCCAATCGACCAAACCCCCTACTATGGCTAGCGTTTTGACGATCATTTCGAAAAAAAAAGCACAAAGTCACGTGACAAATGATACTGAAGACAACGAACCTATGCCACATCAAGCAAGAATTGAACAGCTTTATGAACATAGAACAGCTAAAGACCTTGTCAAGAAACTCAATCAATGGAATACTTTCACAACAGAAGAAAAACGTATCTACTATGATTACATGATAACTGCATTCCATGTAGCATCGCTTGGAAAAGTTACCTTGGAAAAAGCTACGGACCAACTTAACAAGGTGCCTGATGACATCTTCGAAAAGTACATCCACGCTTCGGGAGAGCAAAATTTAAATTCACTTGTGATGCAAGTGGAAATCACAGAAGCTCCTCCGAACTTCACGGCTCAAGAAGTCTATGAAAGTCTCCTAAACTACCTAGACGAATTCTTTACACAAGCCAAACTCAAAATTCCGGAACTTGAAAAGAAGATCAGAGAGTACGAAAGTGCTAACAAAA
>BCGS01000008.1:1030900-1128438 GCA_001599395.1 Scheffersomyces lignosus
TTTATAGTACCTCTCATTAGCTAGTGGGTTCAATAGCACCCAGACTGTAACATGATAGGAATATACATCCACCGTAAAAAAAAAAAAAAAAAAAGCGCTGATTTCCTCAGCCGGAGAGTTTTGCTCTAGTCTACTCTAGTTTCTCTCCGTACTAATCTCCTTCATCAACTGATTTATAGTACCTCTCATTAGCTAGTGGGTTCAATAGTACCCAGTCTGTAACATGATAGGAATATACATCCACCATAAAAAAAAGCGCTGAAAAAAACGCCAGTTTATAATACCTCTCATTAGCTAGTGGGTTCGTGCCGAGTATGAAACCTGATAGGAATATACATCCACCTTAAAAAAAGCAAGTCACGTACTTGAATTGTTTGTGAAGGAATTCCTCTAATCCTTCGGTAAGGCTGATGGGGTGTACATTGTAGTCTTGGATATAAGTTAACATCTTCAATATGATCTAATGTATAGAAATCCCAATATGATAGGATTTTGTCAACGATTTAGAAATATCAGAACTTTTACACCGAGGACGCTAATAATGTGTAATCAATGATATCAACCTAAAGTAAACCAAATTTAAATGAAATAAGTCCTTATGAACACAGACACACCTATAAATCATCAGTTGGAGAATAACAAATTGAGTTGACCCTAAACGTTTCCTTCCTACCCACCAATTCCTTCCACCCCACCAAATATTCTCAGAAATCATTTTTTGCTACCAAATTTTGCAGCTATTTGTTAGCCGCCTTTTTCTCCCCTTAACCACTAGCATTAAATCTTCTTTCTCTTTCTCTACATCAAATATTCATATATTGTACCAAACTAATCTACAACAAACTAATTAATCGTACAATGGATGAATTAGCTGACGTCATCTTGAAAGATATATCCCTCAGGGTATCAAGAATCATCACGTTGCCCTTTGCAACCATAGAATCTGGTACCTACCTTTATCCTTTCTATGTAAGTTTACTTTGCAACCAACAGGTATAATGACACGCCAATGACAAAAGAACTGGCCTCTAACCAAAACTAGGGGATTTACTACTATACAATGCACCCAGACCTCTGGGCCTTCTACCTCACAGTGTTGGTTCCTCAGTTGGTACTCACGCTCTTGATATATATCGCCATGTTCATCTTGTTCTTTCCGTTGCAAGCGGTATTATCTACTTTGATGACGGGACCAATAGGTTTCTTCTCAGCGTGGATTTCAATCCTCCAACAATCGGGATTAGTATCTGTGTTTCTCGTCTCATTGTTGTTAATGCCTGAAATCCAGAGAATCACATTTGATGCTGTTTTAAGTAATGAGTTTGCCGATGATGTTGTACTACTAGGAAAGTTGAGAAGGATTGTGAAGGTACCTTTCTGGGTGAAGTGTGGTAAAATCCTATGGGCTATTCCCGCAGTATTGGTGTTACCTTATGTTTTAGCCAAGCTCATATTAATGATGTTTATAAGCACCATACCTTTCATTGGACCCGTTCTAGTAGTCATTCTACAGGCACCATCAAAGGGTCTACAAGCACACTCCCGGTATTTCGTGCTTAAAGGGTACGACAAGCGTCAAATCAAAGCAATTTACAGAGCAAATACAGGCGCGTACATGGGATTTGGAATAGTAGCTAATCTTTTGGAACTGATTCCCTTCTTGAGTATCTTTTTCATGTTCACCAACAATATCGGTGCAGCTCTATGGGTTGTGACTATTGAGAAGAAACAGAAAAGAGAGAAAGCAGCACAAATAGAGAAGATAAATGGAGCACCTTAACCAGCTGAGAACCAGGTTATTCATTATCTAAAGGAGACAGCTAGACAGGCTATTTTGCCAATACTCTTCTGCTACTGAAAATTCATATGCATGCAATTTTATATTCTACTATCATCTATCGTCTGTCCTACTCATACAAATATATATTGTCAACACAGCCGAAACCAGCGGCAACTCCACCTTCGTTACTAGAACTGAATTTGGACCTCAACAACCATCCGGCATTCTTATTGGTTAAGATCTTTCCAGAGTCTTCATTGAACAAGATTGTACCAAAGATACCTAACTCAGAGATAATATCTTCGTTATAGATATCGTTGTTTCTTATTATCTTGTTCTTATGCTTTGGTGGCTCAATCAATTCCATCAAGATATAGGCACCCCATTCCTTTTCGTCAATGTTCTTCAAGAAACCAGGAATATTCTCCTTATAGATGTTGTTACCTCCACCCTCTCTCTGTGGCTTCAAAACGAATTTCTCTGATTGTTTCAATGCCAATTCTTTAGCAGCTTGACCTTCTGGAGTATCGTCCAATGGGTAAATGGCCACAAAAGTGGACAAAATCTTCTCCAAGTCTGTTTCTGAAATGTCAGGTAAAAATTGTTTTATGATTTCTTCTTTTGTTAAGATTTGTTGAATCTTCTTAGCTCCAGATAATTGGGTCAAAACAGAAGGACTCTTGATAGCCTTGGATTTCTCAAGGAATAATCTAGCAGCCCAAGTCTTCTCTGGGTTGACTTCGTAATCCGATGGAGAATAACCAGAACGGTAGTAAACTACAGAAACTTCGTCCATGGTAGACTTGATGTATAACTTGCTGTCATTAACAGTGGTCTTTGATTCCACATCTTCCAACGTAACTCTGTACGTCTTAATGCCATGATTCTTGAGTAAAGCATATTCAATATGTCTCTGGTCAAAGCAATTTCTTTCACCAGGCTGCACTACAATTAAAACTACAGTCTTGGTGCTTTTAGTCTCATCATTGTAATAGTAATTGGCGTCGGCCAATCCTTCCGCCAATTCGTTAATGGAGTTAGAAATAGGAATCTCATCATCATCATAATACTGATACGAATAGTCGCTATCATAATATCCAGATTTGTTCAAATAGGTATGCAATTCACCCACTTTAGTGGACAATCCTCCAAACGAAACGCTGACCGTGTTGAACTCGATCTGTTTGATCTCATTGGTAGTGTCGTGTACCATATAATCGGATCTGAAAAGACCCAAAGAAATCGGTTGGATTAACTTATTGTTAGGACTCTGCTCAATTGCCTTTTCGTACACTTCAAACAACTTGCCTGTGAAATCCGCATCGAACTTGGACAAGTTTTTCAAGATGTCTATGAGCCATGATTTCTCTTTGAGAATCAAGTTGATATACAATTCATTGAAGAGTTTCTGGACATCTTGGGCGTTTTGGAAACTAGACTTTGGCAACGGAGTTGGGAACAACGTAATTGGAGCATTGTTAGCACTGAAATCTTGAAAATTTGGCGGGTACATGACAAGGCCATTAGCCAAAGTCCATTGCAAAAGGGACTCTTTCAAGTCTGCGGTCTGAGACTCTGACAATTCAGGAAATGGCTTAACTGGCATTGCAATTGATGGATGAGAGCGTTCAAACGTGAAGTGGAATACCCCTGAGAGAGTTTCTATTATGTGGGATACACAATTGAGTAGTTTAAACAAGTTACACTCAATATTCACTACTCAATTGGCATCCATTTCAACCTGAAAGTTGCATTATTAATGATATTTCGCGATTTTGGATGTGCGCCATAGTACTGGGGATTACGTAATAGGTTGCATAATGGATATAGGGAGATATCAAGGTAGAGTGAATGGGCCAGATGAAGGGTAGAGAATAGGAGAGTTGAGAAGGAGACTTTGAGTGCTGGAGAGTTGGAAAAATTTGGGAGTTTTGGGAGTCTTATGACATATGGGAGATTTGGAAGTTTATGAGAGAATACAGATGAATAAAATGTTAATGGCTGATGGAATGTTATTCAATTGGTGAGCATGGTTATGTGTTTGAAATAGAGAGAAGCACCGAAAAACTCGAGGAATATTGCGTTCCAATACGATTTCTCACATAAGCTGCGAAATAAGATAAGAACACAAATAGAACGGTAAGAATTGGCTGAGCGCTTCTTGAGTGTAGTCTTGTTCATGAGATTTAATTTAGTCAAGAGTTATTCATTTTGAGTAGTTCTTACCTCAGGTTGCGCTCCAATTATACAAACAAATACACCAATGGATATAGCCAATTGGAGGATCAATGCTAATTCATAAATTCAGATTCAGATTAGAGCATTTAAAGCTATGAAATCCCATCTTCAGCTCCAACTAAGGTGTCCCTGGTGGCTACAAGACCATTTTAACCATCCGGTCCATCTTAGTCAAATAATCCGACAACCCTAAATCAATCAAAACAACGACCAGAACCCTCCACATTGGCTCTACACCCGTCACGATACATGCAACTTGCTAGCACCAGACCCACTCAGATGTCATCAGCCTCTCATCCACTATCATAGCTATTGCTGCAAAACACCACATCACGTGATAACACAATGTCATTAGGGCATTGCCCTAGATAATATCTATATGCACCACTTACATGCAACAATTTTTTTCTCGCTAAAAATGAGAATGGGCTCGTTCACCTAAATGAAAAAGATGGTTGATTAAAGGCATGTATACGTTTATAGCTGATATCAACTAACCAGAACTATTATCACAAAAGTATGTTCCAAATAGCGTAGATGAGACGAGGAGATATAGTGGAATATGGAAAAGGCAGTAATTTTGAGGTTAAACTGGGCTTTTGGGGGAGATATCCGTCAGTATCATTATTGAAGAGAATCAAATATTTTCAACAGCACAAGACGTAAAGGCCAGAGAAGAGAAGGGCCGTAGAATCAAAATCAGTAAATGGAGGAACAAACTTGGAAACTAGAGGAGGTACGGAGCCCAGAAATCGTATTTCACATCAGACCCGTATGTTCGATAGATATCTGGCGTCCACTAGATATCTGTGTAAAGCAATAGCTATTTTTCAGTGAAAAATTGTACAACGTTATCACGAAGAGCTTCGATTAAAGTTAGAATGCTGTCAGATACCCAAAAAACATGAAAGTCAGTTTCCGTTATGTTTCCAATCAATATTATTGTTATCACGAATTCAACTCACGATCCAAGACTATTTGCACTTCAAAGCCATAATCCACTACTATCTTTAATCGCCAAAATTAACTAGCATAGAATACTAACAAATTATAGTGAAATACTTAGCTGCTTACTTATTATTGGTTAACGCCGGTAACGCCACCCCATCTGCTGCTGATGTCAAGGCCGTCTTAGAGTCTGTTGACATCGAAGTCGAAGAAGAAAAGGTTGAGAAGTTGATCGCTGAACTCGAGGGTAAGTCCGCCGAGGAATTGATCGCTGAAGGTAACGAGAAGTTGTCTTCTGTCCCAACCGGTGCCGCTGCTGGTGGTGCTGCTTCTGGTTCCGCCGCTGCTTCTGGTGAGGCTGAGGCCGCCGAGGAAGTCGTTGAGGAGGAGAAGGAAGAGTCTGACGACGACATGGGATTCGGTTTATTCGATTAAGTGTCCTAGATATACTTCACAAACCTCATGTCATCCAAACGATAAAAAATCCCTTAATATATATTAGTTTTACGTTTTCAACGTTTAATGTTGTATAATAATAGAAAGCTTCATTAATTGAGTTGATGTAGTCAGTAGATTAAAGTTGATGCTCTTTTGAAAGAATTTTTCTACATGTATTAGAACAACTTGGAGAAAGTTCATCTATTTCCTTATAGTGTACTCCATACTTATAATACTAATAATAATTACCTGTCAATATCCGCCAAAATCATACAATATTTTTCCTTACAACTCATCAGCCACTGCTTTTCTCAAGCCAAGAGGATTACCAAAGATAACATGTCTAGCATGTAACATTTTAGCGTCATACTGTCTGTCTTCTTCAGAGTAATCTTCTCTCTTTTTGTTGTCCTTTCTAACTTCAACTTCCCTCGATAACCAGTTCAAGAACTCAGGAGTTGGTTTTAAAGCGCTGTTTTCGTCGTGAAGTTGAGTCAACTTACTGAAAAATGTCTTGAACTGCTCAGTAGATTTGATATCGTTGCTAACCAATGAACTTTGGAGGTACTTCGACAATTGCAAATCGGCATTGTTAAACTCCTCCACTGATCTTCTATCGTGATCGTCTCTGACGATCAAGTTCAAATCCTCCAATATATTTACACACCTCTGCTTGGACTCGTGGCCCAATTGAGGGAATACAGCAACCAAATCGACAATACCTTGATTCTTGTTAGGCGAAAAGTACTCATATGAGAAATGACTATTTTGAGTCAATCCCTGGATGATACCCAAGATTCTCTTTTGAATCACGTCAGTTTCCACAGACAAGTTGGCGAACAAGGTCTTTATGAAGTCTGTGTCCATTTTCTCCAACAAGTTGTTGGTTGCTTCGGGATTGTTTCTCAAGGCAGCACCCATGATTCTGTAAATCTTCTCTGTTATCGATAAGTCTTCTTGGGCATTTGCCACTCTGATAAAATTGTTAAAAATAGCCTTATCGGAGGTCAACTTGGCTCCGAATTCAATATCGTGGCTCAATTCGATCAATGTGTCCAAAGCCTGAGTGAGCCTTTGATTGTCTCCAATGTAGTTCTCTACTTCATCTACGGCGGCACCGTAACTGGACAAATCTTCGTGATTCACCTTTTTCGGTTTCGTTGTGCTTTGCTTCCTTCTCTTGAATTCTTCTATCTTTTGCTGAATTTGCTCCTGGGTGAGTTCTTCTCCTGGGTGTTGTGGCGACTCGTCATTAGTGCCATCGTGTTCAGTTCCAGGAACAGCGACTATATCGTGAGAACCACTATCTTCGTTTGGATCCATGAGCTTGGCTTCTTTCTGGAGCGTGTCGATGTTCAATCTCACGTGGAGTCCCGGTGGAATATCTTGGCCTTGTCTGATGATTTGCCACTCTTTTGTGGGTACAAAGTGCTTGGGATAACAGTCTCGAGGGTTCTCAGGGTTGTTGCAAATAAGCTCTTCTTCCGTGTCGACGATCTGGGAAACGGCGGCAGTCACAAGTAACGCGATTGAGAGAAGCAGTGAAGGTCTCATGTAGTGTCTGTGGTGTGTAATATATAGAAATACCCCTATATTTACTGTATGGTGTATATCTTTTCACTGGTTATGGAGAATGACAAGTGTGACAAGTGTTGCTAAGTAAGCTGCAATTTGTTTTAAATGCACTTTGGAGAGAGGAGAGGTGGGTTGGGACTGATTATGTAAGCATTGATTTCGGTAAAGGTAAATTGGTAGTTGATATGGAGAGTGACGAACGACCTCAAGCGGTGGTTAGAAAACAGGCCAATCTAGTTGTGGCAGTGGCGTATCTACAATTGCAAAAGAAACTAGATTTCAAGTCAACTATAACATTTTGTGTTGATATAGAACGTTGAAGAACATTATGTGGGGTATTACAGGAGCAATGTGTGATCGCACAGTGTGTAACAGGCAAAACAGCTTAGTTTGAGAGAGAATCGTTCTCGATGATTTTAAGAATGGCTTGATTCAAGTATTGTACAATGTTGTTGTATTTAATGTAGGTACAGGTATCCCTAATATTGACTCGTTATTTCAAGCCCGAGCAACGAAATCGCGTGGTCGTCTTGTACAAATGATAGGAATGTGAAATCAATACCTATATTAGAAGGCTCCCCTTGATGAACGCCCTAAGCCCGGGAATACTGGAGAGAATGCTGACGAGAACGGGATAGATCCAGCAGAAGAGGAACAAAAGAACTCAATCGTGCAATGGTAGAAATGCTTATTTTCAAATGCATTGAAGGACTCGGTATTCATCAAGAAAGTTGGTATAAGTTTACAACTTATGGCGGCATTTATATAATAGAGAAGGCGAGTATACTACAATCTGACAATACTGGAGAGGTCAATGAATACATCCATGAATGTAAAGTTGCGTGGATAAGGCTTGAATATCACGTATGGGGAATTTCAAATGGAATTTTTTTTTATATTCAGCTTGAAAGAAGAATTGCTGACGATTGTCTGATTACATCTATATTGTCGATCAAAGAATTTCGAAGATACTGAATAAGGATTATTTGACTAAAGCATTTACAATCAGAAAAGTTGCGGAAGTGGAGATCTAAATGCTATGAGAGATGCAAAGCGAGCCCTCACCCCCAGGGGATGCATCGAATAAATAGATATGCCAAGAGACGTGAACTGGGATCATACTTAATAACTGATAAGACTATCTACTAGGCAAAATTAGAACTAAGGTTAAGAAATTTTATGGAGATAGTCCCGATGTTTCATCCGCTGGGAATTGAAGAATTTAAGAGACCTTGACAGCGCTGGAGAGAAATCTTTAAAAAGAGTTTCACAGACTGCGTATCTGAAGGGCAATCTAAATTGAAAGGCTTGCGTGAGCAAAGCAATTCCAAATTGAAAGGAATTCCAGATCTCGAGTCTCTTTTGAGTCTGGTACAGCTAGACGACCATTCTAGAATGAAACATTCGGCACCGGAACACTAGTGATTATTAAACACAGCCCGTATTTAAAACTAGTATAATTCAGCTGTATATTTTAACTCTTTGCATTACACGAGAGGTACTCTTTACCATCCTTTGGGTTTGGCTCTTTTGTGCTGCTTTCTTTGTGGTTTCTTCTATTTGGTTCTTTGTATAAATGTACTTCATAGAAACATTTTTATCATTCGATCCTCACAGTAAGAATGCCTCTCTTTAGCACGTGTTACCGACGGATCCTTTTACTGAAGCTACGAAAACACCAAAAGAGATCAGATATATATAATAGTTCTCCGTTTCATAAATATTACTTCCAAATATTCAATATTCTATCTCTAGTAGGAAGAGATGGTTGGCTTGCTGTGCAAAAGGCTTTATGACAAAAGCAATGTTAAAACTACTCATCAGCCGTATTCGGGAACACGGAGCCACGAAAAGGTCCAAACTAGACAACGAGTATGTAACTAGACAACCTGTGAAGTCGAGTAACTACGAACGAATTGTATATCCCTGGACCATACATCCCACTTAACTACATTACCTCCGGACCCCGACTATAGATTTTGCAACACTTCCAATAAATAGCCACAATATTCAGGCACGACCTGTCAAAAAAATAATTACATCGCATTGGAAACAAGATCGAGATCGAGATCCTGATAAGATGTACCTGAATAGTAGCTTACTTTGACGCCGTTTTATCCGCTCTGCATGTCTTCAATGATTAGTCCGTATGTTCTTCGAGATTACCAAGAAAATGTAATCGAAGCAGTTCATAAGGCCATCGATAGAGGTGTCCATAGGCAGGCCGTGGTCGTAGCAACAGGGGGAGGTAAAACGGTGATCTTTGCTCATTTGCTTGATCAGTTGAAGCCATCGACGGAAGCTCGGGGAAATAAAACGCTTGTCCTTGCTCACAACAGGGAGTTGATCTACCAGAACGCTCTGACAATTGCAAAGGCAAACCCTCATTTGAAAGTTGAAATAGAAATGGCAGAGTTAAAAGCATCTCACGACGCTGACGTGGTGGTTGCATCTATTTTAACTTTGACAGGGCCCAGCAAACGAGTTAAGAAATTCAATAGGAATGATTTCAAGACAATCATTTTGGATGAGTGTCATCATGCCGTAGCAAGAACTTGGATGGAGGTATTGCGTTACTTCAATGCAGATACCCCAGACTCGGAGATATATGTTGTTGGATTTACGGCCACTTTGGAGCGTGCTGATGGCATTCCACTACTGAAAGTCTTTGACGAGATTGTATATCAGATAGGCACGGAAGAAATGATCGAAAGAGGAAACTTATCGAAGATGACCTTCTGGAGCATAGACAAAGATGTGGATTTTGGTAAAGTGGAGGTTTCAGAAGAAGACCTCGAAAATGCTACCCTCACAGAAGTCAAGGGCATTAACTATGCCAATCTAGTCGTGGCGGTATCGTATTTGCAGCTACAGGAAGAGTTCGGTTTCAAGTCAACCGTAATATTTTGTGTTCGTGTAGACCATTGTAAAACGTTATGTGGAGTATTACAAGAACAAGGGGTCAATGCACAGTATGTGACCGGCCAAACCCCTACGGAAGAGAGAGCGACCATTTTCGAAGATTTCAAGAAGGGGTTGATCCAAGTATTATGCAATGTTGATGTTCTTTCTGAGGGGACAGATATTCCTAACATTGATTCTGTATTTTTGGCCAGCCCAACTAGGTCTCGAGCTCGTGTTATACAAATGATCGGTAGAGGTTTGCGAATCCATGAGTCAAAGACTCACTGCAATATATACGATTTCACAAAATCTTGGCCAGCGGGAGTGAAATCGATACCTTCATTAGATGGAGGGCTTGAATTTCAAAGGAATTCCAGAAGAGTTATTTATGAGTTAGAAAAAGAGAAAGATCTGACAAAGCAGAAACAAAATGAATTGAATCGCATGATGGTTGAAATGCTCACGTCCAAATACATCGAAGGGCATGATGTACATCAAGAAAGTTGGTATAAGTTTACGAGTCTGCAAGGTTTCTCGACGATGGAGAATGTCAGTAAACTATTACTTGAGGACAGCGTGCAGATATACAGCCATATTCAGAAAAGTAAAGTTGCATGGATAAGACTAGAATATCACATATGGGGTGCAGTAAACAATAAAAATAGATTTATACATCTTGAAAGGAAGATTACTGACGATGGTACAACAAATTTTGAATTATCATTCAAAGAATTTCGAATAGTACTGAATAAGCATTACTTGACTAAAGCTTTTAAAATCAGAACCGTTGCAGAAAGTGGTGATATTTTTGCTATCTTGAAAGAGGCAGAGCATTTACTGACGGCTCAGCTAGCCGAGAAAACTGAAAACGGGAAATACTTAATAACTCGAATCCAGTACGACCATCTATTCGCCAAACTTAGTTCTTTGGTCGAGAAATTTTATGGAAATGCTCCTGAAATAATGGACAAGTTCAAAAGAGAATTGAGACTGGTTGATGGACGCAGAGCATCAAACTTAATCTTTGCTTACAAGTACTCAGCAAATGCTCTTTTCATCCGCTGGGAATTGAAGAATTTACTAGGTCTTGACAGAAATGCAGAAAAATCGTTAGAAGAGATTATACAGCCAAAAGAAATGAAGACGGGTTCAGAAACTAAAGTATTCAGTATCAAAAGAGATACTGATTCGATAATTCAAAGTATGAAGTCTCTTCTGCTAAAGAAAATCGATCCGTAATTAAAGATATGTTCCCTATTTCAAAACTCTCTATGCGAACGCTTGTGCGACAAGATCAAACATCGAAATCGAACATGAATTCACTATATAATTTTCTGTAATATACACTAAGACAGACTCAATTCGAATTCAATTCAATCGAAGTAAATACATTCTCCAGAGTCTCTGCAAATATGTCCTGTGTAAAACAAAAATGAAGAAATCTAGTGCATTCTTTTTTATTCAAAACAGTGATCGGAATGGTTCATACTAAGTCCCAAGAAATATTTAGACCACCTGCGTAGATATTTGTTAATGTATTGTTCATAGTTTTGGCGTGAATATTTCTTGAGATCTAGTATGAACACATCCTGGCCCCTAGTTCGAATAAAAAGTGAAAACACTGTTGTTGCGAATGCTACTAAAGCAGTAGTGTAAGTCAAGTAATTTGTACGCTTTTCCCATCTGAAGATGTTGGCTACAATACAGTAGTTAGAAAGTGTATATCATTGCTCAAGTAAGTTTAATGTAATAATTATTATTACTACTAATACCACTCGCTATTGGAATCAAGAAACGTCCAACGACAGTGATTTCGTTAATAATGAGACGTGTACCTCTTTTTCGCTCAATTCTTTCTAACTTCTCTTGCTTGCTTTTATTTTGTGTTCATCACAAATTGAAACCGTACTCTTTTCTAAAGTTTTGAGCTTATCCTACTTCTAGATGTGCCATTGCAGCGCCGCAAAACACAATGATTCAGAAATTGGAATTCAGAAAATCGTCACAAGTATCTCTCGCCGAGCAGATAGCAGTGTTATACCTTACGAAAAATTTTAATTTGGAAACTTTAACCTTCCAAATCTTGAGTAAAATAGTTTCGTTTCATTCGCAATTCAATCATGCCAAATAATGCTTTCAAGACTTTGCATGGAACAATCGAATAAAAGTGCCATTTTACGAATCTCACTTTAACCGAGATTTTTGTTCGTATACAGTGTGCTTTCATATTTTATTCGAACTAATGACCGGAATTGGCTCAAACCATCTGTTAAAAAGATATTGATATCAGGGTCGGAATTGATTCATACTAAGTCCCTAAAAGTTTCAAACCATGATAAAAACCATCGGAAATTGTAAAATCAGCCGACGGAGATCTTCATACCATTCAATTTTTATTAATCATACCACGTATATATATTTATCGGATGCTATATTACTTGTGCTGAGACAAGGCTTTCTAGCCTTGCTGTTAAAATACAATGGATCCGGACTATCAAAAGACACCGTTTTTTGCGGCAATTTATGACCACTTTTCTTTGTGCGCACCCCAGCATTTTGGAAGAAGGAATCGTCACTATGTGATTACTAGATAAATAGAATAAAGAAAGAATAGAGAATCTTATTGAACTTAAAAATGGATTTCAATCCTAGCGTACTACCTGATGGATTCATCGACGGTCTTGGTAATTGATTCTATTCCAGACCAGATATGATGACTCTTGAGTCAGAGATGGCACCTGTGGATGCATGATTTAGCTATAGCGACTGATGCTGGTGTTGATTTCGATATAGATATTGATGATGAAGAAGAAGCCGTAGTCAGAAGACACAGAGGGCCATACAGATACTACGATAATGCTACCAAAGAAAGACTTTGGGAAACGGTGTATGAAGAGGGGGTTTCAGCATACAGGGCAGCGAAGATAATGTGCATTCCACTGCAAACTGCTTACACCTGGAAAAGGAATTGGAATAAGAATGTTTTTGATGAGTTGAATGGTAAGATATGCGTACCAAAGAACCGTGGCCGTAAGCCACTTCTCAATGATTAACACAAGGTGTTCGTGCAAAATATGGTAAGAGAAAACGCAACTGTAACTCTCGACGACATATTGATGGGGTTCAAACAGGGGATATAAGAGCCAAAGCTTCAACAGTATATAATTTCGTAACTAAGGTCTATAGGCTAAGTCTAAAAAGAATTTCGAAGTGGGCGTTAAGACGAAGTCTGGATGAGCTCAAGCAGGAAAGACTTGAATGGACACACGAATGTAAAGATAAGCTTGATTTTAACCTGAACTGTCTTTTTGTAGATAACGCTGGTATTAACATCAGCATGAGACACGAATATGGTTGGCCCGCGGTCGGTAAAAAGGCAACTCTCACTGCGCCTGTGATTCGTGATCTCAACGTTTCATTTCTTGGTGCCATATCTGCTAAAGGTTGTATCCGGTGAAAGGCTAGAACATCAGCATTGCCCAACAACAAAAAGAGAAAACTCGACAGTGGTTAGAATGTATCTGATGTAGTGAACAAAGGCACCACTGCAACTGCCAACCGTTTCATCAAGTCTATCGTTCAGCAAGTGAAAAACAACCCTGAGTTAGGAAACTTGAAATACTTGATTCTTGATAGCGCATCTATGCACAGCGCCATGATATTCAATTGCTAGTTGCGCTGAGTGGGCTTGAAGTTGTGTTCTTATCACCATATTCACCTAGTTTGAATGCTATCGAAGAATTTTGGGCAGTGTGCAGAAGTAAAGTTAAGAAATCATGTTTGAGCAACTAGGACTAATTAATACCGAGAGTTAGAGCCACTTAAGCAATTACACACGAGAGTTATGAAGAATTCTGTAGAAATGCTTCGAGACGTTTCGAATTGAGATTGGAAGGGAGTTATTCTAAATGATTGGAGAAACATAAAAGTTTTAAAAAAGAAAATGAATATAGTAAATGGGGTTACTCAAAAAAAGGGGGGTTACAAATGTATGATTAGATTGCTGTCTGTTAGAGACAAGTTCGCACTCCTGATTGTCTCTTTCAAAGCTCTACTTGACTGTGGTACGAACCATTTTCCTAGGTGGTTTTACAATTTCGAATGGTTGGTTTTAATCTTTTTTGGGGTTTAGTATGAATCAATTCCGACGCCTAGTATTAACATTTTTCACCGGATGGTTTGAACCAATTCCGGTCATTGGTTTGAATAAAAATTGAAAGCACTGTATATTTTAAATCCAACCCCCTCCACTCACCCAACCCAAAGAAGGCGAGGAAGACTCAACTCCATTCTCGTACCTCACGAATTTCACTTATTACCATCCACCAGTGTAACCTATACCAGTAAAACTTCATTATAGACGTTCATGCAACACACGATGGGTATTAACAACCCGATTCCCAGAAGCTTGAAACACGAGTCCAAGAAAGCTGCAGAAGTTCTTTCGTCGTTCATAAAACCAAACCAATTGGCAGGACCGGAAAACGTCATCCCCCCTCATGTGCTTAAGAATGCCAAAGGTCTCGCCATTATCACCGTCTTTAAGGCTGGTTTCCTCTTCTCAGGAAGAGCAGGGTCAGGTGTCATAGTCGCCAGGTTGCCAGACGGGGCGTGGTCTCCTCCTTCTGCAATCGCGACGGCCGGAGCTGGAGTTGGTGGACAGATTGGTGCCGAAGTGACAGATTTTGTTTTTATATTGAACACCAAAGCCGCTGTGGACGCATTTGCACAAATCGGATCAAGCACTATTGGTGGTAACATCTCTGTTGCCGCAGGTCCATTGGGAAGAAGTGTAGAAGCCGCTGGAATTGCATCGTTGAAGAGTGCATCAGCCATATTTTCTTATTCCAAGACTAAGGGATTGTTTGCTGGTGTGTCTATAGAAATTTCGTCCATTGCAGAGAGAAGAGATGCCAATAGAAAGTTCTATGGTAGTAAATGTAAGGCCAGAAACATCTTGGCTGGAGAAGTAGATACGCCTCCAGCTTGCAATTCGTTGATGAAAGTGTTAGAGAATCGTATATTCAACAACAAACTCCCATATGAAGACGACGATTTCTACAACGAGGACTATTACGACGACATTCCCGACGATTTCTCGGACTCCACTTCCGGTGCTTCGCCCAGAAGAGGCAACACTCGTGGTGGTGGCAACTCCAGCAAATACTCTGATTCAGATGACGGCTATTCTGATTCCGATGACGATTGCGTGAGATGCTCACATAGAACTTCAACTGGAGGAACATCGAACACACATGGAAGCCATGCCATCGGAAACACGAGGATATCGTCCAATAGCGGTCCTCTGAGACTGCCATCGTCGTCAAAACCTAACTTTGGAGGAGCTCCTAAGTCCTATACGAACCAGGCGATTGCATTATACACGTTCAAGGGCGAACAGAATGGAGATTTGCAATTCAAAAAGGGTGATGTCCTTGATATCATAAAGAAGACCGAAAGTGTAGACGACTGGTGGACAGGTAGAAACAATGGAGTGACGGGTATATTCCCAGCCAACTACGTAGAGTTGATTTAAACTGAATATTAGGAAGATTTTCTAACG
Source organism: Scheffersomyces lignosus (assembly GCA_001599395.1). Lineage (NCBI taxonomy): Eukaryota > Fungi > Ascomycota > Pichiomycetes > Serinales > Debaryomycetaceae > Scheffersomyces > Scheffersomyces lignosus. The sequence continues at coordinate 1,046,347 of BCGS01000008.1, forward strand.
ACGTAGTATAAATACTATCCATCTAATAAGAGCGTGTATTACTTCTACTTCCCTTATGTTCTTGTACGATTATACAGTTTAGTATAAAAAAATACAAGTACAGGTTATATCGATCAGACTTTCCTATAAACCTCTTCTCCGTTCTGTTTCTGTATTTGCAATAGACGTAGTACAGTACACTATAAATAATTTTGCGGTCAATTCTTCCAGGATCGGCTTGAAGACGAAGAGACGCTACCAGTGAACTTCTTATTTCAAAAGGCAATACTTCGTTCGTTCTCCACCTTCTCTATCCCTTCTACTATTGTTTACTTGTTTAAGGGTTTACAATTTTCACGAGAACTCCTCTCTGGTCTCATAGTCTATTTCTCTATACAATAGTCGAAGTTAAAAGTCCAGCTGAACTCCAGTACTATCCCAGTATTCCACTCTAACCGTTCATGACTGAACGGCGGTATGGGTGTTCATTAATCGGATCTCGCGCGACTCTAACTACTCCCGACCGCATTTGACCGGATTTCGTCGTTTGTTTCCACCATTGATTTTCATTCCAATCGAGAGCCAAAAAATGTTGTCTGGACAATAGTATAGTGTTCTATCGAGTCATAAAACTGTTTGTTTAACGTCTCCTTTGATCTACATCCACGTCGACAGTCACCCGTCAACATGTCAAGAGATGACCCCATAAAGGCGCAAAGGATTTCTCGGCCACTTTGGACGAACAATTATTAAGCGAATTAGACAATACCCGAGTAAATTATACGGCTAGTCTGAAAAAATTATGCTAACATTGTTCATGGCCGTTAGAGACAAAATATCTCTCAGAAGTATTCGTGCGGAGTATTTTTTGGACATTGCAGAACAATCAAAGTTTGAGAGAAAAAAAGAGAACCTCAATTTACCTCAATTGAAAAACGTTGAGAGATAATTATAATGAAATGCAGAATGAAAAGGTCCCTTGCACATGTAATTTACTTAGGAAATATTCTTCCTTCTTTCTGGATTCGGCTGCGCTGGTATGTCAAGGGATTGGAAAACTCTAAAAGGCATTGCAAGCTAGACTTTTTAAGAACTCTTCCAATCCATTTGCACATGTTCCTGTTTCAATGCATGAAGACTATTTCGATTTTCAGATGTAAGATTATTTGTGGGGTCGCAATTTCCTAATGCGGCAAATGCGTCTTTTTACCAACAAGGGAACTTTTTGAAACCTCGACTGCAAAAAGAGTTCCTGCTGAACTCTTTTCATCAACGTTATAGAACTTCAGAACAATTACAAGAGTATATAAGAGATGGATTATAACGCCACTTGAAGACACGAAGAGAATTGTCTTGTCTATGCGATAACGGACTATGAAGATCTCGTTTATATATTTTGCAGTTTTATGGACTTTCTTCTTTCAAAGCGTTGTCGGTGCTCCTTCTAAGGTTTTAAAGCCTTCTGAAGATTCTTTCTACGATATCCCTGATGGATTAGAGGACTCAGCTCCTGGAACAATCTTGAAGTCCAGAAAATCACCTCACCAATTGAGAAGTGTTTACCTTCCAATTAATACCAAAAATGTTTGGCAGTTAATGGTGAGGTCGGAAAGTGCTGAAGGTAATGCCACTGCTATAGTAACAACTGTAATTGAACCATATAACGCAGACCCTTCCAAATTACTCTCTTACCAGGTGGCTGAAGATGCTTCTAGTCCAAACTGTGCACCCTCCTATGCATTCCAATTTGGAGCTACGATGGATACTATTATTACTCAAGTTGAAATGTATTTTATCCAAGCTGCTTTAGAACAAGGTTGGTTCGTAGTCACACCTGATTATGAGGGCCCCCTTGCATCGTTTACCGCAGGTCGTCAAGCTGGACACGCTGTCTTAGATTCTCTCCGGGCTACACTTAATTCTTCAAATATCACGGGGGTTGATGAGGATGCAGACGTGGTTATGTGGGGGTATTCGGGAGGTTCTTTAGCAACCGGTTGGGCCGCTGCACTTCAACCCAACTACGCCCCCGAGGTTGGCGAAAGAATCCTAGGCGCCGCTCTCGGTGGATTTGTTACTAACATAACAGGAACGGCCGTTGCCACAGACCAGAAACCTTTAGCCGGTTTAATTGCAACTGCGATAAATGGATTGGCCCAGGAGTACCCCAGTCTCTACGCCTTAGTCAAGACAGAAGTTCGCCCTAACAAAGTAGCAAAATTTCTCCAGGCAAGCAATTATTGTATGCTTCCATCACTATTGCACTACGCTTATAATAGTTTTTTCAATGGCAATGACTCATATTTTACTAAAGGATACGGTTTGCTTGACTTGCCACCGGTGAAAAAGGTACTCGATGAAAATACATTGGCTCTTAAAAACGATACCGAAATTCCCCAGATACCACTTTTTATTTATCATGGTGAACTTGACGATATTGTACCCTTCGTGGGCTCACAGAGAGCTTTTGATAATTGGTGCGAATGGGGAATTGAGTCATTGGAGTTTTCTGCTGATGTACTTAATGGGCATATTACAGAAGTTTTCATAGGTGCACCTGCTGCGCTTACTTGGATCAGTGAACGTTTTGAAGGAAAAGAACCCATAAGGGGCTGCAAAAAAACCCAGAGATTGACCAATTTGTCTTACCCAGGCACTTCCGAAGCACTCAAAGTATATTTTGAATCTGCTTACAAAAGTGTATTCGGAATGGACGTAGGTCCAAACGGAGAAAATATCACAAGGCGTGATTTCGAAGCTTTGTTAAAATGGGAATACAAGCCAATTGAATATATTAATTTGAAGATATAAACTGATCTCTGACAGACTATTATTTATTTTACTTAAATATTAAATACTAACTATTATTCATTATGTCTTCTCTATTTTAAATTTAAGTACACAATGTTTTAGATGCAACAACACTACGTTTAAATTGGCAGACATGTACTTTAAGTATTCAAATAATTAGTAGATATTAAAATTGAGCTAGCTCTCCATGAAAGAAGATAAAAATATTATGCTAAGAGCTCTCTATAACTTGATTAGGAGAGCAATTTTTGAAAATAGAAACATTCTCTACAGATTACGTCTTCTATGTGCTTTCGTTTTTTATTCAAACTAGTGACCGTAATAGGTTTAAACCATTTGGTAATATATATTGATACCAGTGGTCGGAATTGATTCATACGAAACCCCAAAAGTTTCAAACCAACCATTGGAAATTGATAACCCTACCTTGGAAAATGGTTTATAATACAATCAAGTAGTGCTTTGAAGGAAACAATACGGAGTGTGAAGTTGTAGCAGCTAGCAGAAAACAACCTTATTATACGCTTGTGTGCGTATAAAGAAAAGTGGTTATAAATTGCCGCAAAAAACGGTGTCTTTTGATAGTCCGGATCCATTGTATTTTAACAGCACGGCTAGAGAGCCTTATCCCAGCAAAAGTAATATAGAAGCCGAGAAATATACAAACGTGATATGAGTAAAAAAAATTGGATAGCCTGAAGATCTCCGTTGGCTTATATTAACAATTTCCGATGGATTTTTATCATGGTTTCAAACTTTTTGGGGTTTAGTCAATTCCGACCTTTGTATCAATATGTTTACCGGATTGTTTGAACCAATTCCGGTCACTAGTTTTAAATAAAAATTGAAACACTGTTTGTATGCATAGAGATATGTCAGTATGAAGATATGTATATGTATGCACTCTTGGAGATGTGTATAGATGATTGTTTTCAGTTATTGGTGAAGTATAGATAAATGAAGGATATTGTTGTTACTAGGGAGAGGATAGCAATACTGAAGTTTGAGGTAATAAGTTAATAATCGGTGGTGATTGGTGACCTTGTATGCTCTTGAGGTGCAACATGATTTATGTAGGGGGACATTATGTAAAGCAGTATATGGTCACGTGTGAGAAAATACATGCTGGTTCATTTGGCTGCGAATTCGTTGCTTGCCATAATATGAGGGTATTGATAGAGCTATTGTTGGGAAGAATATGACATTTGCTAGGAGGAAGTGGTTATACTTTAGTGATTACCGTACTATGGTACTTCAGGGCTATATACGTTTCCTTCTATTAATTAAATATCATAGTTAGCAAGACACCCATTTTAGCCTTACTTCTTACTTCTACATCAAATCCATTCCGTTAAATTAGACGATAATATGCAATTAACAAAACTATCTATGCTATAGTACAATAAATTATTCAACAAGAATCAAAGATACTTTTGAAGTCTATAATGGTAGAGCTACACGCATTTAAGCAGTAGCATTCTCCAAAGCTTGCTTGATATCAGCAACCAAGTCCTCGGCATCTTCAATACCGACGGAAAGTCTGATCAAGTCATCGTAGACACCGACAGCCTCTCTGGATTCCTTTGGAATACCACCGTGGGTCATGACAGCTGGGACTTCGAGCAAGGACTCAATACCACCCAAAGACTCGGCTAAGGTGAAGAGCTTGGTGGATGAGGTGAAAACAGCAGCGGCTTTAGCACCACCCTGGATTCTGAAAGAGATCATACCTCCTCCCAAACCATCTCTGTGTTGGTTCAAGACGACACCGTGATTGAGGTGAGACTTCAAGCCTGGGTAGTTGACCTTGATGACAGCATCTTGCTTGGTCAAGAACTCAGCAATCTTCTGGGCAGAGTTGGAAGCCTGTCTGACTCTCAAGTGCAAGGTCTTTAAACCTCTGTGAGCCAACCAGGAGTCAAATGGAGATGGGATGGAACCAATGGCGTTTTGCAAGAATCTGTATTGCTCGTGCAATTCATCGCTGTTGGTAGCTAAGATACCCATGACAACATCGGAGTGACCGTTGATGTACTTTGTGACAGAGTGGATGACGACATCGGCTCCGTGAACCAATGGGTTTGAAATGTATGGGGACAAGAAGGTGTTGTCGACAACCAACAAGACCTTGTTTCCGGTCTTGGCCTCGTGAGCGCTCAAGATATCAGCGACTCTGGAGATATCGGTGACGGACAAAGTTGGGTTGGATGGGGTTTCTAACCAGACTAATCTGGTGTTGTCACGCAAGGAAGAGGCTAAATCAGCAGCCAAGTCACCAACGAAAGTGGCAGAGACACCGTGGGTGTTAGCAACTCTGGTGAAGTATCTGTGGGTTCCTCCGTAAACGTCTCCACCAGAGATGATGTGGGAGTTGATTGGAAGGGACTGGATGATCAAAGCTGTGACAGCAGAACCAGAACCCAAGGCAATGGCATACTTAGCGCTTTCCAAAGCAGCAACGGCAGCCTCGAAGTTGTCTCTGTTTGGGTTGGCAGATCTGGAGTACTCATAGACACCAATTGGCTTGGCTGGCTCAGACTGAGCGTAGGTGGTGGACAAAGAGATGGCCTCAATCACAGCACCGGTGGTTGGGTCAATTGGAGCACCAGCGTGGATAGCCTTGGTGCCGAAGCCGTATTGAGGAGCGGTAGAAGATTCGATAGTCATTGCGATGAAGAAGCTGGGGAGTAATTTTAATTACTGTGGGTGTGAATACTAGCTAAGAAAGGTTGGACTTTTCAAGTTTAGTACTACGAAGGGCTAGGTGAAAAAGGTTGGACTTTTCAGGTAACTTTGGGAGTCGTTGGAACAGTAGTTGCTACAAAAAAATTGAAAAACCGAACTTCAAATTCCGTTGAAATCCCCCAGCTTATATATGCTCTACCAAAAAAGGCACAACAACTACAGAATTTTTCCTGGCCCCAAAAACTCCCGAGATGGATTAGAAACGATTATTTCACATCCACCGTTAACTAAGGCTATTTGTCAGAACGCAGCCAAAATTTTTTGTTAGGCTGCTAAGAAAAAGAATTTTTTTGGCTGGGGCCAGTTCCTGCATGAGCCCAGCAAAACGCCACAGTTTTGTTTCTTTTTGAGCAGCGTTAAGAGCAAAAATCGTACTAAATGCAGGATGGAAGACCGTGTTGATCTGGCAATGTCGTTTTGCGACAATATTCTAGCTGTGCAGGAGCCGTATCCGTTCGCCTCACGCCATGGACACAATGGTGTGATAAAACGTGATTTGGATCACGTTGTAGAGTTACAAATAAGAAAGATTGTATGCCAAACCATGAGGCAGCTTTAGGAGGAAATGTGCTTGGTAATCTGGAGTTTCTTTTTCGCTGCATAGATTATTCAGCAGAAAATATTGCAGCCGTTTCTTGGTAAGGTGGGATTTAATGACGGGAATAAAGTTGAGAAGAAAGCGGTGGAATACTGTGGAATATGGCAGTTGATGGGATGGCGCAATGGAAATAGGTTGTGAATGACAGGGGAGGTTGAGTTTTAGGGGATTGGGAGGAAGAGAAGGAGGAAGTGTCAATCGAGGTTCTATGTTAATTTGGCAATCTGCTGTCATCTGTTTGAGAGTGTACTGTAAAAGAGCTCCGCAGGCTTGGGAAAAACTCATTATTAGAACTATTATTATGACAATACTGATAATAATAATGCAAGGACGATAAAACTGTTCCAATAACCATCGCAGGTTTGCATGTGGACTGCCTCCCAGGACTTCCAGAAGTACATTTGGCTTACTCATTTCGCACACATGGCCCCAAATCCAATTGCATCCACACTTGCACACTTGTCTATTGCAGCCTTAACAACCAAAGGCTTAGTTGCAAAGATTACTTAACTCTAAAACTACACTTCTTATAAGGACTTTTCAAAATCAGAATTTGTATTCTATTCTTCTGTACCTAAGCACAATCACTAAGAGACAATTCTATCCTAATTTGCAACTTACGCATGTGGCCCTCCCAGTACTGTACTTTCACAAGATGTCCAGAAGCGTGAGGTGCACTTTGAATATGCAACATCGATGAAGACGCAAGGGGAGACACCTCTGTGAAGCCCAAGCCATTGTGACTTTCCTTCTACGTTCTACTCGTTCCTCACCGCTGAATCGGCATACTTCGTAGTTACATGTAATCTCATACAACCTGTCCGACTACAGCACTTTGCGTTTTATCTTATGAAACCTTTATTATAGCCGTATATAAACAAATCCTCTTCAGAGTCCCCTTTCTCCATAGTCACTACGCCTGTAATGTGTCTAAAAAGTTCGGATTCGTATTAAGCTTGACCTTAAACTTTTCCCACCATGTATCGAATGCTTTGATGGGTACTTTTCCAGCACCATCCAAGAAACTCAGAAGATGATTGTATGCATGTCCCACGATCTTATTGGCTAAAACTGCAGTGTCATTTGGTGTCTTAGCTACAGTCGGCGTTATAGGTTTGGTGCCTCCTTGTGAGGTTGAATTTATCTTTAACTTTTCACGGTCTTGGGCTATCAAGAATTCAGCTTGGGCTGTGGTCTCTATGGATATACCAATATTGATAACGGTGGAGTCGGTAGAATTGGCAGCCACATCGTCAATGCTCATGTCGATGTCGTCAAACTCGTTTCGTTTAGCACCTGTAGAATTATTATTTAACTTGTAGATAGCCGAAGGCTTTGCGGGATTCAATCCTCCCAATAACTTGTATTCCTCCAAATTGGGCAATTGGAAGTATACCAACGCTGTATAATTGGTATCTACGAAATCGGAGTTAGGTAAGAGGAAAATAGCTATGAATGATACATGAGAAGCATTGGGAATAGTAATGATATACTTGTTGGTATCCATCTGCGTGGCCAATTGAATTGGTCTGCCAGAACACACCGCACCAAACATTCTAATTGACTATGAATAATACACTATACTTAACTATTGGTGCTTATTGTGCCCTTTCAATTCATCTACTGTTAACTATGGAAATCATGATCCATTCTTTGCTCTAGATATTGGCGCAAAGACGGGGTTACCCGGACGTCTCGCCAACCCCATCGCTTAAAATGAAAAATCGAGAACCGAATTATTTGTTAAAGTATTTATGTTCTTTCTACAAGAGAGTATATCTCTTAGACAGTAATGCTGGATAACATAGATGGCAGACAACAAAGGCTTGTTTCTGCGTGCTATGTTAGCGAGCGTTATTGCTCGATCGAATGGGATGATCAAAGAAGGTAGTCAACAAAGATTCTCTTGATGGCTTCTCACGACTTTCTTTTCTTCTACAGTCCTTTCTGAGGGCTGTGGTGGAGTGTTCACCGTGAGCTGCTTCTTCTCAAGTTAAGCATATGTGTTGGCTATCGATACAATCGTCCTAGAGCAGCTACGTCGAACATATTTTCCATCTTTGAGCATAGTGACGTCAATCACTTACGCATTAGATGAATATGGGAAAGATACTTCGTGACATTTTTATTCTCTTATCTGTAACTTTTACAAACTAGTGTACATTGCTATATTTACTTCCTTGCTCTATAACTACCCAGGATGTAGCACAACCTCCGAAAACTGACGAAATCTTAGCATCACCACTGAAAAGCTGATTCAAGTAGTCGAAGGTAACGCTTTCGACCCCCTGTTGAGTTTTCTGTTTTCTGCCACAATTGCCGTGTTCTCCCCAACCCCAAGCAAAAACTTCATCGCTAACTGAGGCAATAAGTCCATGTTCACTACCTGTAGTGAAATGTAGTATTTCAGGCAGGGCACCAGAGGCTGGAAACAATTGCCCATGACTATTGTTACCGAACGATTGGATCAGCAACAGACTGGTTGAAGGATCCTCTAGAAGCAAATGTACAGAGGACCACATTGACCTGACATCGACCAAACGAAATCCTTCCTTGACCGATATTTCACCGGCGAATTTTCCGAAGACTTCTACTTTGTTATCCTTAGCCAAAACTGTAAATTCTCTGCCAACGTCAATAACTACTTGCTCTTCGTTGATGTTACCAAATTCCAAAGTCCTAGGTTCCCAAAGAACAGACTCTGGTTTACCATTTGAAGCATAGGCTATTGTTCCTAACTGTCCCTTCCTACAATTTCCCCAACCTACGAATTCGTTGTTGGGCAATTTGATCACGGTGTGAATAAGTGATGACTTTAGTACGACATCATGGTTGCAAAATTTATCAGAATTTCCCTTTTTAGGCACAGAGAATGGTAATTGGGTTAATTCAGCACACCGCACGCTCCTTCCAAGGCCCAATTCGCCTTTATTGCCCAATCCACAGACATATACATCTCCATCTGAGTTTATCAAGACAGAAAATTCCCATCCACATGAGGCATTAATCCAATTGGAACCTTGGATTTTGCGGAAAATAGGAACATTATCGCAAGGTGGAAGTCCGCACTGTCCGTAAGTATTTTCACCACTACTGTATACTTCTCCATTTTCCATAAGGACTATCGTATGGTTCCCTCCGCAGCTAATTCTTATGGGTTTGCAAGGTATCGTATCTGTTTCCTTCCCATCGTCTAAGAGAAACTTCGAGGCCATTAACTCATTTTTGTCCTCGACATTTCCGATTCCCAATTGGTAGTTACCGTTGGAACCACACGCGAGGATCCTGTAGTTCACACCCATGCAAAAAAGTCACCCTATCTATAAAGATCTCTTCTCTGGAACCTCTATTGCTTCTCTAAGAAAGGTTGAAAATGTACAATTATACATCCTACATATAGCATACACTATCCAAATGCAGAATGCTCCTCTATACACAGGAAGCAGCAAAGAAGACTACGACATTTTTGGAGGCTTCCTTACCTGCAAACCTGGAACCACACAACTGACCCGTTGCAATATGTTGATGGTGGAGTCAAAAAAAAGATGGGGTCATGTAAACTAGGCTTGCTGTATGTCATCTGGTGTGATGTCAGCAAAATAGAGTTTAGAGGGACCACACATTTGCTTGCTTAGCATCCACAATCATTTGGGTGCTGTCCTAGGAGGGTTGATCGTGACGAAATTTGTCATCAGCAGCTGAATTTTGTCTTGTTCAATTAGCTCACAAACTCTCTGTCAATTCCACACGAATGAACGGATATGTAGACGGCTCTATAACGCGTGATATCTCGTACCTCGTCCCCTTTGCCTAATCTATTAGCGCTATGCTATTTTTGCATCAAACTGTGGCGTATTTGAAATTGGCACCCGAGCCGAAGTATAGACAGTCCCAGACGACGATTATCTAAGCATTTTTGGCGATAATCGTAAACATCCATGACGCAACACAAACCCACTGTGGCTGCTAAATAGATTGCATCATTATCTTCACAGTGTTGGTAATAGCCACTGGCGGACTGTAATCACCAATAGCGGGCGTTAAGGACCGTCTTTACCGTAGACGGCTCTTGTCGTACGATCGTGGAGTAGTTCAGATATAGATCAACTAAAAATCGAAACAAATATATATTCATAACAGATCATCTCGGGTAATTCGAAGCGTTATTTAATTAATAGTTTTGATTGCAAAATAAGTCTTGGTGAGAACAGCGGATTTGGAATTCGGGAAGACTTTTCTAAATAAGAATAAACGTTTATCTTTTATTCACAAAATAGAACAACCATTCTATCGGTTGAAAGATAACTAGCAACGAACATCTCTATTTCGTTTGAAATCAAAATCAGTAAATAACCATGGCACCAGTCGCAGCTGCAACTAGATACGACCCTTCTCAGTTCAACAAGGAGCACAACGCTCTTACTGAAAGTGGAGCATTCACAATCAGTAAGGAAAACAGCCAAAAGGCAAGATTTCCTGATTTCTTGCCCACATGGAACCCAGATCAAAAGTACCCACCATTGAAGTTCTTTGAATTCATAGACAAGGGTACTTTGGGAGATGCCAATTATGCTAACTTGCTTCCCGAGAATGGAGATTTCAACGCCAAAAGCATTACGCCAAAGTTTGGAACTGAAATCAGAGGAGTCCAATTGTCACAGTTGGATGATAAAGCCAAAAATGATTTGGCATTGCTAGTTGCCAAAAGAGGAGTAGTGGTGTTTAGAGATCAGGATTTCAGTAGCCATGGCCCGGAATTCGCCGTGAATTATGGAAGGTACTTTGGACCATTGCACATTCACCCTACTTCTGGATCCCCTGAAGGGTTCCCACAATTGCATATCACTTTTAGAGGTGCCTCCAAGACTGAATTGGAAAGCGCTTTCCAAAGTAGAACCAACAACATCGCATGGCATTCGGATGTGTCGTACGAGTTGAACCCACCTCAAATTACATTCTTTGCCGTATTGGAGGGTCCAGAAGCAGGTGGTGATACTATTTTTGCTGACACGGTAGAGGCATACAAGAGATTGAGTCCAGCAATGCAGAAGATTTTGGAAGGATTACACGTCTTGCACACGGCTGAGGACCAAGCCAACATTAACCAGGCCATTGGTGGAGTCTGTAGAAGAAAGCCAGTAGCCAATATTCATCCTTTGGTTAGACAGCACCCAGTGACCAAAGAAAAGTACTTGTTCTTGAACAGAGAGTTTGGTAGAAGAATCGTAGAGTTGAAGGAAGAAGAGTCAGAGAGTTTGTTGGAGTTCTTATTCAACCACGTTGAGCTGGCCCACGACTTGCAGTTGAGAGCCAACTGGGAGCCAAACACTGTAGTCTTGTGGGACAACAGAAGAACGGTGCACTCTGCTGTCATCGATTGGGATACTCCTGTGTTGAGACATGCATTCAGAATTAGTCCTCAGGGAGAGAGACCGGTCGAGGACTTGAAGGATTTGAACCACGAGGGGTATTTGAGAGAAAAGTATACTGCTCTTGGCAGATAGGCAGCGCCATCATTGAGGATACGTCCTCATGAAAGTAAATCAAAAGTATAGTCTTCATGTATAATTTTTATCTAACTACATACAATTGTCAATACACCATATGTTTAGGAGGAGTTGTGATGCTGTAGTGAATATTTGTCTGCGATCTGTTCGGTGGATTGAATAGAGAACAACAGCTTAATTGTCTTGAAGTGATTGCAAGGGATGCCTATCTCTTTGCTTTGCAATATTAGTGCTTCTATCGTGGCTCTCTGCTAAGCTCCCTCAACCTCTGTTGTACTCTCCATCACACTACCATCTTTTTTAGCATTTTGCAGCCTTTTACTATTGCCTGTACATAGTGCAAAGTCTATCTCACACGAAGATAAAAAGTAAGCTCGCTCGCTGTGGTATGCTGTTCTCAGTAGTGGTGACTTTAGAGATCTTTGAGCGTGTCTCAGTGATAGATAGCATATATCATTCACAGAGTAACCTCGGTGTTCTTTCGCGTGTGGTAAACAACCGGAAGTCTTCGTAGCATTGTTGCTGTCTTCGTCTCCCGCGTTCACTTCTTGCAACTGTCTCGCTCCATATAATCATATAATATATCTATCTCTACCACGCTACTCTCTCAACACCGACACTACGCGCATTTTCTTTCTACTTCACTTCTCTCACGCGCTCCATTGTTCTCTCAGTAATTAGTGCTCTTCTCACGCTTCCCATTCTTCTCACTAATTAGCCGTACTAGCTTTGAGATTGCTAGCACTGACTCTCACTCACTTGTGCACTTGTTGCTCTTAGTTCCACACCCTCGCCCCTCACAAATTTATCCTACTAACATAGACACTATCTACACGCGACACCCCACCACACCCACCGCGACAGATCAAACTCTCTCACCCAAAAGCTCATTGCTCTGAAAATCTCCGTACCGAAAAAATCACCGTTCCACAGCGGCTATAGCGAGACTCGTTCTTTCGTTTTCTTTTGTTTCGGTTATTCGTTTCTTTCGTGTTAAAGTGACTTCTTCTTTCTGACGTGTTCTTGATTTGAGTAGAACAGAGGTCGTGAGTTGTTTAATCGTGTATCGTGTAGTTTGTCTTCATCTATTCGTCTGTGTGTTCACAGAAATAGTAGTACATTGCACAACCAAAAAGCTAATCTTGATTCCTGGTGGTAATCGAAACTGACACTACAATTACAGACCACCAGAATATGAGCTGGTACAAGAAAGACAACCCAGAAATACACAGCCACAACAATACAGCCACGCCGAAAAAGGACAATTACGTGCAAGTGCCCTCGTCGTCGCCTATCCACATTAAATCATCGCCAACCCAGACTCCGTCGTTCATGCCTCCAAGCATCAATAGCAAGATGTCGGTCAACAACGAGAAAGAACGCCAGCTAGAGGCCAAAAGACAAGCCATAAGACACCACAAGGACTTCCCCGTAGTACGGAAGCGATTCTACTACTTGAAGGAAAGTGACATCTTCAAGGGCTTTGTCAAAGGTAAGGGAAATGTCCGTGATATCACTCAATGGTTAACAGACAACTTCAGCAAGTCCGAAATTCTTGGAAAGGAAGAGGCCGAGAAGAAACGCCGCGACGAAGAACAGGAAAGAATTCGTCAGAACCACATGGAAGAACGCATGACAAGAGAGTACGAAGAGAGAGAAGAGAGAATCAGAAAGCAACAGCAGATGAAGAGTGGAAATGGCAATAGCAATAGAAACAACAGAGGAGTAGTGGACTCCGACGATGAAGATGAGGATGAAGATGACGAAGACGTCGAGGACAGTGATGTGAAAAACGCTAATGACAGTAAGGTAACTTCCACTACCGACTACGACGACGAAGACCACTCTCCAATCAAAGTCAGAGGCAGAGCAAGAATAAAGGTGGATGCTTCGCCTATCAAAGAGCAGAATCTGTCTCAAATTCAGTACTCTCAACCACAACCGCAAAGTCAGTCATCTCAGACATTTCAATCCACCAAGGTTTTTTCTAGTAAGCCAAAAGTATCAATTTTGGATAAGTACAAGTTCAAGCCAAAGGGACAAGTCACCCTTGATCTGTTCAGACAGGGCTCTTCCGCAAATGAACAAGTACCTCAGAAGAAAAGAAAACTAGTCAGAGCTTCAATGCTAGACGACGATTCTGCACCTACATCCAAATCTTCTTCCCCAATGCCAGCATCAAGCTCATTATCAGCATCTTTTAACTACCAGGATGCCAAAGCACCTAAGTTTAAGAATATCTTTATGAAGCAGCAACATCAAGCACAGAGCCAAGATGACGATGACTTGAGCGATATGATAGTAGCAGACGATGACTTGGAGAAATTAGAGGAGAAAATCAAGGAAAACATTAAGAAAAACAAAGCTAAGAAACAGGAAGTTATCACAGTAAGTGATGACGAACTTGAAGAGGAGGAAATGAGTGACGATATGTCTGAAGAAGACGACGAACTGTCATTCCACACTGGAATTACTTCCATTGACTCCCAAATATTGGAGTTCATTAACAACGCATCTGCGCAAGATTTGATTGAAATCTGTACCTTGGAGCCAGCTGTAGCAGACCTAGTTATTGGACAGAGACCTTTCAATACCATTTATGACATTTCGGAGAACCATTTTGCATTACACGATGAAGACCTTGCCAAAGGTAAAAACCGCAAGAGAAAGACGCTCGGTATGAGAATCATCGAGAGCACAGAGTTCTCATTGAAAGGATACAAAGCCGTTGACTCGCTTATTAAGACTTGTTCGAAGTATGGAGATGCCATCAACAAGCAAATGAGCTCATGGGGAGTAACAGCAACAGGATCTGGAGAATTAAGTCTTGTAGATATTGATCCAGTTGACGATGAGGTCAAAGAAATTATTGACGCAGAAGAGGAGAACGACGACGAAGAGGATGAAGTAGTCGTGACACATTATAAGAAGAAGGGATTAAGATACATCAAGCACAAGCCTCTTTTATTGGCTGACGAAATTACATTAAACAACTACCAACAGGTTGGAATCAACTGGCTTAATTTGTTGTATCAAAACAAATTGTCTTGTATTTTGGCAGATGAGATGGGTTTGGGTAAAACCTGTCAAGTTATTGCATTCATGGCCCATTTGAAACAAACAGAGCCATCCAAGGGTCCTCATTTGGTTGTGGTCCCAGCCTCTACTATTGAAAATTGGTTGAGAGAATTCAACAAGTTTTGCCCTGACATTAAGGTCCAAGCATACTATGGTTCGGTAAGGGAACGTGAAGATTTGCGTTACGAATTAAAGGACATAGAGTTTGACGTGTTGGTAACAACTTATACGTTGGCATCAGGTTCTTCTATAGATTTCAAGTTCTTAAAGAATCAGAACTTCAACATTATTGTATATGATGAAGGTCATTTCTTGAAGAACTCAGGAACTGAAAGATACATTAGATTGATGAGATTACAAGCTAAGTTCAGATTGTTATTGACTGGTACACCATTGCAAAATAACTTGAAGGAATTGGTATCTTTGCTTTCATTTATGTTACCCAAGTTATTCAACGAGAAAAAAGAGGATTTGCAAGGTTTGTTCAACCAGAAGCTGGGAGCGGTAACTTCTTCCAGCACTTCTACACCATCTAACTACAATCCATTGTTGTCCGTGCAGGCCATCAGCAAGGCTAAGACAATGATGACACCTTTTGTGTTGAGACGTAGAAAGGACCAAGTACTTCAGCATTTGCCTGCCAAGTGCCACGAGATCATTACATGTGACTTGGCAGGAACTCAAAGTAAAATCTACCATCAACATATGGACAAGGCAAAAGCTACCAGAGCTGAAAGGGAAAGACGTAAATTACTTAGTAGCAAGGAACAGATTGAGTTATCCAAGACCAGCCCAATCGAATCTTCTACTAATGTCTTGATGGCATTAAGAAAGGCTTCGTTGCATCCATTGCTATTCAGGTTAGAGTATCCAGATAGCAAATTGAAGTTAATGGCAAAGGCAATCATGAACGAGCCTGAATATGTTGAGGCTAACCAAACGTTTATTTATGAGGATATGCAAGTAATGTCTGATTACGAATTGAATGCCTTGTGTGAAAAATTTCCGAAGACGTTGTCTTCCTATCAACTAGATGACTCCGTGTTTTTAGCCAGTGGTAAAGTTAAAGAGTTGGAGAAACTTTTAAGGACAATCATTGATAAGAGACATGAAAAGTTACTAATTTTCTCATTGTTTACTCAAGTGTTGGATGTATTGGAGAGAGTTTTGGGTATCTTCAAATACAAGTTTGTGAGATTGGACGGTGCTACTTCTGTCGATACTAGACAGGACATTATTGATCAGTTTTATGATGATGAAACAATTCCAGTTTTCCTTTTGTCCACCAAAGCTGGTGGATTTGGTATCAACTTGATTGCTGCAAATAACGTCATCATCTTTGATCAGTCTTTCAATCCTCATGACGACAAGCAAGCTGAGGATCGTTGTCACAGAGTGGGCCAAACGAAAGAGGTCACTGTGTACAAATTGATTGCCAATAACACTATTGAAGAGAACATGTTGAAGTTGGCCGAGAACAAGTTGCAATTGGACCAAAGTATCAGTGCCGAGGGCGTTGCTGACTCCAAGGTAGAGGAGAAGACCGCATCATTATTTGAGAAGTTACTCTTTGAGTAGTTTTTCAACTGTATAATTTAAAAATTCATAGCATTCAATGTATAAAATGTAGTTTTATCGTGGTACAGAGTAGGAATTTTCGTGTGTAACTCAGTTCTGGTTCATATTCATATGCCAAAATGATAGTATACGAGTATCTGGTTGAAGGTCTTCCAGTGAGGAAGGAGAATAGTGGAGTATTCTCGAAGAGTAATACGTGCCCCGGTCACCTCAAAGCAACACATGATTTGCACTATTCCTTAGTAACCATCTCCTCAGAAACATGCAACTTAACACTCCTCCAAACACCACCAAGCGTCACCTCCAAATTTTCCCCATAACACCTACTCACACTAATCATTAGGGTGCAAAAAAGAAAAGCCGCTGCTTCGGGCCCACAACCACAACTGCCCTGATTCCTCCTGCATTATCTCACGTGACACACATCGCTTCCGAATTCGTCCTCACCACTTGAAATATAAAGGATTTACAATCCCGTCTTTTGAATCATTTGTCATTTGTCGTTGTATTAGTGTCTTGCTTGGTGGTAGAACGTATATATAGTAGTAAGAAGGGTCGTAGTTGTCATATTAGTAGTGAGTGACTAGTATCATATAAATAGAGAGATGTTTGCTGTAAGGAGGACATTATACAGCAGCTTCGCTGCATCGCGATCCAAAGTGACACCGCAGATCTCCAGGTTGTTGAACAGTAGAAGAAACCTCTTCATTCAGACAGCAGAGACACCCAACGAACAGGCATTGAAGTTCTTGCCTTCGATAAAATTGCTCGAGGAAAACGAAACTGTCGAGTTTCTCAGTGGAAGAGAGGCGGCAAGATCGCCCTTGGCGCTCAAGCTATTCAGCATAGACGGCATCAAATCCATCATGTTTGGCTCCAACTTCATCACCATCGAGAAGACCAACAACGACTTGCACTGGTCGCTCTTGAAACCAGAGATTTTCTCGATTTTGACAGAATACTTGACCAATGGAACTCCTATAATCGTAGAGGACTCGGAAATATCCAAGGATATGGAGATAAATGACGACGACGACGAGGTGGTTTCTATAATCAAGGAGTTGATTTTCACCAGAATAAGGCCTGCCATCCAGGACGATGGTGGAGATATCGAATTCGTCAAATTCAGAGAAGACGACGGAACCGTGTTCTTGAGATTGAAGGGTGCTTGTAGATCCTGCGATTCCAGTTCTGTGACATTGAAGAACGGTATTGAGAGCATGTTGAAGTATTATATAGAAGAGGTCAAGGCTGTCGAGCCTATTGACGACGAGGTTGAAGTCAGTGTCGGAGGAGGAAAACCAGTGGAGGAAGTCAAGTTCGAGGCTGCTACCTTGGCACCAAGGTCGAGAGAAGAACCCCCCAACTTGTAAATATAGGCAGCAAAGTAGGTATTAAGTATATAGAACGGGATGCTTAAATGGGCATCAAAGGTAGAGATCCGTATTCCAGCGATCTCTGACATCAAATAATTACACAAATTATACGATCATTACGATCAAAATAAATACCATTTTTCTACAGGACACTTGAAAATAGAAGAGTTACAAGCTTATCGAGATTGTCTTTCCATGTATCGAATATATGACTAACAATCATCAGTTCATTCATCTGTAGATGTTCTTAGTTAACTGCCTTAACTATGGAGATGTAGTTTTTTCAATGGGTGCGAAAAGTAGGAACCAAAAAATTACACATTTCTAAATGACTCTTTATGAATTAGTTATGTACAAGGAAGGAAGGACTAGGACCTATTAAGATAGTGAATGCAGCGGTGTCATAATTTTGAACACCGGGGTTTATTGTTCGTTTCCGTCGTACGATTCTTCGTAGTAGTAGTTCTGGTACATCCGTCCAGAGTATGGATAGTAGACTTCGTTCGAATGGTCACTGGAACGGCCCCTGTGCTTTCTACCCTTCGAGTTCGTGTTGTAGGAATTATTAGGGTAACCTACTGGAATCTGAGGAGGATAGCTGTTTTGGTAATAGTAGGGGTTGTAGTACTGGACTTGAGGAACCATTACGTAAGGATAAACAGGGACGATATGAGCGGGTTGGGATTGGGATTGCGAATGGATGCCAGACTGAATAGAACGATGAGGAGAAGATGATGACGGGGGGATCGGGATACTGCTTAATGGCATTGGGTTGTTCGTTGGCAAAATAGGAATTTGAGGCAGGTAGTTGCTTGGCTTCGAATTCGATTTCTGAATCGCAAAGGATGACTGAATCAAAATAGGATGATTCGAGCCATGTAAAGAAATAAGCTTATTGTTCGTTAACAAGATGGCTCTAGTAGCCATTTTAAACGATTCATAGAAGACAAAACCAATTTTACCACTTTTGGCAGACTTTTCCTCTCCGTTGTCGTTGGAATAAAACTCTGGCTTAATGATTTTGGCAGATTTAATGCTACCGAACTGCTTCCAGAACGTTTCCCAAAGACAATCATCGTTGTTGAACATTTGAGGCAAATTGTTCACGTAGATATTCGTTTCCTGGAAATTATTATGCTTGGAATAAAGGTTTATTATCGCCAAAGGATTAGGGAAACTGATAGAAATTGCTTTATCTTTAGTCCACGACAAGAAATAATTATTGGCATTGTTGTAGAGATAATGATTATGCTTATGTTGGGCAATTGTCACTCTGATTGCAGATTTCTCTATCTGCTCGTCCTCTTCATCCTCCAAGGAATGAACGGAAGCCAATAGAGGCTTCAAATTTTCAGTGTCAAGTTCACAGAAGTCGTCCCAAGTCAAGTTGTTGATATAGTATAAAATTCTCAACGTATTTTCCATTAAATGGGGAGCGGGCTTAAATTGAATATAGCCATAATCCAAGCATTTCAATGCTGTAGAAGAAGTCTCTGGCAATGCCACATCGTGCTGAGGAACGCTAGTGTTATTTCCCACTATTGGGAAATAGATGGACTCGATATCACTGCCAAATGCCTTGAACTTAGCTATAAACTGGTAGAAGTCCAAACTGGTGAGGTTTCTGGGCAAGAAATTAGACAAGTTTTCAATGGCTATTAATTCGAAATTGTCTGATGTCTTGGATTCACCGCTTGTGTTATAGATTGGAGATGAAGATGTTGGTGAAATTGTAGCTAACGGGGCTCCTGCCGAAGGAGGTGCCGTGAATCTTTCCCTTTTGTTCAAATACCTGTTTAAGAACAAGGGGGTATTGGGAGAAGTGTTGAACTTGTTTGGTGTATGCTTGTGGAGTTTTTCTATTAATATTTCAACGTCTAGGTAATTGTCGAATTTGACAATAGCGAACGAACCTGATGAGTTATCGTTCCGGAACAACTTGACCTCGTGCAAGCTCTTAAAGTGACTTTCGTCCTGTAAGTACTGGAACAAGGCATTATGTTCGTTGTCGTCGACATTGATGGTGACAGTAGAGTCGGCAGAGTGCTTGAACACAAGTTCACTGGACAAGTTCTTTATGAAAAGTATCCCCGGGTGGGAGATGAATTTAGAGTAATCGAAATTAAATACTACTTTATCGTCGTATAATTTATACACCAAGGTGTCAATGGTAGCCTTGTCACAATTGCTAAGACAGACCTGAAGGTGCTTTCTGGGCACGGTACGCGTGTTTACAATTAAATTCCCGACATCTTCAATGGTCTGAACCAACTTGTTGTAGGACTCGGTATCGGAGTAGGGAATGGTAAGGACTAGGGGGAAATTGCAGTAATTGATATTGGTTGTGTTTGAGTTGAACAAACAGTCGTTGATCGAGTCGATCAAGTTGTGGTTCTGAGTACCGGATGAAGTCATGGTCGTGATGGTAGGCGAATGGGATAGCAGCGGTGGGCTAGAGCACGAGCTAGCGGAGATAGACAACGTTGGAGAGGATGGGATCGAGACATTCATATCAAAAAATGGGGCCAGAACAGTGACAGTGCATGCGGTGATAAGTTTACGGTGCTCTATGCTATTGATGGTGGTGTTAGCGTAGAGCTGCAGTGGCTGCGATGTCTGGTTTATGAGGATGCGGGCGGTAATGGTTTATCGTAGGTCCTGGAAACGTGCTTGATAGGAATCGTGGTTCAAATGTGCCAAATGTGCCAAATGTGTCAAGCGACGGTTATTGAATGCCAGGCACAAGTGCAGAAATCGGGCGTTACGGGGTTTGTGCTGAGAACCAGGAAGGTATTGTGAAAATCGGGTATCAACAACGGTAGCAAAGGTGAGCTAATACAGAGATAACCCGAGAAATTAACGGTGCAACGTCTAAAATTCAGAATATGCCGATAAACGTCAATAAATATAATAAATATAATAATTGTAATTTCTAAATTAATTATGCTATTAATTCAGTACTCGGTAACCCAGCTGGCAGGTAGCCGTGCAAAAATATTCAAGATAACGCAATTATAGCCACCTGGAAATGGCGTACTGGCGGAATGGCGGGTACCTGGCCTAAGAGAAAGGGACAGAAATCGCAAAATTGCCGATGGCTCCAAATTATATAAAAAATCATGCTGCTAACAAACATGTATTTATACAGCTGTGAAGCAGCCTCTTGAGCGGTTTACACATTTCACTGGAAGTACGAATTACCAAAAAATGCCCTTTTTCTGGCAGTGTAGACGCACAGGCATTTTCGGACTAGCGTTTAGGGAGAGAAACGAGAGAACGCACAGAAAGGAGAGGAAAAAACAGAAATGACGGGCAGATTCCCACCTGCACGGACAGCGAAACGACGGTTGTGACTGATTCTGTCGCGGTGTTAGTGAGCGCAGGTGAGCAAATTATACCGTGCAGAGACGCAGAAACGGAAAAATAGCGAGAACAAAGTCAAAGTCCATGGGGAAATAAACTTGGGCTGGAGATGGTGTTTCCAGGAGCAGTGGGAACAAGAAGACAACAAAGCATGATCCATAGAAATTCCCAGGTCACGGTGGACGGAGTGGACTTGCTGCTCGTGGTGAGCTTTGGCGAGAGCCAGAATTCCCCCGTTTCGGTGTACATCAACGAAGCCAACAACAAGTTTCTGGGGGACTACGTGTACGCCATCAAGTCGTACCAGACCCATCTCAGCACCGGAGGACGCTCTGGCTCGGCCACCATTGAGTCATTGAACTTGCTTCTCAACAAGAAGCTCAACCGTCCTGTATACCTCAACATAAATGGAGATAACACCGGAGATATATCCACTGTCAGCTTGTTCACCGAGATCATGACTCTCATCAATGGCCCTAATTCGCAGCTCGCTGGTTAGTCAAACCCTCGCTAGGAACGGAGCTGAAACAAACTCGCTCGCAATGGGCTCCCTAAACGGTAGCTTCAGTGCGAGACCCGTTATACGAGCGCAAATTACAGTGATTCGGTTTGGGGTCCGTATGGAAGGAGCCGGAAGAGCTCTATGTGGCTAGGCCTGGAGTCTCGATTACTGTGACGACCTAGTTACAATTTGTAATATCATTAGAATCGGAAATATAGTAATAATCGATATTTTTATAAATTTGTATTGTGTTGGTTGTGATCCCACGGTGTGCCTGGCGTACTACTGTACAACTTTCGTTAGGGCACATTAGAATCAGGTCATGATTCAAGAACGGGCCTGGGAACGACGGAATTTCAGTCAAATCCAGCCACACGGCGTCGTCTCCATTGATGCAACTGGATATTTTTGTAGACTGCTCTCCCAATGCCCTACAGACCGCAACCCTGTTTCCCTTTTTGCTCCATTTGTTGGGGTTAATTATCCGAACCCGTTGATGAAGAGACTAAGCTCAGCAGTAGAAATCCAGAAAAAAATAAATGACAGGTGGAGGAGGTGCCATTTCAGCGATTTTGTCTAGATCTCGGACGTCCCTAGATTCTACGGTATAGTGGATCCGATGCCGTTGTCTGCATGGTGGTGATGACCGTGGTAAGAGCTATTATTGGAAAGTGAAATTGCGGAGTCGCATGGGCTTTGAATATTAGTTGCAAAATATCCATTGGCCCTGTGAGGGCAGTTCGTCTCGGTGAAGGTGAGATGTTTGTCCATGGATAGTGGATCGTATGTTATAGATTTTGATAGTTGGGGATGGAGCCGGTTCTCAGATACTATTTGAGAAGTAGTTAATGTAGATTAACGTCTTGCTACAGACCAGTGCCAAGTCGTTGCTTCGCTGTTGCAGCAATACATAGCTGTGGTTGTGCGATATCTCAAAGTCCGCATATCGGGGTTTGACTAAATGAAAAGTATACTCTTTAACAGAGTGTTCTTAGTTTAGTCTTGTAGTGTTATTAAGAGCCTTTGTTATAACAGAGTTTGTTGTTGAAGTCGAGTTTGTTTAATGGCGTTTGTTGATCCGTTTACTCTACTTACGCCGTTTAGAACCTGTCAAAAACGTATTTAATACGGACTCCTCTCTATGTCTACGGGTATTTGTATGGCATAATAGTCGTTAAATTTCATATTCATTCTCTTCATATCATTATATACATATATCGTCTGGAAAGCTATCTATTCACCATGAACCCACCATAATATCAAGTAATCAGTAGATCACCTAAACATCCAAAGGTCCGAAGTATTCTAACTTGATGTCGTTGATGTTCTTTCCAGCCAAGTATGTCTTGACATACTTCATGTAGCCACGAGGACCCAATAAGTAGACATCATGGTCCTCTGTGATGAAGTCCAAGTCCTTGTCACCAACAGGATTGTATTCAACATGGTCTATAACGTCTTGTGGAACAAGGGTCTCTTTCTCAGCAGAGAAATACTCCTTGATCTTCAATTTGTCTCCGTATTGTTTCTTCAATCCCTTCAAGTAGCTGGCAAATGGTCTCGAAGCTACGGTTCTGTTGGAGTTGAGCAAAGTGACGTTTCTGCCTGCTTTCAAGGCTTCCTCCAAAATGGAAATAATAGGAGTGATACCAATTCCACCAACAATCAAAACCAAGTCCTTGTCGGACTCCTCGTAGAAGAAGTTACCATTTGGTGGAGCAACCTTTAACTCATCCCCAACCTTCAAGTCGTTGTGGACAAAGCTTGAAATTTGACCACCTTCCAATAGTCTTACAGAGATACGGTATTCGTCTCCGGTAGGGAAGTGGGAAAGAGAGTACTCTCTGCTCTTTTGTTGGTCGTGACCTGGTAATTCCCATCTTATACAAACATATTGTCCTCTCTTTGGAATCTTGATCTTGTGCTCGGAAGCACTTGGCTTGAAGTAAACCGACTTGACATCGTCACACTCCTTTTCAATCTTAGTGACAGTGAAGGAGCGGAAGTCTTGCCATGGTTCCTTCTTGTACTCGTCATTTTCCATTCCAATTAACAATTGAGCCAAGTTACCATAAGCGATTGACCAGGCCTCAACAAATTCTGGAGTCGCTGTTTCTGGACCAAGCAATTCACCCATGGTTTTGATTAAGGAGTTTCCTACACAAGGGTAGTGTTCAGCCTTGACTTGTAAACCGACGTGCTTGCTGACAATTTGCTTGACAAAGGCAGTCAAAGGAGCCAAGTTCTGGATGTTCTTGGCGTAGTTCAACAAGGCAAAGGCCAAGATACGGGGTTGTCTCAAGAGCTTCTGGTCGGAGTCGTTGAAATACACTTTGACCTCAGGGTAGTCCACGAACATTTGCTGGTAGAACTTGGCAGTCAAGGTCTCACCGGCCAGCTCCAAGATTGGAACTGTGTCAAGGATGATCTTGATCTGGGCGTCGTTCAACACCTGAGGTTTGTAGATCTCGGGAGCGACAGCAGGGGCAGTAGCGACAGCAGAAGGTGCCATTATGGGGACTTTGTAGGATTATAGCTCGATGAAGAAAGCTTAGATATCTCTAGCGAAGGTAGAAAAATCGGTAGTGTTGTGACATATAATTATTCTATGATTATTCACCGTCCTGGCAGTATACTTATATATTAACACATTCAGGCAAAACATTATTGATACTCTACTGATCTTTCCTAAGACACCCCGATCTTTTAGCAGCCAACTCCGATTTCACCCACAGCTCTGCAGCACCCTCGCATGCCACATTTTCCAGCATCATAGGGGCCCAGTTTTCTGCCGTAATAATACTGTAACACTTCTAATAATACCCTAATAATACCATCTAATTACCTCACACGCTTTTTACACCTCAAATGCAAAAACAGCTGACATCGCCCAAATAGGAAATGGTTACTTTTTTGCATCGTAGTTGCGCCGCAAATGGCCAAAACCGTTAGGTGGGACCATGCCACCCAGCGAGAGATGAGGATAAAACACCAGAGAAGGAGCCAATAGGAAAGGCCAGATTTGTCACCGGCATGATGGAGAACGAAGGAAGTGTTTTTCCGGGGATTTTGGTGTGGGCCTTTGAGGTACTTTTTTTTCTTTAGGTGTTTCAGTCGTTTGTTCAGCATTGGTCGACGGTTTTGAACGGGCATGTCAGGGAAAACACGGCTGAATGGTATGATTGGCCGTTTTTGCGCTGGCTGCCTGCCGGGTTTAGCCTAGAATACCATATAATCTGCTGGGTGAAGTATGGAGTAGCGTGTGAAATATGTGTTATTGGAGAATTCTGGTGCTAGCACTTACGCACCCACCAACTCTAATTCTGGTTGTGTAATCATTGTATTTATTTTTCACGATCACTCGATATAATATCGAACCATAGACCCGATTTGTTTAGAATGGTCTGAGGTAGAGTCAGAAAGGTCGTATTTACGAAGAAAAATCCCGAAAAAAAAACCTACAATAAAGGCTCAACAGTGGGGCCCCGAGATGCAAAATTATGAATATAATTGTTGCGGAACGGAACTTACATATGTCTTAACTTAACTTCCATTACGGCTGAAAATGTGTTGTAAATTTAGGCCACTGTTATGAAGTCATGTAGCATTAATAATCTTCCGGATTTACGTGTATACGAGGAAGTCAAGTGTTCACTGTTCATTGTTAAAGCTCAATTATATTAATTGCAAAAGAGTTCATATTCTACACGGCAATTTTTGCGGCATTATATTTCTGTGTATGTAGAGAAATTACTAGAAGTCTTCAATCTTGAACAACACCTTCCCGTCCTCGACCTTCAACTGCTTGATATAGGCTCTATAGTTATTTCTCCAGTCAATGTAGGCGTCGATCCTGAACTTGAGCATCCCGTCCAATAAAAGGTCCAAGCCTTCAAGCACCCATTCTTTCTTGACCTTGAGCTCCAAGTCTTCGTAATAATTGTAGTAGGTCCAGTTGTTGAACAAGTTACTGGACCATTTCTGAGTCCATGGGTTAAGAGCGCTCATTTCTGCATAATCGATCTGTTTGTCAATGGCATAAGATGGTTCCGACAACGAGAACTTGCAGCCAGATACGAATGCAGATCCCAATTTCTTGGGCTTTAGTATCTTGACCAAGAAAGGTGCCTTGACTTTGCTATTGAATATCTTGGCTAGTGGGGCATTTGTATGTATCTTCAAGGGGAGTTGTATTTCGTCAAGCTTTTCGTACTTGATACTAGTCGTCTGTAAGAATTTCTTGCTTCCAACGAGATCTATTATGATATCGAGCTTGTAGGCCCCGATATTCAGTTCATTGATAGGCGAGTCGATTTCTGGTACATTGGGCTCAAAGAGAGCAGCAATTACTTCACTAGCAAAGAAACTGGGCTTCTTGTAGTTGATAGACACCTTTTCGCCTGGGAGAACTAGGTCTTCATTGACCAGATCAAAGGTTAATATGGTAATGTTCTTGGTCTTGGATGGATCGTAGTATTTTCCTTTGGTGAACTGGTTTATGAAGTTACTCATATACTTGTAGCTGGATTCTCTCACCACCAAGATCAAGTTCAACTTGTCAAATGAGTACACCGACGAGTTTAACAATTGTATGAGGGTGAAACCAAGGTTGGTATCAGCTCCGTTGATCAACACATTAGCAGTATCCTTAAACTTCACATGTTCAAGCATCTGCTTGGCTCTACAATACAAAACAGGGAACGTAGCCAATTTGGCCAAGCTAGGAATCTCGTCTTCTATAGCATATGACAGCTTTCTCTTGTCTTTAGTTGGAGCATTAGTCGGAACTGGTGGCGTTGCGGCAATGGACTCGTCTGACGAGTCAGAAGAATCAACCTCAAATTCACCTCCTTCCTCGGTGCCTACCTTATCGAACGATAACTCCACGTCCAAACTCGTAGCTTTTGCCAACACGGCATCGTCTACCTTAATAAGCACATCTCTTCTCGGGTTGATCAACAAGCTGCTCGAAAGCGAGCCCTTTTTGTCAATTGGGTCTACAATACCAACCACGACATCACCTACCTTGAATTCATCGCTGTTAGTCCAATTGGTGCCGACATCGGAGATGACACCAGAGAATTCGTATCCCAACCCGACTCTGATGTTACTCAAGTTGATCAAGTACTGGTTTATCTTAGCGAGATCATACGTATTCAACGAAGCAAACTTAATATTGACGACAATCTGGTTCGCAGGAATGGGCAAGTCAATGTAAGGATAATTGAAATTTAATTCTGTTTCCTTGTTCTGCAACGAGATTTCCTTGAAGTTGGTATGTCTCAAGTTTCCGAGTTCAGGTGCAGTGTATGTGCTGGCGGAGGAACCTGATTGTTTCTTGAACGTTGGCAAAGCTTTAGGTCCTGGTCCTCTGGCCTTTTTCTCCAAGTAGGCCAATTCTGGAGGAATCTTATGGAAAGGGCTTGACTTGGCTCTTTCCTGTTCCTTTTTCTGGACTTCTTCGTGGTGTTCTTTCAAGTCCTCCTCGGGAAGAGGAGCGAATCCAACGGACTTCTTCTTCTTCTTGCTGGAAGGAGTCGGTGGTGTTGAGTCATCAGTAGCATCTTCAGTAGCAGGCTCTTGAGAGACGGGGTCCAATGAGGTTTCTGACGAGGGCTCAATGGGGGTTGTTTCGTTATCTGAAACGGCAAGTTTCTGGTCTTCCGAAGACATTATATCTGCTGTGCACGGAGTGAGTGTTGGCAGTTTTTTCCAGAGTTCAATTGACAAGGAAGTAGAGATATATAGCCAACTCTTCACTTCTATCGGTTATAAACGGTAAGTGGAAAACCTGTCAATGACATCATTGTTTTGTGATCGGAATCCTAGTGGTAGTAAGAGAGGTTTCTTCGGTAGGGGAACCGATGGGGCCGCATATTTTCGGATGGTGGGTTCCGTGCAGGCAGGGAGAGCAAGAAGTGTGTGGGGTGTGGAGGCAGGAGAGTGTGATAGTAGTGATGGAGAGAGGTGGAATAAGAGGTTTAGTAGTATGGATAAGTGCGTGGTGGAGATTGGGGTGATGGTGGTAGACTTGGGATAGAGGTGGAAATGAAGAAAATGGTGTGAATATGCAAAAGTAATACAATAATATGGCTGCAAAAGCTTTACTTAACTTTCCTTAGTGTATGTTAATTGTGTTGCTCTCTCCGCGTAAGAGACGTAATCCATAAAAAACACCATTATTGGCTGCTAATATGGTATCAATAGTGACCAACGGTAAAGCACCCACGGCATGAGATATATAAAATTAACTAGTAGCTCATTCTTCACCGAAAGCTGTGGCTTTTCCCGGTGCACAGCCTAGTAGTATATGAAATCATCTCCCACCCACCAATTAGGCTGCCAAATTTCTTCTAATGCACCGAGAACAATGGAACACGATAAGAACTTCGTATTTAGCCCACATTGTACGCATAGTTCTGAACTAAGATCAGTAACCTATTTTTCACCTCTTGTGAATGACCCAGCTGCCAGGCCGCTATTTTCCTCCTAGTTACCATCTCCATGACCACCTTCACCTTCACCCTCATAATAATATTCGCCATATAGCCCTTTTAGGGGCTCGGCCCGTGTCTTCAAATAGCTGCAAATAACCCTCAAATAGGCTCATCAAGTACAGCCCGAATAGCCATTATTAGCCTCAAAAAGACCCGGTCGTTTGGGTGTAACACCACACTTAAGCCCCAAAACGCATATCGAGTCATTTGCCTCTTATCCCCCACCCTGCTACCCTGGAACATCTAACCCATCATCACCCATCTTCCACGTTAACCTCTTACGTCTCACCGTCTTACCTTCCACACTGAAGTCCTTGCATCCCACTACTGCGTCACGGATCTTATCCACACACACACCCACTTCCCCTTTCGTCGCACCAGCCAAAAAATATCGATATCAAATCATTAACTATGAAGGCACAGTTCTTCTTGGAAAAGCATACCAAACAGAGCTTTTTTGGTATAGAGTCAGTGTCAAACTTGACCAGTGGAATCGTGACGTGCACAGCTACATCTGGGCGAAATACTGGCTTTTTTCCCTCGGAAATTCAACAAAATCGTCGAGCCATTGAGTCGCTTAAACCGTAGAAGCAATCCTTAACCAACAGACAACAAGTGGTCTTACAGCTTGTAGCATTCAGATCCACTTTTCAGTGAAAATTACACACCCGGCGGGAGAATGTGGTTGCCTACAGTGTTGTGCTATTTGGTCGCTTTGACAGTGACGATTTTCGGGGTCCAATTTCACATTAACCTCTTCAAATACCCGGTATATCTACTGTTGTCACTTACACTAGCTATACTCATTCCGTTGTCGATAACGTTTCTCTTGCCTATCGATTACGTGTCGCAGAACGCTCCAGAAGCTCATCCTTGGTTCAATTTACCAGACGATGTCATTCTCACTCTCTGGAAATCCAACTATTGGATCACTTTCTTGCTTACCTGGTTGGTTTTGCCAATTCTCCAGGAATTCTACCGTTCAGGACACCACAGCAAACTCAATAAGTTGGCCGATGCTTTCCGCCGGAATCTCAAGTTCCAGGCAATTGTGCTTGGAGTGTCGTTAATTGGGTTAATTTACCTTATTTTGGAAGTCGGGTTGTCGTTGGGCCATTTGAAGTTGATGATCATTGCAATGGCACACATCTACGCCTTGGTGCTAGCACTTTGGTTGATGGCCCATGGGCTTATCAGCATTCCTAGAAACAAGTGGATTGAAGGAAGCATTGTTCTGAACTTAAACCACCATTACTTGAAGATGCCACGCCTAGTAGATTCATTGGAAGACGTCAAAATCTCGTTTAAAGAAGAGATCTTGCAAGTTTTGGTTCTTCAGAAGAACTTCACAAGCACATTGCCTGAAGACTTCCAGTTCCGCGATTGGATCTTGGAGCTCTACGATAAGATCCCAGAAGACCTTCGTGAGTTGGTAGAACGCCAGTACTTGCACGAAAACTCAAGCATATCCAGAGACCAATTGAATGTGCCTTTTATGACCAAACTCACCACGAATTTCAACCTGAACTTGAACCGCTTGATAGGATACGAGTCTGAATTTGAAAGTTTGTTGATTAAAATTGTTCGTTTGGAAGATATCCTTCAAGCCAAGTCCAATCCAAATCTTGCAGAAAGAAACCAATTGGTTTTCCGTATTAACAATTACAGAGTGTTGCTTTCACCCAAATTGAACTTCATCTATTGGTACTACGTGAGACCAAGTGCTAGTAGAGTGCTTTCGGTGATTCTATTTGTTGCCTCGTTTGTAATTCTCCAATCGGAGTTCTTCCACTCGTCCAAGCTTTCTCTTATGAATGTACTCGTCTACTCCACAGGGGTAAACAAGCATAGCTTATTGCAATTGATCGTGTCTTCACTTACATTCTCGTACATGCTTTTTGCATCGCTCAATTCGTTGACTCTGTTGAAGGTCTTCAACATGTACCATTTGGTTCCGCATAATTCAGACCCAGTTTCAGCGTGCTTCTACACTACCTATATTGCCAGATTGACCATTCCTTTGTCGTATAACTTCATCTACTTATTTGTGTCGCAGGATTCTATTTTCGAAGAGTGGTACGGTCAGTCGATCCATTTGACTGGGTTGTTTGATTTGATGAACAACTGGATTCCAAGACTTGTTCTTCTTCCAGTGGTATTGACTGTGTTCCACGTTTACGACAAGGTGAAGAAGAGAATCGGATTAAATTCCGATTTGTACGATTCCTGGGCTTTGTTTGAAGATGACGAAGAGAATGGAGAGAATGGAAACGATCCAGAGCTCTTGAACAACAAGAGAAAGGATGTGATTATCGTCGAGTCCAAGAGAATAGTCAATAGAGAAATGGCCAAACGCCAACAACGTCGTTTGGAGGCAGGTACATTGCGTCCGTTCAACTTGTCATCTGCAGCCAATACCAATTACGAGAACAACAGAAGAAGTTTCCACGAGTCCTTGGTCAACTCCACTAATAATAGAATAGATGTACCTTATCACGACGAGGATGAAGAGGTGAACAGTTTGATTGGAGGAGCTGGAAGAGGAGAGAATGGTTCCGTTTCGGTGTGGGGTCGTATTGGGGGAGCATTCACGGGTTTACGTGACTCTGTTGCGGATAGATTCCAATCCAACGGACGTGTGAACCAGCCAGAGTATAGAGACGAGCCTCTTGACAACTTCAACTACGACGACGATGCCAACGAGAACCTAGTTTTGTGATCTGTGTATAGAGGGTCTATAATTAATATCTAATAGTATAGAAGTGTAGAAGGAAGCAGTATTCTGTCTTTTGGTTTCAATAATTTGGTGCACTGTTGTTTCTCTCCTTGTAGTGAATATAAAAGCAGGGTAAACAGTGATCTGTTCATTTATCGGTTATGAATGAAAAGAAGAGCAATGAAAGAAAAACGACGAATGAAAGAAGGACGACCAATGAAAGAAAAACGACCAATGAATGAAAGAAGAACAATTTCGCAGCTATTGCTGTCTATGCCATTTCATTGTATTATGCCCCCGTTTTTTCCTGTTTTCCTTTCATACCAATAAATTACACATACGCCAACCACTTTCATCCCGTCCTCAATATATCTCCTCATTACCCCCATCGCAAATCACAGTTTCAACCCATTCTTTACACTTCTGTCATCCCACTTTCACAGCCATTGAATATCTCCGCGCTACCATATCACTCGTAACTCTCTCCTGCTTTGATGAACACCCACGCCGCAGCACCTCGCTTAAACCATCCTCACCCGGATCTCAACTGAACGTGCCCACCCCGGATCTCGATTTTGCGTCCGTTATCAGAAACCGTAAATTGGCGAAATGGTGGATGAAATAGCAGTGTTCTTTCCATCATTAGTGGGGTTTGGGTGATATTTCAAGCCCAAAGTTTCACAAATAGCAGCCAGCGGCCGTGTTGTGTAGCCGGAGTGCTTTTTCCGGCGAAAATTCGAGCGACACCCATCTTTTACTGGGGTAGTAATGAGTTTTTCACCACTTTCAATGACCGGTACGGGCTTGACGGGCAGCCAGTTGGCCAGGATTCGACTATGGAGACACGGGAAAAAGGCCACAATTGGCCCAATGGGCAAGGTCCGGACGGTGTCGTCCACGATATCGTTCACGGCAATCGACAGGTCTGCCGGAATCCCCATGGCGACAACGACTCCGCTAAAACAGGGCCGTCTCCGCATTCCGCTCTTGAAGAGCCCATCTCATCTTGGACACTTCACTTCTCGAGTCAACAGGATGTATAACGAAGACAAGTACAGTGCCAACGTGCTTGAGTTGCCTGGCGAGAAGACGGTGTTCAATTTCAACATTTTTGACGGTCATGGTGGAGATCAGTGCTCGACATATCTCTCGAAAGAGCTCTCTGCTGGTATTGAGAACGCTACAAGCCTCATTGAACCGGGTGAAGAAGGCGATTCGAAGCGAGACGAATTGGCCAAAACTTACTGGAAGACCATTGGAGGCTACTGGAAGAGGTGGTACAAGCACAAAGACGAGAATTTCAAGAATATGCTGGACGCTTCGACGGCATGGAGTCTCGCCAAGATTCCAGACATCAAGAACGACTTGCCTTACAGGCTACCATTGGCATTCTTGAAGACCGACTACGACTTCTTCCTCGAGGACGACAACCACTCGGGATCGACGTGCACTTCTGCGTTGATAGAAACTATTTACTCCGAACCGGGAGCGTTCCAGCCGGTGTATGAAAACTACTACTTCAACCGTAAAACCATTTCGATGTTGACTATTGCTCATGTCGGTGACACCAGTGCCATTTTGGTCGACAGAACGGGTAAAGCTCACACGTTGACTCCTTCCCATCACCCTTCGAACCCCGTAGAAGCAGCGAGACTCAGGAAGTATGCTGCTAACTTCTTTATGACCGACTCGTTCGGCGAGGAAAGATTTGTTTCGTTGGCCAACACTCGGGCTTTTGGCGATGTCAATTTCAAGCAAATGGGTGTCACATCAGAGCCAGACATCACCCAGTTCGTCATAGGCGATGGTAACACTATCCAGGAGGAGATGACGCCCGAAGAGATCAAAAAGCATACCGTAGGAGGTCTTGGTGGAGACGAGAGTTTTTTGATTCTCTGTACCGATGGAGTGACGGATGCGATTACCGATCAAGAGATTGCCGACATTGTCATGGTTCACTTCAATATGAAGGGTCTTCAGACAGCTACGCCTCAGCTTTGTGCTGAGGAAGTTATCAAGTTCGTAGAGTATGTTGGAGGAGATGATAATGCCACTTGTTTGATTATAAGATTGAACGGTTGGGGAAAATGGGCCGTCAGCGACAGAACTGGAGAGTTGAGACAAGCGAGGTTGGTTGACTTCAACCCAAGAACAAGAGGAGGTTAGAGAGGTGTTTATGTTGTCGATCATAGCTAAGTACACTGAGTAAAGCTAGTGATTTTCATCGAGGAAGCATTTTATTGGTTGCAGTCACTTGATCACCATTTACATCTCTTATTCCAGTGACAATAAGGGCTCAAGATGAAATGCAACATGATACACAACCTTGAATGTCTAAATCCCAAATCTTGTGTCTTTATTTTCATTATCTGTCCATTTATCTCAATCATCAATAGCTTCGCTATCTTCGCTACTGCTATGATAATTTCCAATTTCATGACCGATTGGTATCGTTTTGATCCAGTCGCTTCCACCATTACTTGAATCTATTCCTTCGGAGTGAATCCGTCATGTCTACATAATAGCTCATATTAGATTTCTTCTAGACAAAAGTAATGTATATTTATTACCTAAATTTGTTATATGTACAAGGATTGAAGTCCAAACGGACTTCGATTATTTGAACGTTTTGAAACAGCATGCAGCGATTGAAGCTTGATATGTTGAGCTCCATCCAGTAACTTGTTTCGAATATGTAGTGGTTTTTTGTGTGAAGTGAATAGTGAATAAAGAATATGGGAAAGTGAAATATTTACAATTCAAAATTCACCACATGAAGAAATTGCTTTCCAACGCCACATTTTCTATCGCCAGCTTGCTTACCCAGCTGCTACAGTTGCAGATATCAAAACACTAACAATTTCTCTCCAATTCCTTCAAAATCAATACTTCTTCTTCATTCTCTTCAAAAGTGAAAAATTACTCTCACTCTATCTCTGTGTCTCAATCTCTAGTTCTTGGTGTACTTGTACATGAACCTCTTTCTTGTTGCGGCAAACTCGCCCAACTTAGAGCCCACCATGTCGTCGGAGATATCGACTTCCACGTACTCCTTTCCGTTGTGGATCTGGAACTTCAATCCCACGAACTGAGGTAAAATGGTACAACTTCTGGCGTTAGTTCTAATAGGCGTACCGTTCTTGATGGCATCTGCTATTGGCAACGGCACAACGTGTGGGCCCTTCCACACCGACCTTTTCAACAACGACAATGCTGGTCTCATTGCTTCTGAACTGCTGTGGGTATTGCTAGAGGAAGAAGAACAGTGGTGAATGAACTCCTTCATAGTTAACGATTTCGAGGTTTGAAGAAATTGAAGAAAAGGTCGCGTGATTGTTATCACGTGGGAAAATGTTTGTGGTTATGTAATGATAGTTGGATGGATTATGTAATTGGATATGGAGTGAGGGAGAGAGAGTTGTAGGAGGAGGAAGAAGAGGTAGAAGTAAACGAAGAAATGGCTGCTTATATGAAGAAATTATGTTAATTGATCCTTGAGTCACTTCTTTTCTCATATTTACGTGTTTTAAATCTGTCGGCGGTGGTAGTCTATGAATCTTCTGGATTGTATGGAGAGCGCTTCTCTTCATATGTATGCTCTTAAGTAAAGACAATAGAGACATAAAAAGAGATCCACAAAAAACAGCACCATCTCACTCATATACCAGAAACTCACCCGTGTAATCAACCAGCCAAGCACATCTTAGAACCCCCTGGCTCCTCTTACTTCTTTCCTTCTACCACCTACAACACTATTTGCACCCATCGCCTACACCTCATCTCTAATACTGCATATATTCCAATAAATTCACACGTGCTACTAGTCACATGCACATTTTTCACTTTATCAGATGAGCTTTTGCAATATAACCAGATTCAATGTCTTCTAGCTGGTATATCTAGAGCTATTTGGGTATAAGAGTATCGATGTTTGGGGCTCGTTTTGACCCTACATCGCTAGAAGATGACGTGGTAAAATCAGTAGTGCCGAAGAGAAACTTGAATGCGTTGAGGAAAAGGCGTTTGAGTGAGACTTCTATCAAGAGTGAAGATGAAAGCAGCAGCGATGAACAGGAAGACGAAGAAGGCCAAAGCACGAGCCTGGAAGCTCTGAGCAATTCAGATTCGGAGGCTGAACTGGAGAACTCGTCGGATTCGGAATCAGAGGCGGAATCGGAATCGGAATTAGACGACGAATCAGAAGATGAATCCACAGTGGAATCAGAAGAAGACACCATAAACAAAGACCATTCAAAGGTTGTCTCCACAGAAGACAATGAGTCTGAAGAAGACAACGGAAAAAATGAAGGAAATGACGATATGGACTTGGATAATGATCTAATAGAGAATGATACGGAATACATTTCCAAGCATAAAAGTGTGTTTGACAAGTTCAAAAAGTCGGTTCCAGACAAAAAGAACAATGATGATGATGGCGCCGATGAAAAGGACAAAGACGAGGACGAAGATGTTGAGATGCAAGATTTGACGCCTCTTCCACAACCAGCTCTTCCAAGAGATAAACGATTGGTATCTAACACTCTTCATTTGAAGAATCTCGACTGGTTGGCTGAACCAATATATGCATCACCAGAAGAGACTAAGCCGTTCAGTGAATTTGAGCTCTCTCCATTCATGAGTAAAAACCTTGAACGTAACAACTTTCAGAATGCATTCTCCGTCCAAATAGCGGTACTTAATTTGCTTTTAGATGATATGAAACAGAATAGATTACAACCAGACGTAAAGGGAGACGTCCTCGTCAATGCATCTACGGGTTCAGGTAAGACATTGGCATATCTGATTCCTATCATTGAAAGTTTGCATAATAGGGTAGTTCCAAGGGTAAGAGCTATCATATTGGTACCCACAAAACCACTTATCAATCAAGTGAAGTCGGTATTTTTACAATTATCTAGAGGTACCAACCTTTCCGTAGTCAGTCTAAGAAATGACGTTTCAATCAAAGAAGAAGGCGCAAAATTATTAAGTAATACCCCGGATATTATTATTTCCACTCCTGGTCGTTTGGTTGACCATATAAATGACGGTTCAATAAACCTCAAGAGTTTGCAATATTTGGTTATTGACGAGGCAGATCGTTTATTGAACCAGTCATTTCAGAACTGGTGTCAAGTCTTAATGAATAATATGGAGCTTGATGTCAATATCGCTGAAGAATGGAAAATAACTCCCAAGAAGTTGATCTTTTCCGCTACTCTTACCACAGATGCTGGTAAGCTTTCAGCATTGAAGTTTCAAAAACCTCGTCTTGTCATTGTGAATGACAGAAAACAATTGGTGAATGAGATTTTCTCTGTTCCAGCGACCCTTGACGAGTACAAATTGAATTTCGGATCGGCCAAGACATCCTTGAAGCCTTTAATTTTGGCCCGTTTCTTGATAGAGGAGAATAAATTGTCCAACGTTTTGATTTTTGCTAAATCGAACGAAGCATCCATAAGGTTGGCCAAGTTGCTTGAATTGATATTCAAGCGTCTCTTGCCACAAAATAGTGACTTTTCGGTGTCATATATCAACTCCACTAATAATAAATCATCTGTCCGTTCCAAGATATTGAAAGACTTTTCTACGCAGAAGATAAATTTATTGGTAGCTACAGATTTGATTGCCCGTGGTATTGATATTCTTTCTATCACGGACGTTGTCAACTACGACTTGCCCAACTCTTCCCGTGAATACGTGCATAGAGTTGGACGTACGGCCAGAGCCAACCAATCAGGTAGCTCGTATACTTTCTGCTTCGGTAAGGGAGAGGCTAAGTGGTTTGGCAAGCTTGCCCAGGACGTTGGCAGGGGAATCAAGAATGTGGAACCTGTTGAGATTGACATTAAGGACTTGGTGAATGAGAGCGATGAGAGGGCTTATAATGAGTCTTTGGAGGAGATGCAGAAGCAAGTCTTCAACTGATGTAATATAGACAAATAGTTTAATAGATGATAGAGAGAATGGGTTTTGTAATATTCAATATTAATTGCTAAATCTGAAATGAGTGTGTGTGTGTGTATGAATTCTTCGAAGGCTGATTTTCAATCTTCTTTTGTGAACTCATAGCAAATCACTTTGGGATTGTTGGACCTTTCAATTGTCATATTGAATTCTTGTGTTTGATTTTAGTAGCCACCATTTCCCAGTGGAGTGGTTTTCACTCATCCCACCCTCCACTGTCATACTTTTCAATACAACAATTTGCCCTCGTTATTGATTGCCATATATCTAGTTATATCTAGTTTCCTCTTCTTTCAATATCTACGAAAGCAAGGAATTAAAGCTATTGGCTCTGTTTATTCTTCGTGAATTAAAAGACATATTCTTTCATCTGTCATGAAGCATTTTTTATCTCTCGTCATCACCATCTTAACGGCTGCAAAATGCCCATCCAATTTCCTTATTCTTCTCCGTTGTCACACTAAAGCCTCTAGTTTCCCCCAGGTGAATGTCTACCTTTCCCCTTCTTTCAACACCCACACTTACCACAGTCCATCTATATCTCTCACCACCACCTGTCATGTTGCATTTCATCTCCCATAATCACCATCATCGACTGCAAAATGTCCCATTCTTCTTCTTTACTCACCTCGACATGAAATACTCCATCTCCCCAGCAATCTCCATCTTTCACCGTCTTTCGCCGTCTTTCAATACCCACCCTTGCCACAATCCCTCTTTACACCACACTCCCTCTCCATCCCTCGATACTCTCCCACACTGACTGCAAACTCCACGCTCTTTCTTTTCCCCGGATAAGGTTTGGAGCGACTATTTAACATGACGTACGACAAAAAAATATCAGCACGCATCTCTTTTCGGATTATTGCTGCCAAGTTCTGTAGATAATTTAATTTTTGCAGAGGTAAAGCATATAACTTTGTAGTTGCAGTCTGTTCTTGATTTGTTAATTGTGCTGTGTTGTGGGTAGTCGAAGAAATTATATAGATATAGTTACTGTAGAGTGGACGCCACCGGGAGAAACGCAGCGATGTCAGATTACGATCCCGATCTAGTGGCCCTCGGAGCCAAGCTCGTGGACCAGGACCAATTGGAGTCTTCCATTACTAAGAAGGCAAATGAAGCACTTCTCTCGAAGGACGCCGAATTGGACCAGAAACGGCTTGATAAGGCCGTCAAGGACTTGAATAGCACACTAACACGCATCAAGACGTTGGAGAGCCGGCTTAACAACCCCAGAACGAAGTTGAGTCAGCGCAAGCTGCTCCGGGATGAGATCAAGTGGTTTGAAGAAAATGAACTCCTACCAAGGAAACAAGACGTGGACGACATCAAAAGCAGGCTTGAGGAGAGCAAGAAACTGTTGGAGGGAGCTAAGAACCAAAACCCAGATGAATCCAATAAGAATATGAATGAAAAGCTTCCTGGTGAGACCGAGAAGGAGTTCTTGATAAGGACCGGTAAAATCACCGCGTTTGGAAACGAAAACGCCTTCCACCAGGAGTTGACGGGGACCAATAGCAACGATCAAGTGAAGAGTCATGTCTATTTACGTGCCCCTGGCTTTGAGGATGCGCCAGTGGGTCAGCAATTGACTTCCAGTCGCGTCAAACGAGAAGTGGTTGAAACAAGGCAACGAGATGTCGACACAGGATCCCCTTTAAAGAAAAGAAAAGTGGCAAGAGTAGAAAGCGAAGAGAAGTTGCCAACTTCGGACGACGAGTCAGATTTTATTGATGATGAAGACTATAATGATGAAGAGTACAAATCAGACCCTGGCGTCTCTGTAAAGTACGAGAATGAAAGTGACATAATTGAAGATGAGGATGTGGCCATTCTGGAAGTGGAATTGTCTTCCGAAAGTGATACAGACGTCCAAGTACAGTACAAAGACAAGCGTAACATGGATGATGGAGACGAATATGTTTATCAGCAAAGGTTGAAGCACTGGGTAGCGAGAAGATCAGAATTAAGAACCGAAGACAGTAATCCAGAAAAAGAGGAGTGGTTCAAAGCTCATCCAACGATACCCGATTCTAAGCTCAATGACACATTCAGACTTCCAGGTGATATATACCCTTCGCTCTTTGACTATCAAAAGACATGCGTCCAATGGCTCTGGGAATTGTACTCACAGAAGACAGGTGGAATCATTGGCGATGAGATGGGATTAGGTAAAACCATTCAAGTTATATCATTTATAGCTGGGCTCCACTACTCAGGATTGCTAGAGAAGCCAGTTTTAGTTGTAGTTCCTGCCACCGTCTTGAACCAATGGGTCAACGAATTTCATAGATGGTGGCCACCGTTGAGGTGTGTCATTTTGCACAGCATTGGTTCGGGTATGGGCAAAAATGCAGTGAGATCAGAAGAGAAACTAGAGCTGTTGTTAGAAACAGCCGACCCCACACAATCTTCCAGTTCATTCAAGGGTATAAGCAGTCAAATGAATGCTAAAGCTATTATAGATAGAGTGATGGAAAAGGGGCACGTACTTGTCACTACGTATGTGGGATTGAGAATATACTCCAAGCATATTCTTCCACGAGAATGGGGATATGTTGTCTTAGATGAGGGCCACAAGATCAGAAACCCTGACCTGGACATTTCCTTGACTTGCAAGCAGATAAAATCTTACAACAGGATTATTTTATCTGGTACACCAATCCAGAACAACTTGATTGAATTATGGTCTTTGTTCGACTTCGTGTTTCCTGGGCGACTTGGAACATTGCCAGTATTCCAACAGCAGTTCTCCATCCCAATCAACATGGGTGGATATGCAAATGCCTCAAATGTTCAGGTTCAAACTGGATATAAATGTGCTGTGATTTTGCGTGATTTGATATCGCCATATCTATTGAGAAGATTGAAGAGCGATGTGGCCCAGGACTTGCCCAAGAAGAATGAGATGGTTTTGTTTGTTAAACTTACCCAGGTTCAACAAGAACTCTATGAGAGGTTCTTGCACAGTGAAGAATTGAGCTCCATTTTGAAAGGAAGACGAAATGTGTTGATGGGAGTAGACATCTTGAGAAAGATATGTAATCACCCCGACTTAGTCAACCGAGACATCTTACAGCATAAGAAGAACTACAACTATGGTAACCCTGTGAAGTCAGGAAAGATGCAAGTACTCAAGAATTTGTTGCAGTTATGGCAAAGTCAGGAACACAAAACGTTACTTTTCTGTCAAACAAGACAGATGTTGGATATATTAGAGAAGTTTATTGCCAATTTGAGGGTTTTGGATATAGATAATCCAGGTGATGAAAAGGAGAATGAATACTTTACGTACCTAAGAATGGATGGCTCAACTCCAATTGCTAGAAGACAGGATCTTGTTGACAAGTTCAATGGTGATCCAAATTTGCATGTTTTCTTATTGACCACTAAGGTCGGTGGTTTGGGTGTCAACTTAACAGGAGCTGATCGTGTGATCATTTATGATCCCGATTGGAATCCGTCTACTGACATACAAGCTAGAGAGAGAGCTTGGAGATTGGGGCAGAAAAAGGATATCACAATTTATAGATTAATGACTACAGGATCAATTGAAGAAAAGATATATCATCGTCAAATCTTCAAGACGTTCTTGACTAATAAGATTTTGAAGGACCCCAAGCAAAGAAGGTTCTTCAAAGTCAATGACTTGCAAGATTTATTTACTTTGGGTGACCAGAACGAGGTCGGTACCGAAACAGGAGATATGTTTAATGGTTCAGAAACGAATTTTGGTGGAAGCAAACCAAGAGAACCAGGGATGCATCTTAACAAAAAACATAAGAATGACGACGATTTTTACAAGGTTGCCAACATCATGGGTGTGTCAAAATTGGATAAGTTTGAAGGTGACAACTCTGACAACGAAGACGACAATGGTAATTCGAAAGACGAAAGCAGAATTATGGAAGGAATATTTGCTAATAGTGGAGTACACAGTACCTTGAAACATGATGAGATTGTGGACTCCAGTAATCAGGAAGTTTCCTTGATTGAGAAGGAAGCCAGCAGAGTTGCCAATGAAGCTGCTCAAGCTTTGAAGCGATCAAGAAAGCAAGCACGCAAGAATGAAATCGGAACACCAACTTGGACGGGCAAGTTTGGTCTTGCAGGCAAATTTGGTCAAAAGAAGAAACCCACTACTTCTATGACCAGAATAAGTAAATCGGCCAGCCCCAGCACCTTATCGTCGGCTTCTATCTTAGGAGAATTGAAGCAGAAGAAGGTTGTTAAGGACTCTGTGTTCGCCAAGAAGCCCAAGAAGGATTCTGCAGAGAAAGACCAATTGGACAAGAAGGAAACCGTAGAAAAGTTGGTCTCCTTTTTGCAGCTGCAACCAGATAATTTTAGCACGTCGCAGAGAATCTTAAAGGATGCAAAAATACAGTTAGCTAATGAGAACGACATGATCTTGATCCGGTCGATGTTACGAGAGATTGCCGTGTGGAGCGCTCCCAAGGGAGGATGGAAGCTCAAGAGTGAATACGTCAATGACTAATGTTGTATTATACAAATGGTAAATTATAATTATAAATATAGCTTATTATAGTAACGATTTCGGATAAACCGTAGCCTTTCAAAAAATGCCTGTTACTAATTAAATCACGCTACAATGAATAGCACGTTATGATGAATAGTACATTAAAATGAATACTAACAAATAGTGACAAGTTGGGTATAGAAGAAATAGAAACATGCTATACTGAATATATTTATTTGCCAACGGTTCGGTACGAAATCTCGGCTCGAGTTTTCCCAGCCCGATCGGGAAATATTTCGTCGCTAATATCAGAACGAATAAATTTACTATGTACCGTTAAATATAAATATGTTTCTTTCCACTGAGATGTTGGACAGCTATTGATATCAGTGGAAAGGAACAGATGAGTCTTGGTATTGGTCGTGGTATACTTGTGAATCCACTTTTCCGGCGGAGACTAGGGTCCAGCGCTAGGAGTATTGTTCCAACGTGTCCTCCACCAGAATACGACACTGGATGTAC
The DNA here is from genome assembly GCA_001599395.1 of Scheffersomyces lignosus. Lineage (NCBI taxonomy): Eukaryota > Fungi > Ascomycota > Pichiomycetes > Serinales > Debaryomycetaceae > Scheffersomyces > Scheffersomyces lignosus. Next base: position 1,088,072 of record BCGS01000008.1, read on the forward strand.
TCATTGCTCCATACCCCAGTTTCCTTCAGGAAAACAGATCGACTACAAAACCAACTTGAACGGGACCAGTGTGCTACCATGGAAGCACCTATTGGTATTGAGCCACGGTATGGACAATTTCGATGAAATGCCGAGGAAGATTGAGCTTATTCCTGGGTCCTTGAGTTCAGAGATCAATGCATTGAAGCGAGACAACATCAGTCCACATCACCCAGTCTTGGTTTCAAATATACTATTAACCAGCCACGAACTGGTGCCCAGTCAGTATAGCGTAAATGTCTCGGGTAGTGACCAGCAATTGGTGTACTTGTATCCGGATCGCAAAGTAGTCCAGTTTGATAAGATGCACACTAAAGAATTCATTAGAAGGTACCTTGTTCCAGAGGACTACACGAAACAAGAGGTGTATAATCCGTTCAAAAGGTTAATTTCAACTGCTCAAAAAACTCTGATACAGCAAGAGTCAGAAATTGATGCTACCTACTTCACAGAACACGAAATAGAAAAGGACCTAGTTTTGATATGTGGACATACAAAACGAGATATTAGATGTGGTGTCTTGGCTCCTTTATTAGAAAAAGAATTCTCTGAAGTGTTGAAGAAAGAGGGCTTGCTCTCCAAGACAGACGTGGGATTAATTTCACACATCGGCGGACATGCATATGCTGGAAATGTGATAATTCTTCCGAAGAGTAGTGAAAGGGAAATGGTGTGGTACGGCAGAGTTTTCCCGGATCGGGTTTATGGGATTGTTTCTGAAACAATCAAAAAAGGGAATATCATCTCTGAATTATTCCGAGGCCACTTGAACAATTAGATGTGTCGAGGATATGGCCTAGTAGAAGGTTGACGATAGAGATGGAGGAAGTGTAAATAGAATATGGAGAGTGATCTGTAAATAGCTCGTAAGTAGAAGGAGAATATTAAAGAATAAATATAGAATTGATCCCTTAATTTCAATGGGACCACACAACAGTATATTAGCGTACAGTTATTCTGTCTTGATGGTGTTTTTAAGTGATTAAGACGGATTTATTCGAGTGAAATGAAAATAGAATATCAATGATTGTCACAGTACCATAGTGAATATAGTGAATCCAGAACCACAGAATAGCACTTCTGGACTTATAAATACCCTATTATGTTGTCTCTTCCAAGACTGGGCTGACATTCATACCAAATTTGTATTAGAGCTGAAATGAAGAAGGGCGAATTGTTCTCAGGTGGTTAATGGGACCATACGTTGAATGATACAAATTCACGATATCAGCGGTTATCAATCTGCTTGGACATTGTCGAAGGATGCTGGCAAAACACTGATTGTCGTAAAGTTTCCCATACTTCATGTCCTAGTAAATGTATCAATAAAAATGATTATCAACGAAGATCTATGAGCACCTTCTTTAGAAAACTCTCCAGTTCGAAGAAAGACCAAGCAATACAAGGGAAGAAATCTTAGCTATTTGGTATTCCCTCGACGCTGAATTTGCTTTGATAGTAGAAGGTCGGTGTGATATCATATATGCTGATGAATTAATAATTTCGGCTATACCGATTCTATTGTTCAATGAAACTACCGCATAGTCTTTAATTTTATCTATTGGTGCGTTAATCTGAAACTACGAAGTTTAAGAACAAGAGAGATCCCATGTCCAATGCTTCATCTCAGCACTCCTTCAAGTCTCAGATTATCTATTCACCTACAAGCACCATACTATTTGTATAATATGATTATGAGCTTTGACCTTAAGTCAGACCCAGCTGAATATCGAATACCAAGACTTTTCGGAAAATTTTATCCGCCTATCGCTAATTCTTGATCCAGTTAATTCCCACACTCATTGTAAATCAAAGGTTGACTGCCGATCCTCTTAATTGTACCACATTCCACATGTCATACCTATTATTAGAAATTCCGTGTCTGATCATTTAACCGGGATCCTCGTGAAACATAACCGCAGTAGCCATTATTGGTTCAGGGTCTTTTACGACCAGTAGCAGCTGAAATTTCATAAATAGGAGAAGATCGGCACTCACGGGGTCCCTTGACTTCCATGCGTGGAAGTATTTTGACTCTAGGTTGCTTTTAAACGCAATTAAATTACAGCCCTGCGGTACAACGGTCTTCAATGTGGAGTACTTGGCAAGGAATAGATGAAACGCACTTGTGCATAGGCATAAACCTTATGTCTGAAAGCTGCCTAAGTTCCCTGCCTCATGAAACTTCAATTGACATTGCAGGAGCAATGGCAAGCACGTACATATCCCTCCAATGCACCGGCACTAATTGCTAATAACTGCTCCAAGGAGTCACTGCGCGAAAGTCAACGTTACCAAAGGTCACATTCCACTTAGTAAGCTCGAGTTTCAGATCACTGGAGGTGTGGTTTGATTTTCACCTCAATGTTGCTAAATGTTACTAAATGTTACTTGATATGGAAGGTGACATTGCTCGATAGGGATCTGAATCCGATAGCAAATTTTCCGTGATCCCCGTCGGAGGTGACTAATTCAAGGTTTACTTTCTTTGCATATGAGCCATAACCCAAGAGAAGGTTTTGGGAAGAAATCACCTTATTCGCATCACATAACGTTTTCGACATGAATTCGACATGCCCAAAAAAAAATAACTCGGAGTAGCAGCAATAATACCCACAATTCGAAGTTTGCAATTAATCATAGGAAATGCCGTCTCTCCTGCGGAATTTGGAGGGAGCTGAGATATCGGATATCCTAGTACCATGGCCGACATGTTTGGAGGTGTGTAGCATCTGTTCAATCATGGATTGCACCTCAACAAACCGCTATAACGACCACAACAAAAAATGCAACGATTTCCCCTGATGCCTCATGTAAAGGCGTACTCGGTTACAGAACCTAGTTGGCTAATGCTGCTGCTTCTGCTGCTCGATCAGCTCTTGCTTATCAAAATATTACAATCTTTCCCCTAAGACGGAGAAAAGCGAGTAACGTCCAGGCAGTAAAGATAAGAAAAAACGCAACAATAGGCTACAATGTGCCAAGCTGCATATTCAGCTGCGGACAGCAAAGTTAAATTTGTTGAAGAAAAAAATTATGTGCATTGCGACCCTACCCCTCCACCCCTTAGAGTTCACCGCGTTTAGGTTATTTGCGGAAGGGAGCCGGATTTGTATCCGAAAAATGCACCTCACGTTTCCCGAAAAAAGTTCTTATGTTGGTTTTCTTGTAATGTAGGAGATATGTTTTATCGCTAAGATGTCATATTACAACAATTGTTAACCAAACTACGTTGGCAGCTGGCACAATTGGTATGGTAATGGCCTAAACGTTAAAAGAACCCAAGGTTTATGCCATGTAGATGTATAATCTATAACTGCCAGTGCATTGATCTAAGGCTTAAAATCGCTCATCTAAACCGTACTGCTTGCTAGTTCAAGGTGGTATTATTTCCAAGAAGAATTTAAGCGGAGACATTTTTTTGGTGTATAGCGTAGCGTACACTGTAGGCATTTTAAGGCTAGAAATGAGAACAGATATAATATTCAAATCCAGGAATGAGTTGTTCCTTGCTCTTTGCTCTTTCTTCAATCAACTCCTATAGCATACTTCCACCAATGCCTCTTAGCAAAAATTGGAGTTACTTCCCCATTTATGCTGAGTCAGGTGGACTAGTGTAATCGTTTGGGACTTGGTTCATGGAATAATATAATATTTTAAAAAGCGATAGTCACCACTTTAATATCAAAAAGAGATAGTATTAGGATGTAATAAATCATTTTGAAATTATCAATAATAAGCTTTCCTAGACACATTCCCTCTGAGCCATAATGTTTCTTCATCCAACTGTCGTCTTCCGCTTTCATCGGTTGTCCCCTTTGTATAAATAAGGAATATACCTTGATGATCCAGTTGTTTCTTAATGTCAAAATTAAGTATTTTGCTTTGCAAGAAGCATATTAGTCAACATATTTTCATGGTCATTTAAAGTATTCACGTATCTTTCATAAGTGACAATTGGAACAAAAATATATTCGATGTAGTGGCGAAATCTTACTTGCTGGTCAAAGTTCGTCTTCTGGTGTAGGCATTGTTTGTCTTGACTAAGGCTTCGCTATTCTTGCTAGCATTTCAGGCCTCCGCTTAGAAAGGCCATTTAACACTTTTAACTTCTCGTTGAAAATAAGAACCACAATGGATATTTTCTGCTTTCTTTACAATTAAAGTAAGCTATTTCCATTGTATGATCGCTATTTTAACCATTAGTTACTGTTTGTACCTCATGCCTGTGTTCTTCTAATTATTGGGGAATTCCACAAACTGGATCGAGGGAAATATTGGGTCATTTTTAGGAGTCAACATTAACCAGGTAACTGTACAATTTCTCAAGAGCGTTGGCTTCGTATCGTAATGGATGTGGCCATTTGTGAAATCGCTTATTCTGGGATTTTTTTGGGCCTGATAAATATAATCATTATGGGGCACTTTCATTGATGATATAAGTTAGGATGCCTGTTATTTTGAACCCCTGGTGTGGTAGTAACTATCTCTGAATCAATAATAATCATATTATAGAAAGCTATTGGAGATCATGGATATAGTGGTAGCATTAACCAGACATTTTTAGATGTCAATATAACTTCTCCTAGACATCAACAAATCTACGGAATTCGTAGTGTCTAACTTAACTGGTCTTCTTGCAATGTAAAATCGCAGCGTTCTAAGTTGTCATTGTTGAATATATCAGGAATCTGACTTTAACCCCTTTGGTGCTGAACTGAAGACGTGGCAAGAAAGCGTCAAGATTACTAGCTCAAAATGTCAAGAACATTGATAGAATTTATCTGCAATCAGTACTCTATTGCAGAGCACCATTGCGTAAGCAACATCATAATGGTATCTTTAAAATATCAAGATGCAAAATCACTTAGTTAGATGCCCTTAAATATTGGCCAGAAGGCTTTTGGCAGAAACGATTAACCGTTGCTGTCGCTAATGTTAGAAGCTAAAAAATAGCAGAACACATCAATGGAATTGTATCTCCTCATACATAGTTGTAAACCACAATAGACTGCTATTGCCGAATTGTTGGCAAGTTCGTTCAATAATCCCCAGTTCCAATTGTTGAATCAATATGCATGGGACTACGCTATTCATTGATGTAAACTGATTCATGTTGCCGATAGACGACAAGTCAATGGCCCTACGGTCTAGAATATTACCGAAGTGTCATAAAATAACTACTGAGAGAGACTTACTAGAGAAAAGGCAGTGTAGCTTGTCGAATTGAGCCCAGGTCGCAAATTGACTTTCGATAAGACACTACGAATTTCAGCAAAGATTTATCGAAATAATCGTCCTACCGAAGACAGCGAACATTGCCATGCCGTAATGGGGCCAATTTGCAGGTTGATATACTCTGAATTGAAGCAAGTCTATAAGCATTATGCAATGCAGTGTAGTGAGATGTGTGGCCACCAAAACTGCAGTTAAAAATATACTTCTTGCAAAATACCCGAAGGATTTCCCTGATATAGTAGTAAGTAAATAGATGTCAATGAGATTTCCTTGCGGATGGGGTCCGCAAACTCTACAAAGGGGTGGAAGCTTAGAGATAGCGAGTACGATCTTCGCCCAACATAATATCTAGCTCGTTAAAAGAAGGAAACGTTTCAGTTTTTTTGGCAAGCATTCAACGATGTATCTGTACTATTTTAAAACACCGTGTTGGTCAAACAATAGAGCCTCCTCGTACCTGGCGGCATGTAGAGCATCCTAAGGGGGAGGGCTGTGACGACGCGTCGTCTTTGTTATATACGATTGCAATAGCTCCTGAGTCTATGATCTCTACCTGTGCGATTCTAGCGACGGGATAGTCCTCGGACGAACTCCCTACCCCGACAAAACTACTAGCCTTAAGTTTTCTTCTACTAATAGAAGCAGTTCAGATTAACGCAAGGAATGAACAACTACTTTAAATGGATCGATTAAAGTATTCATATTTTTCTACAGGTTGATGTGGATTGTGCGTGGTGCATACATACTACGCATTTTCAATGTCTTGATGCTGAAAAATATAGAACTCAAATCATCTTAATAATATATTAATTGAACTCCAATTATATAATTGTTCCATAACAGCTAGAGATGAGGATGAAGTACTCCATAATATATGTGGATCACCCAATTGAGCCACCCGTGCAAAAATCATATTCATTTAATATTCGTTAGTTAAATGTTGGAAAGATACAAAAGAAAGCTATGATAAGTAAAGCCTCGCGCCGTTCGGGAAATTTCTTCCTCACATGACCTCAACACACTTTAAACGAATGTCAATTCGTGATTAAGCAACAAGATAGCAGAAAATCTCAGTATTGAGCTCGATTGTACCAACCTCTTTAATGCCTAGTCGTCATGTGGAATTTCATCTCTCGCAGGATGCAGCTCCAACTGAATCTAGCTTATAAATTTTGTCCTATGCGTGATGCATATTATTAATGCTCTATATGCACATTGAAAATTTTTATTGTGGAAATCGACTTCGGCATTGCGTGTGTGGGTCCGTTGAGACTAGAATAAGCTTTTATGGCTCTGCACGACACTTTATTCCTTAACGTATTTGTAAAATTTCTGTCGGTGCGTCTCAATAAATCAGACATCTCTCGGTGTTTAGTGAACCTCTAGATAGATCTGGCTTTGCAAATGGATGAGAAGCCAGATAATGAGTAATCCACAACGTAACATTTACTTTGGAAGCCTCTGAAAGGAACTGAGATCCAAAATTTTCGTTGCCATTGCAATACTTGGACTCTTATTCATCTGCTTGTGCGCCGTAAGCCAACGATTGAAAAGCAATGTAATGTAGAAAGATTATGATGTAGAGTTTACTGCCGTTATTATAATATAATACGCCAGTTTGCAGATGCAACAGAAGCTTCTCTTGATTGAAAATCTCAAGGTATGAATTCATGCTCCTTCTGAAGACTGATGAAGCAATCTTGACGGCTACAAGCGTAACCCCAACAAAAGGATTTGCGCATAAAACCACACTAACGAGTCTTCAACGCATTTATAAATGTCAAATTGGATAACTAAATATATTAATATAGGTACAGACTTTAAACAATGCTACCAAACAAAGGTCTCGATCCACATCTTTAAAGTTCTTTAAGCAGGGGAGATCCAGAACAGTGAAGATGTCTACTTTTACTTTGGGTCCTGCTTTCTAATGCTATTGTATGTTTGTGTGTGTACTAGATTATGGCATATACCTTACTTAATAATATGAATATACCATCTTTTCTGCACAATTCCTTCAAAAAAGCTAAAAATACCGGCAATCCTTCTTGTCGTTAAATTTTGCTATATTCAGCTGAGATTGCATTTAAAGAATTGGGGAGGATTCAAGGCATGGCACGTACGCCAAATGTTTGTTAGCGAGGAACAAACTCAAGCGAAACCGTTTATTGCTCTTTCGTGGAGTAGTTATGCTTTAAGGACCAACGCCCCGAATTCTAACAATAAGTCTACAAATCATTTCTTAATCGGGGCCATATGATTAGGGGGAGCGGCGGCGAACTTTCTCGGCGGCTGGAGAACGGGGGCCGTTCGGAGGTCATAGGATAAGTAGTGATAGGCAAGTTCTCCGTCTCCAGAATATCAATCTGGAACTCACATAATCCACTTACTTAAGAATTTGCTTTGACGCAAGAACTAACGATATACGAAGGAAGGTCAAGCTTTCTACTTTGGGCTCAAGTGCAATTTCGCACTTCTCCGAAATTTCTGCTCCACCTTCCACTGGCGGTTGGATCTATGCATTCAAATTTTCGGCCGATGTAACTCAGGTTATGGATATGTTTTTAGTTAGCAAAAATTGGCTCACAGAGGTTTCCTTTTGTAACTCTCCCCTACCGTAAATCTCGCATCATCTCCTATTATTAAGCAGAAGACAGTAAAAAATACCCTTTCGCTTTGCAGAACCAGGAGAGCTGGCTTACTTCAATATTCCACACATATTATTTAGCGTCACATACCTGAAGGTCAGCTTTTTCACAGTATTATCTGTGTTGTTATGATCTGACTTTGGTCTGTCATGACGTGAATGTATAATGGCCTAGCGGTACTATGAATACGCCAAAAGATTAATACACATGCACTGACTCCTTCCAATATTTAAAAAATTACTGCGGGAATTGACGTATGCAGGACACATGACCCATACGCATCAAGACCAATGGATACAGATTATTTTGTACTCCTGCACAATGAGCTACTGTTTAGAGCTGTCGGCGCATTGAAAATGTCTGTCTGACTAAAATATGAGAGACGCCCAATGTTATGTTTGATCCCGAAATCGAATAGTTGGACGTCTTAATGGCGTGGTCGCCATAGTTACTACTAAAGCAGTTTCCATGTGTGGGGTGAACATGGGTGTGGTTTATCAGGTACTTAGTTACGATAACTGTTGAAGGGCGTACAATGTACATACAAAGGGGTCAAATGGGGTTTCCAAGAAAATCACTAGGAGAAGTGATAAGAACTCGAGCGGGATTGACTGTATTGATGGTCTGGGGAGTGCACTGTCTGAATTCCTTCGCGTCTCATATACTTAACTCACAGCAATGGCAAGCCATGGAAACTTGCAATTATAATTAGATTCCTATATTATATCACTACATCATTATGCAGCAATACAGCAGACACTTTTATTGGCATAGGCAATATGGAATTGAGTAATATATTTTCTGTCTTCAACGTGGAAATAGAAGACGTGATAGATCTATGTTCATAGCTTGATTCGGTTCCAAAAGATGAATGAACGTTCTGGAAAAGTAGATCTGAATGCAAGCTCAGCAACAATGGAAGAAAATAGATTCAATTTCAAGTTCAATTGATAACAGTAGTCCCAAAGCTAAAAATGGGTCGATATCATAACACCCGAAGTTAAGCTTTCTGCACCAAAGTCAATTGATTCCGCTCCCAATAAAACACTATAAAGATAATGAACTCACATGATTCCTTTAGATATCGCCACACTGCAGCAAGATTCAACAGCCTGATTGGCACGATTTCAGATGCCGTAGAGAAGAATACATACAAGTATAAATAAAATATAACGGCGCAACCTATATATCTAAATCTTTATGCTGATATACAACATGCAAACTACTAAAAGTTTAAATTGGATATCTACACGCTTATTCAGCTTATCACTACCCCCAACAACCCACTTATCCAAATCAACAATTTGTTGAACTAAAAGTTCCAGCAAGAAGACACCTCAACTCGAAACCCTGTTTCAAAAGTGTCATGGCTTATATAAAGTTTTCTAATTTTGTAAGTATAATGCATATTATTCATATTATTGATTTAAATTCTTCTATCGATGCAAAGCCAATGTCTCAGTATATATCCGTTAACAGTATAAATCCGTCAACAGTATAACCACTCTCGAATGTCACCACAAAGAGATACTAGTCCAATGAACATACTACGTAGAACAATTGCAATTACAACATATGTAATTTGTAACGTGGCATTGATTTTCCACCCACCAATTCAAAAACTCTAAACGTGGGTGTCGATTTCCGCCAGACTGACATTTTCGACAGTTACAACTAGACTACCGTACCAGACACTTGTACAGGCTACCACTCGCCTCCCCTTCTCCCGCGGAATAGACTCTATTAGTTACTTCCTTCTATGTATGGTAATATGTGTGCGTAAGTAGAGACCCAGTCAGGCTGTGAGCCCTGAAGTAAAAATGATTAGTGCCAATCGAAGAAGATGCAACCGAAAAGACCGTTGGGCCGTTTGAAAGGCAAGTGAACAGATATGGAATTTTAGTTAGTGACTGTTTCCGTGGCTTCATTGTTTGGACGAAAAGAGAAGTGCCGTACAGAGAGTGGTGGGCCATAGTGGAAATCTGGCGTTAAGAACCAGGCAATTTTATTCCGGCTTAATTGATGCCTTCCGCGATTTTTGTCTGTTGTGTCTGTTCCTGTTTCATGGAATTTTTTTTCTACGAGTGAGAGTGTCGTCCTACCCAAACTACTGAAATTGCGATTATAATAAGGAGACGACAAGTATTCTGTTGACTCCCCCATGTTGAGCCAAACAGTACAACATGATCTTTGGCGGTCAGCCTTCCGCACCCTGTAGATCATAGGCAAATCGGGCTGCCTTAGAACCAAAAAAGTGCCATATTTGTCCTCTGACAAGGTTCGTGTCCGAACCTGCGAATTCCTTCGTATCAATCATGCACTCATGCATTACGTTACACATATCATACATCATTTAATTATTTCTGATATTATTTTAATTTTTTTGCGAGATATATGCAGTATTTACAAAGAATTGGGAGGGGGACTGCTTTTAAGTTTAATGCCTTCCCATTATTTTTGGCTGCCGCTGCACAATCCTACATAACATAATATTTGCTAGAAAATACCAATATCTATCCGATGTGCACTTATATATATAAATAAACATCTCTCATTTTTTTCGGGTTTTCACTACTAACACCTAGTATAATATCGAATTTTGGGTTTAACCTAGTAAAAGGAACTTTGGATCGCATTCCCATTCCATTCCTTTTTTTCGGTTTTATTTTACTAGTTATATATAAGCACATATATAAACAACAGTTGTACGTTTGTTTATATTTTGGTGTCCGTTTGCTTCTCCAGTGAACTGCGATTAACCACTGACGTCCTGCCATTATATATACACGCTGCCCATTGTATATACGGACCGATATATCTCGACATATATCTCCCAAGCATCAATCCCGGATCTCCATAGTGACTCTGGCTGTGCTTAACCAGGTGTATTAAATAGAACCTTCGGTATCTTGGACTGCCAACGAACCCACTTGTTTTCACCACAAAACATCCACCACGACACCCACCTCCCAGTTCGTGGCCAATTGCATCTCCACCTGGTGTCCGTTGTTGTCGATTTCTGATCCATCTACTGGCTCGTTCGTCACATCGCCGTCTTCGTGATCTGTAACCGTCCACTAAACATCAAATCGTTGTCCGTCTCCAAAACGAACGACATCACTCTTTTGATCTGCATTTCCATCCCGTCCACCGACCTAGAACGCCCGCGACAGCACTTTAGCCTTCGTACCCCGTCTTTGTCGTCCACTGTTCATCCATAACGCTCCGTATTCATCCCATTCAGTCCACTTCAGCTCATAACTGTCCAGTGCATTTACCCGCCAACCCCCAATAGCCCCTTTTTCTCCCTCGGTATTCTCACCCTCGGAAAAAAAAGAATCGACTGAAAAGTTCGAATAATTTGTATATTAATTCTCGACCGGTTTAGTATTGATATAAACAAACATTGTTATTAGTATTACACCGCCAATTGAAGGTTTCTATATATTGAACACCGTCAATCCCCATACAACGTCGTTAGAAACACTGCGGTTTAGAAGTATATCTAAGTGTATGACCCAGGCAACTGCCTATTAATCGTCCCATCCATTTGATTAACACGGGCCAATCTTAGTCTCACCGCTACATCCATTGTCCAAAGAAGCTCGTTGCATCAAGACAGCTCATCTCATTAGCCAATTGTAACTGATTTCACCAATCAGTCTCCATTTGCACATCTTCGTCCACAACAATGAACGGAAATTTCAACTCTGGCATCCAACAACTGGCCTCAGCCCAGTACCCTGCCCAGCAGCCATACGCATCCTACTATATGATGAATCAACAAGCACAACCGCAAGGAGCTCAATCGTCCATACAGGGCCAACAGTCCACTCAACAACAGCAATCCACTCCATCTCAACAGGCTACCCAGTCTCAGGCTCAACAAGGCAACCCCCAGGCACAACAATCGTCGTCCAATCCTCTGGATCAGTACTACGTCCGTTATCAGGCCTCATATGGTGCTCCACCAAACTATTCCATGTATCAACAGTCTATACCGGGCCAGTTATCGCAACCTCAGCCAACCCACTACAACCAATTGGGCTCAGGCAGCTCGACTGCAGCTCTGGGTGCATACGGTGCTGGGACAGCTGCTACTGGTGCTGTAGCAAGTGCTAACAGTAATAGCCAGTCCACACCAATACAGGATACACTTAATTCCGCTAGTAACTCGACTGTAGGTCAGTACCAGCCTCCAGGAATTCGCCCTAGAGTGACTACTACTATGTGGGAAGACGAGAAGACCTTGTGCTACCAGGTCGATGCCAACAACGTGTCTGTTGTTAGAAGAGCCGACAACAATATGATCAACGGCACAAAGCTTTTGAATGTGGCTCAGATGACCAGGGGCCGTCGTGATGGTATTTTGAAGTCTGAAAAGGTCCGTCATGTCGTTAAGATAGGTTCCATGCACTTGAAGGGTGTTTGGATTCCATTTGAAAGAGCATTGGCAATGGCACAAAGAGAAGGAATTGTAGATCTCTTGTATCCTCTTTTCGTACGTGACATCAAGCGTGTGATCCAAACTGGCGTTACTCCAAGTGGTTCAGGTGCCGCTGCAGCAGCTGGTGGTGCTCCTGTGGGTCCAAAGACAGCTTCAACCCCAACTCCAGCTGCCCAACCATCACTTAACAACTTCTACCAGCAATATAACCAGCAGTACGGTCAGCAGTATGCTAACCCACAGGTAAATGGCACAGCTGGAACAGCTGTGTCAGCGTCGTCCACTGGTGCTTCTAACGCTACAGGAGCTACTCTGGCAGCTACTTCAGCTGCTGGACAGCAGTCACCACAGCAGGCTGCCACTAGTACTGCTACTGATCTGTACCAAATGCAGTTTCAACAAGCTGCAGTGGCCGCTCAACAGTCGCTTCCACAACAGCAGCAACAACAACAACAACAACCACAACAGCAACAACAGGTATATGGTTATCAACAGCCTTACTATGCTGCTACAGGAGGTGCTCCAAACCAGTACTATCAGCCATACAACCCCAACCCAAGTGGTGCCAACTATTCTACATACGGTTCGCAGCCAGTCTACTCGACCTACGGTTATGTGAACCAGTTGCCTCATCAGATGCCTCCACAACAGCTGCTGCAACAACCACAACAGCTGCAACCACAACATTCGCTAGGCGCCCAGTCAAGCGGTGCTCTGGTGGCTACTGCATCGAACGGCGCTCTCTCTTCTGCAGAGAACTCTGGGGCCAATGCAGAAAAGAAGGAGGACAAATAGAGCAAGAATGTTACGAATAAGTATGAGGATCAATCAGATCCACATAGCTAATCAAGATGTGGACTCGTTGGCATCCCGGAACAATTGGCTACTAAGAGGTGAGGTGCTTTAGAGAATCCAGACATAATCGATAGAATAACCATGTAAAGTTTTGTATGATTACGACATATTTATTGTTCTTTCTATACTAAATTAATATGATTTATATTGAATCTGGATATCTTAGTTGTGTCACCTACTCACTAGTACTGCTGTTCTTAATCTCAAGTTTCTAAAGCAACTACACTATTCATCATCCACCTCCCTGCTTGTAAATTTTATCCACAACCATCTGCTCAAAAGAAAATCCTGTTTCACTAGATTTATATTGATTCCAAAATTGCACTAGTATATTATCATTATGAATATTACTTTCACCATTGCTTTTGCTGCTCATCCATTATTTTCCAATAAGTATCATGTTTGATTTTGTTATATTCCGTTCTTTTGTCCAAAGTATTGTATTACCTATCTATTTATCTTTTGTATAACTGTCTTTATCTCATTTTTATATGTGTGAACTACTTTTTTATAGCTATATACATTGTATTTACCTGACCCCTTTACAGTTACTCCTAGATCTCAATAATGTATAATACGTCAAGTTGATGCAAGCCTTACAGGTCATGTAGTCTGACGGATCTGTCAAGCTGTACCCTGCTGCATCAGTACCTTAAGCCGTGCCCAGCCTACATCCTCATGGTTGAGAACTTTCGGATTTAGATAACTACTACACCCCCCTCTGTTATGCAGAGAACATGACGTGGCAAGCGCTCGATCCATGAAGTAACAATAACCGTTTTCGTGGGCCATCAACGACATCATCACGCAGTGCAAAAATTTATTTACGAACGCAGGCCATAGTATGTTGCGTGGTGACGCATGTGCATCACATCAGAGACGATTTATACAAAAATACTGCAAATAGACGTTGCCGTTATTGGTGACGAGTGGTTAGGGGGCTTGTTAGCTCTCTGTCGAGTTTAAGGGGAGACGCCAATCCTGGTATGACATGAGTGACGAAGTCGTCACGCCTCCTCCCTCAGTGGAAATCCTCCATGTTCTTGGTATCACCCAACAAGGCCATTAATATTAACTTAATATGCCATACTTAAAAGTTAAACCTCGCCATAATATTAAGCTATTCAAACGTGGTATTATTGTGGAATATTATTTCGCGTATTTTGGGGCCAAATGACCGACTTTAGGGCCAGAGCTGCTAGGAATGTAGGGGTGAGAAGCAAGTGAATAGAGTTCTATGTGTTAGTCGGGCTTGATCGAGATCGCAGCTGCTAGTTTGCACTTCGGTGCGTAAACTGAACCCTTACCTTTACTGAACTATACTGAGATTCAAACTATTGTCATGCCTGTCGTCGTGCCGATTTTATGTACAACGATCCTCGGCCTTTGCAGTTGCAGTTGCAGTTGCAGGTGAAAGACAAGAGCTCAAAGGAGGACCATCTAAAGCACAGAACATTCTGCTCTCCTACAGTGCTACAATACGAGAATGTAGGTACCCCCAATTTCCGGCGTACCGCCTTCTTCTGCAGTTCCAATACCCTTAAGGTGATGAGCTACATCAGAAGCAATAGTGACACCAATAATTTCTGTACAGGAGGTACAAAGGGTGTCGGGGGTGGATTAGCCGATCAACGGGGCAGCTGGGCACTTTTGTCAGTCGATCTCTTAAGCCTAATCGTGTAAATTGTGATTGACAACCCCGTCGTCTCATTGTAACAACACTACGTACTCAGGCGTTCGAAGTACGAACGGTAAGACTACAATTACGAACTCTTAACCCTACCCAACCTCGGTACATCCCGTAGACTCGCCCACATTGTCTCTAATGCTACAATACAATACAAACAGTACAAGAACAAACTAAGATAGAGCACATTCTGCATACTTGGGTCCTACATTCATATTAGCACATTTCTAGGTCCTGGCAGCATGCATCGCTATGTATGATAGGCCTGGCATGATGTCAATCTTGGCATGCATTTGTCGCTTTCCATATTGCAGATGAAAAATACTTTGCATGTAATCAAGATGGCGTCACCAGGTCTGTTTATGTATTCGAAGTTTCGAGGACATAAAAGCGAAATGGAGAATGCTTCGATAACAAAAATCCCTTTCCTTTGTAGTGTGGGTCCCAAACGCCTCTTAACACTAAAAAATCAGACAAAAATGTGTACTCGCAGTTAAGCGTCCTCGCGCTAGCATTTCATTGGAGGCAAGGCTGTTTTAAAAAGGCTGCACGGATGCTTTCATTTCCAAAACACGTGAAAATGATCGATGGAGGGATATTCCTTTTTTTTTACGGTGGATGTATAGATATTCTTTTTTTTTACGGTGGATCCGTGACTTGAATCACGTGAAAATTAAAGAACTACACCAATTCAAATTATTTCCTTCACATAAAAAGTCCGTGATAGTTTAGTGGCTAGAATTACCGCTTGTCGCGTGGTAGACCGGGGTTCAATTCCCCGTCGCGGAGATTTTGCTTGCGCAAGTGGTTTAGTGGTAAAATCCAACGTTGCCATCGTTGGGCCCCCGGTTCGATTCCGGGCTTGCGCATATTTTTTTAACTTCATCTGAGAACAAGAAGCTTCAACAAAGACGATCTTGCATCGTCATATTTTAAAACCAAATGCATAATTGCGCATTGAGCAATGCAACGCAATATTTTATTATTGTTGCATCTAGGAAGTACTGGACCTAGAGTACATGCACCACATATGGTATTTCAGAATAAAGCCAACATGGCTGTGATCACTGCATTGTTTGCATCACGGTCATAGATGAGAAAGGAAGGACAACCTTGCACAGGCTACTGGTGGTACTCTTCCGTGTTTGATTAGAAGTGATAAATCCGATTTTTTGTGGACAGGCGAAGTACATAAATTTCACTGACAGGCCAATAACTTCTTCACCACAAGAGAGGACTTTGAAGCTGAGGAGTACAATTCCAAATCTGGGAAGTGCTTTTTGTATTTGCTGGGGATACATGGAAAGTCACTTCTAGAAAAGGTAACAGATAGCATCGAAGGATTTTGTTGGGCAGAGAGTGTTTCATTTACAAATGGAACGGCTGGAATACAACCTTTCCAACGCATCGATAACATCACATACATACACACATACAGTAATTAAAGTTCAATTACGATGAAATTAATGTGGAGTATCCAATATTCCCTCCGCTTCACATTTCTTTATATGTATAATTACGTCAGGACCCCCAAGTGTTGAAACAATTCACAGCGATTACAACCTAGCCATCGTATATCGACTCCCCGGAGTGAATAACAACAAAGCGGATTTCATCTTTTGCGGATAAATGCAGCAACAAGTCCTTGACTCTGTTCTATCCTTCTCCTCAACCGTTGCGCTACCATACTAAAATTATCACCACCAACGCTAATCTACCCCCGAGGTCGGCTATAAAACAGCGACATTCATACGACATTTCCTGATAAAGGGAGGCATATACGTACGATAATCCTTGTCTGATGATAATTCAATTGCAGCAATTAGCAGCTAACAGTAGAATTGTATACCGCAGAATTGAGTTACCATGAGATTGACAAACAGTCTTGTAGCACTTGCACTTGCAAATTTTGTGTTCGGTGTCCCCGTAGAGAATGCCCAAACGGTTATTGTACAACCTCCCTCCCAAGTAGAGGGAGCTCTGGTTGCTAGAACCTTGGTTAACCGAGAGTCTTTGACCAATGTCAATACGGTGAAGAGGGTAAAAAAGTCCGACGGAAGTACAAGATTCTTGCCTGTATCCAGCATGGAGTACTACGCTGACTGTGGAGAAGACGGTGACCCCTATCTACTTATCGTGGATATCGGTTCCACATTTCAGAACATAGTCAGAGGCTCAGACTACTCTCTTACCATCAGAGTCGGAGACCACCCCGATTACGAAACCGTAAACTCTAGTTATCCGGGCGGGATTTCCAGCTCCCCAGCTGGGTCTCCAAGAGTCCAACTCACAGGAAAGCTTGTCAATGTCAGTTTCAGATCTCCACTTGATGCGGAATTGCTCAAGCTTGAGGCCTGCTTCTTGAAAAGACACCCGGATGCTAGTAGTTGGCTTCCCAACAACATTATTTCCCCACATAGGTCCCATTGGTCCAAGTTTGTGGTTGAGGATGCCTACCTTGTTGGAGGGTTTGGCAACAAAGCTTATATTGGCCCAATCGATGGTGATCTTTACCATTCTGTGGGAACACTTCCAGACGAGTAATTTGCGGGCTTGGGATGCTCCGGATAGGTGTAACCACAGAAACCGATGTGTTTCCTGGATTCATCAGAGCGTCCCTATTACTACTATTTTACTGATATTTCACCGTTTTGGTAATTATGCCTTTCAAATTATATAGCTAAATAAATGCCGACCGCCGGGAATTACTTTCTTTATACCTCGTTTCAGCCTTTCTCCTATAGTCCATAGCACCCCTACGGAACTCTGGAAATTCTGCATTTCGGACTTCGCTAAAAATATATTATACCCCTAATAAAGAACCTATTTTCAACAGTCTTGACCCATTAGCCAGAAACCTAGGCTTTACAAATAAATTGGTAATGGGCTACCCCACGCAAATCGGCCACAAAAAAATCACGGATAAACAAAGTTCCAGCCATAAGCCTTTTCTCCAAAAAAGAACCACGAAGTGTCGAATTTCCTTTGGCAGCGGTGCCATTGGCCCTTGCCTCCATTGTTGACGCGATGTAGGTGTTTTCCTCGATATAAAGCTTATTACATAAAACTTTCTAATGGCGGGTATTGATTGAGAGTATACCCCACAATTCGTGAAGCGGATAATCCATCAACCTGGGAACGCAAAATACCAAGACGTATTATTCACATCGAGAATTTCCGTTGGATCAGGAACAGAGGGTACCCCACCAGATCATGGGTTATCGAGGACTGTTGCTGTGTATTTAAAGGAAACAGGTTCCCTTGTTGAAGGGTAGAATTCGATAACCACTACTAGCCAAAAAACCCTCCTTATATTTATTAGTTGCAAAAAAGCCCCTCTTAAACTGACTTAGTTAACATGACAGCACCAACGAATCCAAAGATCAAGCACACCAACACAGACGTGTTGATCATCGGGGCTGGACCCTCGGGGTTGATGGCTGCTACGTGGTTGGCCAGAGCTGGCGTTCCCTTCAGAATCATCGACAAGAGATCAAACGAGATCTTCTCTGGTCAAGCAGACGGGTTGCAATGCCGTTCACTTGAGGTGATGAAGTCTTTCTCTGGAACCACTTTCGACATGACGGGCTTGGATTCGGCATGGAAAATGGGTAACCACATGATCGAGATGTGCTTCTGGAGTCCAGATGAAAACGGCGAGTTGGTGAGATCAGGTAGAATTCCTGACACTCTTCCAGGCATCTCTCGTTTCCAGCAAATCGTCATACACCAGGGATACATCGAGAAATGGTTCGAGGAAACCATTAAGCACTTCTCCTTTAAAGAAGTTGGCGTGGAAAGACCATTCTTGCCATTAAACATTTCTATTGACGAAACTGTCGCCGAAGACCAAGACGCTTATGCCGTTGAAGTTTTGGTTAAGAACTTGAGTAGAGAAAAGCTTTCTCAACCAGAACAGTTTAGCTCTAAGGTAGCCAATGGTCTTTACAGACAATTCGAAGGTGATCAAGAGAAATTCTATGCAAACCTTAGTGCCGACATCGACAATGACCCAAATGCTGATGCTGAAGACTACGAAGTCATTCATTGTAAGTACGTAATTGGTTCCGATGGTGCCCACAGTTGGGTCAGAAAGCAATTAGGTATCGACATGGATGGTGAAACCACCGATTTCGTTTGGGGAGTATTGGACATGGTTCCTATCACTGACTTTCCAGATATCAGAAACCGTTGTGGTATCCACTCCAAGGATTCTGGATCTGTTATGGTCATCCCAAGAGAGAACGACTTGGTTAGATTTTATATCCAGTTGAAGGAAGTGGACAGAGATCCAGGAACCAAGACTGACAAAGCCGAATTCACTGGTAATGTCGACGACAAGAAAGCTAGCACCAAGGGTAGAATTGACCGTTCCAAGATCACTCCAGAGCTTATCTTGAAAAATGCTCAAGAGATAATGAAGCCGTTCAAGTTGGAAATGACCGACTTGGATTGGTTCACTGGTTACCAGATTGGTCAGAGAGTTAGTCCTAAGTTTGACAAACTTAACCGTGTATTCATCTCTGGAGATGCCTGTCACACTCATTCTCCAAAGGCTGGCCAAGGTATGAATGTTTCTATGATGGACACCTTCAACCTTGGTTTCAAGTTGGCTTTGGTCTGTAAAGGTCTTGCCAAATTAGATATATTGAAGACCTACGAAAGCGAGAGATTGGGAGTTGCCAAGGAGTTGATTGCCTTTGACCATAAGCTCTCTAGAATGTTTAGTGGTAAGCCAATGATTCCTAATTCCAAGACATTGGAAGATGGTGTTGATATGGACGAGTTCCACAGAGCTTTCCTCAAGGGTAACGAGTTTGCTTCTGGTACCATTGTGGACTATTCAGACTCTCTCTTGATCGACAAGTCGGACGTTGAAGAACCTGATTGTGATGGCAGGGTTCTCTCATATTTTGCATCCAAAGTTCCAGTTGGAAGAAGATTGCAAACCACTCTCATCTTGTCCCAAGCAGATGGAAGACCATACCATATCGTTGACCGTTTGCTCTCAGATGGTCGTTTCAGAGTGTTGATCTTCCCAGGTGATGTCAAAGCACATCCAGAGAACGTGCAGACTTTGAATAAGTTCGATACCTATTTGCAATCAAAAGATCATTTCCTGAAGAAGTACACTCCAGTTAATGCCTTTGATAACTCTGTCATCGATGTCATTACCATTCACGCTTCAAACCGTCATGACGTTGAGATTTTCGACTTCCCAGAGTTTACCAGACCTGTTGATTTCAAGGGCCGTCGTGACTACTGGAGACTCTACTCCGGTGTTGGTCCAACATATCACGAAGGAGATGTCGATGCTTATGAAGCTTACGGTATTGACAAGACCCATGGTGCTATCATGATTGTCAGACCAGATGGTTACGTTGCTAAGGTGTCCAAGTACAACATGAGTGGATTGGAAGAGGTAGAAAACTACTTCAAGAAGTTCATGATTCCTCAAGAGGGAAAGGTATTAACCAAGCGTGATATCAATGTTGAAGACAAAGACAGATTCGCAAAGCCATTGCTTGCTGTATAAAATGAGAGGGTTGACCAGGTTGTCCTAATCCTCTTGTAATTATCGATGAATTGCAGTTATTGAATATTCTAAAAATTAATTCCGTTTATTATTACATAATTAATTATTTTCATTAATTTGTGATAGGCTAGACCTATTAGTTAGTAGCATCATTAAATATCATAAGTACCCATGGGTATATTATTGGATGTAAATTATAACCTTGTCATTTCTGTATTGCAAAGGACTCTATTGCTTCTCTTCTCTCTGCTTGAATCATCCTGACCACTAGGCTCCTTGAAACTCGGCAGAGGCCAAGTTACGATGTGGAAGGTCTTTCTTAGCTCGTCTTTCTCTCAATCTCGCCTTCTTTTCCTCCCAGAACATTTCAGCTTCTACCACAGCACACAAAGCTTGTCCCATTGCCTTGAAATCGGTCATCAAACTAACGTGGCCGCAGTCACTTGCAAACTTGCCGACAATTTCACCTTCACCAGTAGTATTGTCATAGAAACGGAACCCCTTTCTCTGTGGCATCAACCATTTTTGGTGCACCACTCCGTCTCCGTGACCGTAGAAGAACTCGTAGTAGTTACCGTCTTTGATGTCTTGTAAACCTCTAACGTTAGATCCTCTCACTGAAGGCACTGTATTACCATAAACCATAACCAAAGGAGGATACTCTGGCTCTAAGTCTTCTCTGAAGTTAAGTGTCATCAAGTACTCCTTGGTCAGTTTCAAAGTCTCACAAAGGTACTTGTAAGCCTCTGAAAACGAGAAGCTGAAGAGGCTTTCTGCATCCACCTCGTCGGGATTGGAACGCATCGACGTTAAAGAAGGAGAAGTTGAGTTCTCGCGTAATGCAGTCGAGAAAGTTGCTGAACGGACGGTAGATTCCAATTTCTGTCCCTTTTCATTCGTGAGAGACGAAGACAAAGAGCTTTCATCTAATGATGAGTGCTTGATTTTCCTATTCAAAACATTCGGACGATAATTCTTGAAAGCATTGCTGATCAGATTGATGCTTGGAAACGAAATTGAAGAATCAGATGGAGATAATGGGGTACTCTTATAACCACTTTCTTCTAGAAGTCTTCTCTCCTTTGAAACAAGCGGGTTCAAGTTATACTCAACCCATGTTTCTGGATCAAAGTAGTCTAAATCATACCATTCTTTCGTCTGCTCATTGTAGAACACTCTTCCACTTAACGGAAGGAAAATAAAACTCGATCTCATCATGAAATTCGTTTCGTATGTCAAAATCTTATCGGACAAGATGACAGAGTCTCCAAAACGAATGGGCCCCAATATGTTCAAACACTCACTGGGTACACCAACGTATATGATAGACCTAAAGAGCTTAGGATTTCTCTGTAAAGCTCCATGAGCCATTAAACCACCCATAGAATGGGCAACTACCAATGACGGCTTGCCTGTTTTATCGTACAACTTTTGAAGGTAATCTTCCAATTGCTTTGATATAATATGTCCATTTAAACGCCAGTCGTAGCCGAACTCGTGGACATTCGTATGAGGGTTGCTATCAAGTTTCTTGATGAATCTCTTACAGATATCAATAGGTCCGATGTTTTTCAAGATACCATCTGGATAGATATACTTCACTGCATTGATTTCATCATCTATGGTCGGTCCAAGTAAAAGGTTAATTTTCCTTAAGTTGAAGCCGGCTTTGATCGGGATCCATACTCTCTTCTTTGTCTTCGTATCTCTAAGAATGGAACCTCTGTATCCACCAAGAACTACAATATTACCTTCGATCTCGTTGTATATACTCTCGTAGTTCTTCTCTTCTTTCCTATTCTGGAGAAATTCAGGCAAAAGATTGACGGCCAATGAGTGCTTAACAGCTCTGAATCTAGTGTCATCAGTACCCTTGTACTTTTTGAAGTATTTAGCATCTTCTACCGTACCAATTGATTGCTGTCTTTCTAATTTTAACCTCATTTCCTCCTTGACTTCATCGTGGATATCATGATTTCCGATAATAGGAATCGAGTCTATCCGAAAAGATTGCATCTGTTTGTACAAGTTGCTTCTGATATTCGTTAATCCACCAAAAGGCAAGTCGAACGAGAAGACCTTTTGGGAATGATCCCTTATGGTTGCACTATCTATCACATCGTCTTTGTACGGACTTTCCACAGCTATACGTTCCTGATCCTGAGTGGTTCTGTTACCATCTGCTATCGGATGAGTATTCTTCTTGCTGTATAGCCCATCTACAGATTGTCCTCCGACAATAGAACTAGCGTCGTTTCTCGATAGCCGCCGTGATAACGATGCCGTACTTTGATTCGCCTCCAATATCGTGGATGAGCTGAAATCAACCGGTATTTCCTCCACTTCGTCATCTTCCTCGTAGTACTCTTCTTCTTCTTCGTCCGGCGAAACAAGTGAGTTCAAGGATTCTCCAGTGTTAGCGATAGAATCAGGAAGCCGAGGAGGCTCTGGACCTTCAACAGCCAGTTCTACTGGCTCTCGGGACTCGGCCTCGGCCGAACCTTTCTCGTTGTCTACAGCCATGTTTTCAAGTGTTCCAAGAATTCACCAATGCCAAACTGAAATCTTTTCTTGAATAATGCTAATGCCTATGCTATTATAGTACGAATTGAACCGTTACAAACTAGTGTATCTCGGACAATTTGCGAGTTAAATTCTACAGTAAATTCAATTGAATAAATACAGGCTCTACAGTGAATCAGCCTCGCCCACTTGCCTGTTAACAACCTTTTAACCCTAATAAGCTACTAACCATCAATTCAAATTATGGCTTGATTTGGATTTTTCAGTTTGACAGGTCAATTCCGGTGCAACCGATAGGAGTTGATGGGCCGAATGCTTCAGATCCGACATACAGAAAGGACCCAAAGCGGGACGGAACAGGAAATCCGGTATCAACGAAAGGGCTCATTCAATCCGATGAAGGACGTGATAAGACTGGAACAGATACGAGATGGGGTGCGAATTCGATTGTTGCACCGTATGGGCGGTAGTCGGCCATGTTGGCGGATGTGTAGGACATTAAGCGAGTGTTTACCCACTTTGTTACATTTACATTGACTTCATTGCTAGAAGTGTGCCATCTTGCTTATCTAATATACTACATAAGCGACTAAAATTTAATACTATGGGGTAACAAGTTCAGTCACGTGATAAAACTTGGACATCTTCAATTATCGCACGACCCGTGAATATAGCATGGCTAAAGAATTTGGTTGCTAAATAGTTTAATATCGGATACTACGGCACCTATTCCGAGTAAGGATAAATGTCTTGAATCATGGAATATAAATATGTGTTGTCGTATTGGATTTCTTGCGAATTTATCAGCGTAAAAATTACTTTAAAATAATTAACTTCATTCAGTTTCATCATTACATTAGCATTGAAGTTAATTATTGCCTATACTTTCGTCCTAAATGATATGATATCGTACCCTTTTACAGTGTTTTCATTTTATTTGTCGCAACGAGATGAAGACATATACACGTTACTTGGCCCCAATTACGTATACAGAGTTATCACCCTAGAACAGAGTGGAATGCTCAATTATCATAATGGTAAATTATATTGATTTCATCAGAAAATGATAACAAGTTGAAACTTTCTGATACTTTAGCGAAAAATATATTTTCAAAGGCGAAGTCTGACTAGAAGACTAATCAGACTTCATTGTACGAAGTCTTGAAGTCGTCAGAACTGGACGTCTGCGATATCTCAGTATCAATATACACCTCCTGACTTGTTTTGACTTACTTATATATAACAGGCTTTCGTCACCTCCTGACTAAGGATATAAGACTGAGTTGTGAGTTGTTTTGAAATATTTTCCGGAGTTATCTTACATAGTAGTTGGAGAACCTCCCTTATCTAATGATCTCTATGTGTATTAACTGAGCTATTAAATACATGGGGTATTATAAAAAAGGTGCAGTCACGTGCAGCAACTATTAGGGACTACCAGAATCACTGGTTGCAAAACAATTGGAATATCAGATCAAGCATGTTTTACTTGAGAGCCAAGTAAGTCGTAATTGTAGACATACTGGTTTGTTCGTTATTTTTCTTCTTTTGCGGATTGGACTTATTAGTTTCCTGCGAAGCCTCTTGGGGCTTCTGCATCGAATTTATCTTTGCCTTCAACTTCAATGTCTTCAATGCGCTAGAGGCTTTATTCTTTATGGAAGACGCAGTCGTCGAAACGGATGTGAAAGAGACGTTGGAAGAGTCAGTTTTTTTCAATGATGTTGACATTATGGTTATTGTTTGAATATGTATCGGTGTTTTTAATCAGGTATTAATTGATACTTGAATGCAACAATTGAATATCTAACAAGAATTTCCCCGTGTATTTATACAATTTATTCGTTCCACAAATATCTTGCTATGAAAATTCGCAAGTACAACATAACTACTAAATTAACTCATAAAATAACTTTGATTACTCATACCCTAGTCGAAAGCAATCCATGGGTATACGTTTAAAAATGGGATCACTCAAGAATTTGCGTTTATTGTCTACTTAAGGTTTATGATTAGTGAGCATAAATACCAATTGGGATAAAGCGGCTCACTTTTCTTGGATAAGCTAAATTCCACGTTCTTCTTTTAGTGTTTGTAATCTCTATGCTTCGTAAATACGTCTAGTTGGTATGTAATCAGGTGTGGCACTAAAGGTTGTTGTAATTCACGGGTCGGCTTGGGTGCTTCATGTGTATGTGTTACGTTTGCTATTTGTAAGCTTTAACAGTTGTTGCGAAATACCAAATTGCACTTGTGCGGCCCCACCCCACGAATGTTCTGGAAGCCTCTTTTAAAACTGCATTAGTGGCACTACCTTACCTCGAGGCGGCCTACCCAATAGAACACAGCCGTATATTACCAGGTCTGAACAATTAATAATTTTGGTGGAGATTTTCTCGTATGTATATGAGTCATTAAAGGTAATAAAGGGAATATGAAGAAATACAAACAAAGTTGATACCCTGCACTTCAAATGGGCCCGATTACATACACTATGGTGTATTAATTATGGCTCGACTAATCCTTCTACTCTTTTCTATTACTTTCTACTAAACTCTTAAAAAAATATTATATCAATAAGTATTATATCAATTACATTCGTGCATAGTATGACTATTTACGCAGAAATTAAACTCTCTTGCTCACCAATAATGAGTCATTACTGTTCTCTATGGTCTGTATGCCATTGGATTTGTTGGTGTCTGTCTTGAAGAGATCCTTGTTGTGTAATCTAGTTTGAGTTTCAAGTCTGGCGTTGCTCAAGACAATTCTGTGGGCATCACGGGCAGTCAAGTTTCTGTCAAACAACTTGTCCATGTCTTCCAAGGCGATACCCTTTGTTTCTGGAACAAAGAAGTAGACAAAAGGAATGGACAAGAGGGCCAAACTGGCAAAGAAGAAGTAAATACCGTATTTCATCTTGTCAATCATGTTATTGGTGAATCTGGACATGATGAAGATTGGCACCCAGGATACAGCAGCGTTGATAGCCTGGACGAAAGATCTGATATTCTGATCAAAGACTTCACTACCAACAACGAAAGGACCTCCTGACCATGCTAAAATGAAAGATGCGATCCAAATGTACATAAAACCAATGGCAGCTTTGCCACCTGGACCTGCCAGGTGACCTGGCTTCGTTGGGTCGTTCACCTTTAGGTAAGAACCAATATACCAGAAGCACAATGAACATAATGATGAAGACCACATGAAAGCTTTTCTTCTTCCGACTGTATCGACAATGAAGATGATATAAGTGAATGTACAAACAAACTTAACAACACCGAACATACCAGTAGAAAACAAGGTAGCATTTGTACCCTTAACACCCAAGCCAGCAAAAATAGTTGGAGAGTAATAGTTGATAGCTTGAATTCCCAAGAAGTTTTGGAAGAGGAACAAACCACATGTAATAAATAATCTTTGCAAAACCTTCTTGTTCTTGAAGAACACTTCGAAAAATGGATCCCATAATCCCAATCCAATGTGTTCCTTTTGATAGTTGATAGATTCCTTAACTTGGTTAACCTCATAAATAATGTACTCGTGGTCTTCGGGTAATTGTCTGAACCAAGTCAAATTCTGAATAGCCTCTTCGTATCTACCTACTTGGAACAACCATCTAGGTGACTCCTTCATGACAATACTTCCGATGAGGAACAAACCACTTGGGATTAATTGCACAGCAAATGGGATGAACCATTGTTTCTTAGATGTAGCAATGTGGGAGTCGACAGCGTAGGAAATCCAAAATCCGACCAAGTCACCGACTCTCCATCCGATTTCATAACTACTTGTTAACTGCCCTCTAATAGCTGGAGGCAGGACTTCAGATATATAGACCACCGTCAAGTTAGTTGAAAAACCGACAGATAAACCAGCCAACACTCTTCCCACATAAATAGGGGCTAAACCCACTTCCTTGGAAGCAGCCAACATAATCGCAGAACCCACAGTGATCAACACGGCGGCCAAAATCAACGAAATACGTCTACCCAAGTAATACGAGAATGGGTAGGAGAAAAGGGCTCCGAAGAAACACCCAGCATGGAAAACCGAAATGACATTAGAGATGATGAACTTGGAATGCTCTGAGCCATCAAGGCCAAACTCGTCCTTGAACGAGTCCAAGGCCACAGTACCTCCAATGAAACCTCCATCATAACCAATGATGATAGCAGCGGCAGAGGCCATGAGTGCTGTGGCGTATATTCTTATGTTGTAAACTTCTGGAGGAGTTGGTCTGTCCTCATCCTTTTGAAACATGTTTCTGAACCGGAACACCGACTTCTTCTGCGGCACCGCCTTCTCTTCAGAGACGATGGACGCCGTCAACGAGTCCTCGTTCCTTGAGCGAACTGAATGGGAGCTCATGTCCTTTTCGATACTCATTGGATGGTGCTCTGTTCTCGTTGTGTTTCGACTAGATAGGCTTTTGTTAGTGCAAGTACGGCAGAGGCTGATACGATACTGTACAAGCTCTCCTGGTTCTTGATTTTTCACACTACAAAAGATCTGGGCGATACTTTCTTATCCTTCTGAGAACGGAATCCAGATATGAAACGGCAGACGCCTCGCTTATATAGGCCTGGGATCTACAATCTTGCTCTGTCGAATTTCGGCTTTCCACTTCCAAACTTCTCCCAGTCTTACTACGGATTATTATTTACTTCTATGAATGTTACTAACCATCAAATCGTCCACCAGGAACAATAACTACCCCACAAAATAAACCCTTGAGCTGTCTGATTGTTTCTTTTTCAAAATTGATAGAAGCGAAATGCAAAAAATAACAGATGCGTCCATGGACACAGCCGTGCCGCAGTAGTGGGGGATGGGACGGAGCCTCCACCTGGGGCGCCCCCACGCTGTAAGGGAACTTGGCGTGGAGTCGCGTGGGGGCTACCCGTAGAGTGTTTTGGGGGCGCCAACGTCTTTCTTGCTGGAGTTGGGGGATTGGTATAGCGACGATTTGGTGTTTGGACAGCGAATGGTCAGATCCCGGATGCGTCAGCGACGCTGGCAAAGCTGGAAATACTGGAGTACATGATGCTGGTATGTGGGTTTGAGGTACACCCCCACTGCGAGCGATCTAGGGTAAAGTTGGGGTCAACATGTTGAGAAGCAGGTGAGGTACGATTGTGCCCATGGGGCGGGCGTGGAGATAGATCAAACTATAAGTGGTAATTGCAAATGTGGTGCTCGTAAAGGCTCGTAAATTGGGAATTGCAATTGAAATCGAGGTGGGTTTAGCGAGGGTACCAATTAAATATTGGGGAAATGGTGGTTTCTGTGGAGTGGACAAGACTTGGAGAGCTTCATCAACGATTGCAAAATCTGGGATTGGTCAGTTAACGTTAAAATTTAATGCTACATGTTATGAGCACATCCCTTCAAAACGTGAAAAAACTGTTAAAGGTGCTAATTGGTAGTAACAGATATAAAATTTGCAAAAAAACAAATTGGACGAGACAGGAATCGAACCAGTGACCTTCTGCTTGCAAGGCAGACGCGCTACCAACTACGCCACACGCCCCAATTAGTTATTATTTTTAATTCACGCTCCTCTGTGAGCAGTGTTTCACGTGATTAATCACGTGACCGATTTTAGTTGACTGACCTTTAAAGAGGTCCCAAATGATGTTAAACCGGTGGTTAAACATAGTAAACGTCATTTTAGGGTACTTTGGGGGTTGCTAAATGGTAATTGGTGTGAAAATTCAAGTTTTTCTCTTTCTGGGTATCAAATAGTTATGGGTTGGGGGAGGCTTACATCGTTGAGAAGGGTTGGCGAAGCTAACGAAGAAGATCGTTAACTTGTTAGTCTTGGTTTAGTTAGTTAGTTAGTTAGTCAATTTGCAATGTAGTCCACCAATTGGCAGTGCATGTTGATCATCGGGTGATATTTCTTGGAAATTGACAGTTTTATGATGTCTTGTTTTAGGTTGTATTATGTAATCGAGCACTATTGTTTCAGGTTTTGACACACCAATATTTACACAGCAATACTGGAACACTGCTCTTGACGAGAACCATACTCTAGTGTACTCCTACTCCTCTGCTACACCAAAGCTCTAGCACACTTCTTTCCATGCTCGAACTCACTGTAAATATATATGAGACAACCACCACGCACTCACTGCTATATGTACATACATACACTATATTTACAAATATACAATAGTATACTAATTACACACATACTAAATACAATAGTGTATATAAACATACTTCTTTTACGGGGATAGATCTTTATTACTGTCTAGCTATATCAAAAGAGAGATAGATAGAGAATAAATATATACAAATACTAGTAAATATGGGGTATATATACATATATGCACATACTATATATAGTGTACACATACAAATATGTCGTCGTATGCGACACCTCTTCCCCCCACTCTTCCTCTTCCTCTTCTCCCCCATGCGATAAAACGCGTTCGTGCGACACGCGACACGCCAAATCTTTTTGTTGATTTGTGAAATTCCAAAACAGTCAAGTTTTAGTCCGAACAGAGCTGCTAAATACTGAAGTACGAGCAAGCCCGTGTGTTTGTATAGATTTACGGGAGTCAAATAGCCAATTACAGTGCCCCCCATTGCTACTGCTTTTCACCCGCCAATTTTCACTTGATATCCAGCCGTTACTACGAGCTTGTTGGTCGTTTTGAAGAGTACATAGAAACCATCAGACGGCTCACCAGCCATCTCATACAACTGGGCCACGAAAAGAACCCCGACACTCGCTCACAAACACACTACCAGCCATGTACATAACCCCGAGTCACTACTCGGAGGTTTTCCAGGACATCAAGAGGACGTCGCTCTCACATTCAACTTGTAAGCTAGTACTATTCGTGTCTTGCTTGAACATCGACTCGCTCTGTGCCGCCAAAGTGCTAAGCTTGTTGCTCAGAAAGGAGTTGATTCAATACCAGCTCATCCCAGTGGTAGGCTACACAGACTTGAAAACACATTACTCGAATCTCGATGAAGAAGTGACAAACGTAATACTCGTAGGATGCGGTGCTATGTTGGACTTGGAATCTTTCTTCGAGATTAACGCCGAAGAACTCGCCTACGAGCTCAACGCCAATGGCAGAAGCAATTCTGCCAATGAAGACTCTCTCAACTTAAACGACGATTTGAGACCTGACAAAAAAGTGGGCTGGAAAAGAAAGATATACGTCATAGATGGTCACAGACCGTGGAACTTGGACAACGTCTTCGGTTCGTCCGTTGTAGTATGCTTGGACGATGGTTTCATAGACGCCAACTTGTTAGAAGAAAAATCAGCATATAACGTTCTAGTAGAGGAGAATGAAGAGGAAGATGAAGAAGACGAGGAAAACGACAGCTCTTCTTCAGAAAACGATGATTTTAACGAAGAGGAGATTACAGAAGACGACGAGGAATACAATGATGACGAGATAATAATTGGATCTCAGGACTCAGAAGATACAGTTTCTCGAAAACGAAAAAAGCAGGAAAGAAGATTGAAAAGATTGAAAAAACAACGTCGAATCGAAAAGTCCAAATACGAAGACACGATTCAAACCTACTATAACCAAGGAACAACCATAATGACAGCTACTTCTACTACTATCTATGGTGTTTTGGCAGCTATTGGTGAGACAAGCATAGAGAACCTTTGGCTAGCAGTTATAGGAACTTCTTCGCTCGATAACCAGTATCCAGAAGTATATGATAAGCTTCAGCCTCTTCTTAAGGATGAAGTATTAAGATTGAACCCATCCAACCATTCCATTAGTAACAACAATATCAACGAGAAGACAGCAGATTCTACTTCCCTTAGCATTGAGAGGGACTACCACTTGTTTCTACTACGCCATTGGACGCTTTACGATTCCTTCTTCTACTCCAGTCATGTAAATTCGAAATTGAATTTATGGAGAGAAGACGGCCGTAAAAAGCTCCACAAACTCTTCGCCAAAATGGGTGTTTCGCTTGCAGTTGCACAACAGAAATGGCTCTATATGGACACGACTGTCAAGAGACAGCTTCCATTCATTTTTAATAAGTATTTGCCTACGTACGGTCTTGAGGGTATCGTACGAGAAGGTTTCATCAGAACTTTTGGTTACACCGGACAATTATCAGCAATGGAATGTGTAGAATCGTTGACGGCACTTCTTGAATCAGATAAGAGATTGCTCAATGGAGACCGCGAGAGCACTCCTAATAACGAAAGCGATGACGACGACTCGCAGGATGAAGAAGAGAGAATCCTGGAGAAGATAGACCGTAAGGAGAAGTCGTGGATCAACAACTTTTGGTCCTCTTGGGATGCTTTGAACATGAATCCAAACACCGTAAGTACCAACAAGACCATTAACTCGAATTTCAAGAAGTCGAAGGGATTTGACTTGCTCATGCAGGGATTGGAACAAGCGAAGAAGATTCAGCAAATCATTTTCAGAACCGGAATGTCGTTGTTAGAAAGAAAGCTTATCAAGAATTTAAGACTATACAGGTTATGCGTTCTTAACGATGGTTCTATTCCTGACTTGGTCATCTTTAATAACCCATTAATGTTATCTAAGCTCGGCACTTGGTTGCTTGAGAACATCACAGAATTATACATCATGAACTCAAACCAGGCTTTAAAGCCATTGGTTGTTGCCAGTTTGGATGTTGCAAGTGACACCTATCTCGTAATTGGTATGGCCCCCAAATATCCTAGAGGAATGGATAATTCAGCCAAGGCAAGATTGGCTCAAGAAGGCAAAGAAGAGAATGGCCAAGAATCCTCCTCGACTCTTACTACCCGTTTGAATACGTTTAGTGTAGCATTCCAGCAGTTAGCCAATACCTCAGGAGCAAAGATCAGAATTGATAGTTTCGATAGCTCAGTCATTGAAATCAGAAAGGATGACCTTCCCCCATTCCTTGAAAGGTTAACATTAAGCGGATTAATTTAGCATTGTATTGTAATATATAACTTTTGCATTGAGACATTTGAAGTTTCTTGGGTATCTGGTATGTTCATTCGAAATGATGATTTTCACCTAAGATTTCAGAGGCCAACATTTATGCTTTACTGCAGTAAGTATTGCATTTATTGTGATGTAATATGTATCTTTTGCATCTACGAGTTTACTTCTATAGATGTAGAGTATAACCTCAGGTATCCTCTGTAAAAGAAGTACAACAACTCATTGAAATTTTCGAATATTACAACCACAAAAACACAATTACTACTACCACTCCCATTAGACCTCTCTCACGCCATATCCTATTCTGTATCTCCTCAAATACCTTCCTTCCCTATCTGTTTGCACCCAGTAAATGGAAGAGCTAATATTATTACGTAAGAAATTACTTAACACATATATAGTCTTATCAGGATTCTTTCTTAACAAAGCAGTTAATTATTATGATTGCTTTGGCTAACACGCCATAAAATGACGGAATACGTGGTAATTGGGTATGTATTTGTAGATTAAACTATGTTTACAGACTAAAACTGACCTTTTTTCTTGGAAGTTCCGGTGTAATTGGTCTTTATACCACCTTCTTGCTACTTGAAAAGGGTATAGACGCAGCTACTATCTCTGTAGTTGCAGAGTATCATCCAGGAGACCAGTCGATTAACTATGCTTCGCCTTATGCTGGAGCTTATTTCTCTGCTTGTATCGGTGAGCTGCTTATTAAGTACAGTAAGTTCACCTATGAGAATATCCATCGCGTACAACAAAGCTTGGGCAAAGAGTCCGGGGTAGACTCCGTTCCCTCAACCGAGTACTTGGATGAACGTCCTTCAGATCACTATTTGAAGACTATAAGCGGATTCCTCGGGGATTTCGAGACTATCGAGAATCCTGAGGTAGATGACGCCAAAATCGGAGTAAAATACAAAGCTTGGGTCTTCAATAGTCCTCTATTCATTGGTAACTTGATGGCTTACTTGGGGAAGGCTGGGATAAGATTTGAAAGAAGGAAGTTGGATCACGTCAAGCAGGCATTTGCCAAAAGTACCAAGGTTGTATTCAACTGTTCGGGAAATGGGTCGATTACATTGGGTGGTGTTGAAGATCCGAAGTGCTATCCCACAAGAGGACAAGTCGTTGTGGTAAGTGCTCCACATGTTAATGAGTGTGTTTCAATGTGGGGCGACGATTCCACCTATATCATTAAAAGGCCACATTCCAAGACAGATGAAGTGATTCTTGGAGGCTTCTACCAGGAAAAGAACTTCGATGCAAATACGTATGGCTTTGAAACAGAAGATATCCTTCGAAGAACCACGAAGTTGTTTCCGCATCTCTTGGAATTAAATCCTTATGGAAAGACATTGGCTGATTTGAGAATATTACGAGTAGTAGCAGGTGCTAGACCTTCGAGAGCGGGAGGTCCTCGGATCGAATTGGAGAAGTGTGAATATGGTACTGTCATTCATAACTACGGAGCAGGCGGTTGTGGCTATCTCTGTGGACTTGGAATGAGTAATGAGGCAGTGGAGCTCTTAGATAAGGTAGATTAATGAAGTATGGTACAAATTGTATTACTATATGTGGGGTATTAATGCGATAGGTCTATCACAGGTTCATCAGAGTTCCATGAGTGCTCTATTGAAGCCTTATTTAGTATGTATAGTGGTTGAAGACTGTCACGTTGAACACCATATTCTGTTGATGACTTTACACGGCGGTTTAATAAGAAATTCTACTATTCTCTTAAAGGATATCATAGAAGACGCTATCTAAAGTAGAAAACGAAGACAATACCACGAACCTCTACTCGACAATTCAATGAACTTGTCTTTTCATTTCAATAACACTACACAGTTCTACGCCAATCTCAATAAATACGTATATGATAACCATCTCTATAAAAAAACTCAAAGAAAGACCACCCTAGGAAGTAAAGAAACGTATTTCAATGGTACGGCTACTATGGCCTTCCATGAACTGAAAAAGAAGGGAAACTATGGCTTTGACAAGCCCACGATAGATATAAAGTAATCTAGAAGAATCCAGAACATGAAAATGCCTAGAACCCTATAATAACATATAACCCTATAATAAAATAGAACTCTGGAATAACGCCTAGAACACTAGGACAACGGCTAGAACTTAGAACAACCCAATCAACTAGAACAAAGCACTGAACGCCACGGAAAACAACGACATCAACATAGCACTGAATGCGTTTTCTGTGTTGATCAATCCATTGGATCCACTGCTCTTCTTGGTGGAAGATGACGAAGCAGGGGCTACAGAAGACAAGTTGTCGGTAACTTGAGCTCCAGCTTCCTTGATCCAACCGGACAAGTCCGAAGCAGAAATGGAAGAGTTGAAGTCGGTAGAGTTCAGGATGAAGACAATGGCCATTCCATTGGCATCAAAAGCGACACCTCCACGCATGATCCCGGTGGTATCTCTTAACATGTGACCGTAAGCAGCAAGACCACTTTCAATATTGTCAGTTCCTTGGTAGTCATGAACCGTGGAGTAGAGATGGTTCGATTCAGTGCTGTTCATGACCTCGAAAATGTCAAACTCACCACAACCCGATCTCCAACAAGAGCAGTTGGCATTGAGTGAATACTGGGCAGTTCTAGGAATATGGGCATTCAACAACCAAATAGCTGGCATGTCCCAGTTGGCTACAGAGTCCTTAGAGCCACTGGTGGCTTCTGGCATAGTGAACTCAAACAAGAACATCTTAATGGTTCCATCAAATCCCTGGTAGGCTGGAATACCTTCTCTGTAGACTCCACAATCGTTATTGGTACCAGAAGCATCACAAGTCAAGTTCGAGAAGATAGCGAACTCGTCATTGGAGTTGAGAACCGTTCCTTCTGCCAAGACAGTTGCCGAATCAGCAGCTGAAAGACCATCGGAATCAGCAAACGTCAAGGCCTTGCCAAGACAAGTGGAGTTCTTACCAGCAGCTGTCAAGAAAGTGACATTCTCGGCGGTTCCGGAAGAAGCCTCGAAGAACGCCAATCTTTCCCAAGCCGAGGAGTTGGAAGCTCCATGGACGAAGTCTGGGGATGTGTAGAAGGCAAACGAGTTCAACTGCAATGGGCCTCTGAAGTGGACCGACACGGCTTCATTCAATGGAGCATTTGCACCCGAGAAGCTCACGGTATCAGTGCTTAGCACACAAGAACAGTCGTCGTCGTAGATATTGCTGAACGACTCGACATTTCTGTAGGTGCCGCTGAAGCCCAAGTTGTCGAAGGCAATGACATCGATCTGCTTGGAATTGGAGGTTGCTGTGGATGAAGATGACGAAACAGACTCTGAACCGGAGCCAGCTCTCTTAACGGGAGTAGCCTTGCTGAAGACAGCAGCTGCATAGAAGGCTACCACGGAGGCTAGCGAGCGAGAGAACTTCATGGTACAATAGGAGGGGAAGGTCGATAGCGAATGATCAAGCTTGAGTGAGAAACAAGCAGTAAAAGCACCTATTGATATAACAACTACAATCAACAAGAAACCAAGAGACCCGAAGTGTTTGTCCTGAAAAATTGCGTGCTTATGCAGATGGCCCAAGATATATATAGAAGCAAGGAAAGGTGATCCAACGGGGTCCGAGGGGGCTATACAGAAATAGAAAAAAAACTAATGAGGATGCCGACGGGCTGGAGATGCAAGACCCAGATAGAACGGGCGAAATTTTGTATTTTTAGACCGATCAGAGGGAAGATGGGTTGTTTACTGTTGTTATGTACAGAGGGGGATAAGTGGGGGCTGTTGAGGGTATTACTGTGTAGCGGAGGTGTGATAATTCGACACAAGAAAGTGAGGTTGTAGGGGTTCAAAGAGTGGGGTGATAAACGAGATGGAGGTGAAGGCATAGAAGAGGGACCAAAGGTTGTTGTAGAGACTGTAGAGGCTATAGGAAGCGGGTTCGTAAATATGACGTTATGCTAAAAAAATGGGAGTATGCTGCTATATATGGAACGTTAACTTTTAGTAAGGAGAGAGCGAAGAGATAACGAGATGGAATAGCTAAATTATGATTGTTTTGGAATTACCGCATTCGTCGATGCTTCCGAGTAAGAGTCGTGAAGAGAACATTGGGGGTTAGTGTCTACTAAAAATTCAGCGCTATTGCAGGATGTGGGAAGGTAGGAAACGGAAACCAGAGAGCGGATGTACACTCCTGCAATGCCATTCATACGGTTGTGTTCATCCTCGATAAGAGTCTGTTCTACGCTGTGCCTACAGCTGTGCCTTACGCACTTGGCCCGCACCGAAGTTCTCTCTCCTTAACTCGTTTACCACTAAATGGTAGCTAAGCCTTATTGTATATAGGAAGAAGATAGATGTACTGTAATATCAGAAAAATGTCGCACGTTCCTTAAATTGTATCTTGATAGTAGTAAAAGCGGGCAGAGGGTTACAATGAGACTGGCTCATGAAATGAATTTCTATGTGCGAATAGCAACATTTCTTTGAATGTTATTGTATGGCTTAAAGGACCCGTAGAACGATATCGCATAGTGAAATTAGAATAGAAAGAAAAAGTGATCAGAAGAGAGATTTAAGCGAGATGAAATACAATCAGATTTTTATAACTGCGAAGAAATCACGAAAATTTATTGACGTTGTGGAGTGAGTCCACGTTAGCGAGATGGATTCGATACCCATTTAGTCGTAGCAGAGGACAATGAATGCAATAAAAGAAAACTGGAAATGAATAGTATTCGGCCTTACAACTACGCTCGTAAGGGTGAAATACAAGAGATTAGACGGTTGTAATCAAAAGCAGTGGGTACATGTTGCTTAATTGGATGATCCTCCTAAAATCTTACCATCTTTGCAATTTTATATTAGGCGTTTTTTCGTTGTCGTTGGTTCATGCTGTGAGGTTCTTTATTTAGTTATTTAGTGAACGTAAACCTTATTTTTTAATATGAATAACTAGTTATAGGAAGTGAAGGATGAAGACTACTCATGATGACCCTTATAAGATGGGCTATGGATGTGTTACAATTTTGCAAAAAAGATATCATTATATTTATTAAATTATAATAATTGTATGAATTTAATTCTTTAAATGGATTGGTACCTGAATCTTGATAACATGAAACAGGAATTGCTAGTAATCGCAAACAAGAGAGTTGCGGTTAAACTGTTATTTGCTTCGTACTATCCACTCATCAATAGCAATAAGCTTTTAACTTTCTTTTCTTAAATATAAGTTAGTTCCAAAGTGACCTGCTGTATTTAGAAATACCCTTTCGACTAGGGAATCTGGTCCGGATTTATTACTTATCAATGACTTTCTCCAGTTTATTATTCTTAGACTATACCTTAATGGTAAAGAGATTGATTGATACTTAATTTATGTGAAGGGGAACAATAAATATTACTTAAATTTAATATATTTGTTATATATATATATATATATATATATATATATAAATATATCATAAACAAATAAATAATGAACGTTTCAATTATAAGATATAAAGGAGTAAAAGTATAAAAAGGTATACTAACTAACTAAACCATATGAAAGTCTTATTATGAACTAATACCAATGGCGGCTTTTTAATTCGTCCTATTCAATTTAATATTCATACCACAGATATATGTTTCGGCTGCTGTATAACTCCATAGAGGTTCGAGATAAGCTCCACTTGCCTTGCTGCTAAGATACAATGGAACATGAATATCAAAACATATTTTTCGGCAATTTTTAACCTCATTCTTGTGCGAGGACTACAGCTTTTTGGAAAAGAGAAAATCCACTATGTGAATGCTAAATATAATAGAATATAAAACTACAGAGAATTTTGTTGAAATAAAACATTTATTTCAATTCAAGTGTACTTCCTGGTGGGTCCATCGACGGTCTAGGTAATGGACTCTATTCCGGAACAGATATTATGACTCTTGAGTGAGAGATGGCACCTTTGGAATCATGTTTTAGCTTCAGCAAGAATCTCACGACACCAAACGAAGAACTTCAGATAGACGAAGTAGATAATGTTGGAAATGATATCGATATAGATATTGATGGAGAAGAAATCGTAGAAAGAAAGACAGAGGACCATACAGTTATTACGATAGCGCTACAAAATAAAGGCTTTGGGAAATGATCTTCGAAGATGGGGTCTACCCTCAGAGCAGCTATGATCATATGCATTTTTCAAACAGCCTACACCTGGAAAAGGATTTGGAATAAGACTGCCGTTGATGAGTTGAACGGTAAGACAAGTCAACCGAAGAAGCGTTGCCGTAAACCACTTCCCACTCATGCACACAAAGAGTTTGTACAAAACGTAGTAAGAGAAAACGCACCGGCAACGCTTGATGACATATTGAAGGGACTTAAACATGCCTTCGAGAATGTAAAAGCAAAAGCTTCAAAGTATATAATTTCGTAACTAACATCTGTGAGCTTAGTCTTAAAAAAATATTGAAGTGGGCTCTAAGAAGAAGACTGGATGAGCTCAGACAAGAAAGACTTGAATGGGCACAGGAAGCTTGATTTTAGATTGAATTGTATTTTTGTAGATGAAGCTGGTTTTAACATCAGTGTGAGAGTCGAATACGGCTGGTCGGCAGTGGGTGAACAGCCAACTCTTACTATCCCTGTAACTCAAGGCCACAACATTTCATGTGTTGTACCATATCCTCTAAACGTTGCATCGAGTTAAAGGCTAGAACACCAGCATTTCCCAATAAAAAGAGAAAACTTGATAGTGGTTATATTGTATCTGGTTCTTCAAACAAAGGAATCGCTGCTGACCACTTCTTTTATTTCATCAAATCTATCTTTGAACAAGTGAAGAACCCCAATTAGGTGATGCTAAATACTTGATTCTCGAAAAATTCACAATCGTCGTGAGTTTCTAGTTGCTCTGAGTATGCTCGAACATGTCTTCTTGCCACAATATTCTTCTAGTTTGAATGGTATCGAAGAGTTTTGGTCACTGCAAAAGTAAAGTTAAGAGATTATGTTTGTGTAATAAGGATCAATTGACACCGTGAATCAGAGATGATACTCAAGCAATAAAACCGGAAAGTTACGAAGGATCCTGTAGACGTGCATCAAGACATCTCGAATTGTGTTTAGAAGGGGAACTTTCTAAAGAGAAAACATAAAAAGACATCAAAAACCAAAAAATGTATATAGATAAATTGTAAAAAAGATGGATAGAGTATGAGCTTCTTTTTTGCAAGTTCGGGAGTTATTCAAACTATAGGAAGTTTGCAATGAACGATGAGGATATATGTTAGCTGCTACGTTTACACTCTGAGTTGTCTTTCCAGGTTCTTGGCCATGGTATGAAATGACCCTTCGATTGGAATTAACTATTTCCGAATGTTGGTTTGAATCTTTTTTTTGGGTTGGGGGTTTAGTCTGAAACCAATCCCGGCCACTAGTATTAACAATTTTTACCGGATGGTATGAACCAATCCCCGTCAATGGTTTGAATGAAAAGTGAAAGCAATGTATTTCTTAGGGTAGGATATCGTGGTATTGCATATATGAATGCGCATATCGAATTTACCCAACAATGAGTTAAATGTTATATTTAAGAATATGCATGTACGTATTTTCCTGGAGATACGTCATCAGCAGAGCGTGTTCTACACGTTTCCTCCGTGCAGTGCCTTCTTCATATTTCTTGTCCTCTCACATCTCACTTCGGATTTTTTTTTTCTGGAATTACTTTCTGGGGTGCTGCTGTTTCTTTTTGTTCAGCAATGAAACAGCACAAGAAACGACCGAAAAGGTAACCATGGAAGTCAGAAAACAAACAGTCAAGCAAGCTGGGCCATACAACAAGGCAGTAACAGCAATAAGGATAGCAGGGGTAAGCAAGTATAATCGTGTAGAAAAACAACTTCTGTATCCGTAGATAATCTCTCCTGGCACATCCATAATTGCTAAATTCGGTCTTACTCAGTTAATTTTTGGCTCTTCTAATAAACCTAACACCATCGCCTTGGTGGTAGTCACCATCTTTTCTACTAACAACATACACACTACTTCATTTTTTAATTTCCACATCCTCTGCATCCTTGGTCAAAACATTTCTTCCCATCATCTGCATCCATGGTGAATTCATTTCTTCTTTGCCAGTCGTGAGATTGCGATTGTTGCTCCATTTTATTTTTAGTGGGTCTTGGTGCCTGGTTAGAAACATGTATATAAGTAGGAAAAAATCCTTTGATTGGCATCCAGTGATTTGAGGACCCTATCAGTGCAGTTCATTCCGCGTGCGCTTATCTACACTCCCCATTTCCTTGTGTGCGTCCTAGCTTACATCCTTCTTCCTCACCTTTTTCATAATCAACACGATTTTCGTGTTCATGCACATCTGTTATTGTTTATGCTCACTTATTTCGTGTTTGTGCACATTCCTTCATCTCGCTCGTCAACTCATGAAAACTTTTG